>OW240913.1:285864207-285874324 GCA_933207985.1 Pelobates cultripes
GGGGAATAAGAAGAGGGGGATAAGAAGAGGGGAGGGGGGAGTAAGAAGGAGGGGAGATAAGAAAAAGAGAGGGGTAAGAAGAAGAAGGGGTGAGTAAGAAAAAGATGGGGGAGTAAGAAGAAGAAGAGGAGGGAGTAAGAAGAGGGAGAGGGGGAGTAAGAAAAGGGGGAGGGGGAGTAAGAAGGAGGGAGATAAGAAAAGAGGGGGGTAAGAAGAAGAAGGTGAGTAAGAGAGTGGGGAGTAAGAAGAAGAAGAGTGGGGAGGTAAGAAGAAGAAGAGGGGGGTAAGAAGAAAAAGGAGGAGTAAGAAGAAGAATGGCAGTAAGAAGAAGAGGGGGGAGTAAGAAGAAGAAGGGGGAGGAAGAAGAAGGGGGGTAAGAAGAAGAAGAGGGGGTAAGAAGAAGGGGGAGTAAGAAGAAGTAGGAAGGTTAAGAAGAAGAAGGGGGGAATAAGAAGAAGAAGGGGGAGCAATAAGAAGAAGGGGGGTAAGAAGAACAGGTGGGGGATTAAGAAGAACAGGTGGGGGAGTAAGACGACCAAGGGGGGAAGTAAGAAAAACACAGGGAGGAGGGGGGTAAGACGAACACAGACACACACACAATGCATCCCTATACATACACAGAAACACAACATGCTTCCCTTACACACAGAGAAACACACAATGCATCCATTACACACACACACACACACACAATGCAGCCCTTACACACAAAGACAATGCATCCTTTGCACACATACACAGAAACAGACAATGCAAACCCGTACACACACATGCAAACACACACACTTCTTTTCTTACATACACACAGAAACACAATGCATCTCTTACACTCAATGCACACACATACAGACACACACCTTGCATCCTTTATGCATACAAACACAGATTCACACAATGCATCCCTTACACATAACCAGAAACACATAATACATCCCTTATACACAAATACACACTGCTTCCACTACACACAAACACACTGCATCACCTGCACAAACTGGTAACCCTATACACTACATACCATAAGCACACATATTAGATCCTCTACAATAACACATAACACATCCCCTACACACTCCACTCCCTGTGGGTGGAACTTATGAGTGGGCCTTATGGGCATACTCACCGTCAGGCCCTGGGGCCCAGACCTTGAGCTGTGTAAGGGGCCCCCAAAAAAATGGAGCTGCTTCCAATTCTCCCAGAACATTGAATTTTGTGACCACAGTTGCAAATAGCCTCCAGAGATCCTGTTCTACACCAGACCAGTGGAGCCAAACTGCAGCCCATCATCATCCTCATCTTGTTGTAAGTAGGCAATCTAGTATATTATTAGTGACACTAATCTATAATTTACCTCACATTAAAGGGACACTATAGCTTAATGAAGTGATTCTGGTGTCTATAGCTGGTCCCTGCAGGCTTTTTAATGTAAACACACACTGTGTGCAGCACTGGCGTTAGTTCATATAGGTGGGGCATTGTGATGTCACATGGGGGGGCAGCAAATTTTTATTTTGTCTAGGGCGGCAAAAATCCTTGCACCGGCTCTGATCCTGGGCAGGTGCACCAGTCTACTGGTGACCCACAGGAGGGGAGTGCACTGATTACACTGCACTCTCCTCCTGCCCAGCCCCATCTTTACCGCAGTGCAAGTGCCCTCTGCCCCTAATTTACAGTGGCTCACACTCACAACAAGCAGTGCCTGGAGCCGTGAAGGAGCGGGTATGGCAAAGAGCTACTGATTAGCATAACATCAATATCCGCTATAAAACCAGGAAAAGGTGGGCATGGATGGTGAACTGATTTGGTGGTGCAATGGGCCACTTGACTGGTTTTGCCCTCCAGGCCTAAGGCTGCCAGCCCTCCCCTGCTGTTGAGGCTACCCTCTGTACCCTGCTCCTCTGCAGCACTGCCATTAATTTGGCAAGCATGATATTCACAAAGTTCTCCTTCCTGCTGAGTGACCCCTCTAAGGGGTATATTTCCAAAATCAAGCCATTGATCTGTGAGCTGCTCCCCTCCAGGCTCTCCCTGCAGGACAAAAGATTGGCAACCACTGACTGCTGATATGATGTTTAGCCCATCTCGCTTGACGTATGTGACGGAACGTCGTCACAGCATTCCGTCACAATGTAATCACCTAATCACCTCCTGTGAAGCCTTCATTATTGATAAATTATTGTCATTTAGTTGCTTCTTATAGACAAGTATTGGGATGCATTACACGTGTAGCTATTAAAACAATACGCCAACAGTGCTTCTCATTGAAAAATATTACAAATACTGCTTCTCTTTCTTTTCATTTACTTGTGCTTTGAACTACAGTTAAAAGTGAGAGAGTCAGGAAACACTTCTAGCTTTCTTTTGAAATCTTTGTTTCTTTTGAAATCTATGCTTTTATAATATAAGGCAAGCAAAAGTGCTTGGAAAAATAGAGTGTCCTTTTCATCTATTTACCCACACTATGCTTTCCATTTGCTTCTGTCCATTTATGGAAAATTAGTGTCAAGAAATCATCACAAACAATTTCTATGTACAATTTTATTTTGGTTTATACAGTATATTTATGGCAAATGTATTACATTTTTGAAGCATAATTTGCATCATTTAGGCCAAAGTAGCTGCACTATATATATATATTTATTAAATATGATACATGTCTTTAACTTGCTTATTTTGGCTTAAATTAAATTGTGCAAATAATAGTTTTTTTCAGTTCAGAACTGGTCACTATTAAGTCAATAAACCCCTTACAACAGTGCTTATGTTTTACCATCATAAAACTAGCTTGAATAAGGTAAACAATGAACAAGGTTATCTAATGTACTTTAAAATGTGTTACTGTTCTCAGGGGCATTTTTTATCAGCACTGCAGAAAGTGAGTTGCTTTGCAAACAAACATTAGCAACTTAGAGACTATCAATATAAAAAATAATCCATCGGGACTTTACCCACCCTAAATGGAGTCACAAAATGAAGTTATAATTCTGAAACATTATATTTTTCCCTGTAATTGATCTAATTTTTTTAGTCCAAACACTGCATCACTGAAGTAGGCTGAAAGTGATATTATTTTAACGTGTGACGGCTTGTAATAGGCAAGGGGTTATTGTCTTCATATTTTTATGCTGAGTAAGAACTGCAATAATGGTTATCTCTTCTAGCACTAAAGAATTAAATCAACAAAATATTGAACACACAAATTAAATCTTGACAGGAAGCATCACATATTAGAGCATATGCTTTAAATCATTTTAAAGAACATACTGTTATTATAAACCAATGTGCACTTTTATAATTTTTTCATTTATAATATTTTTTTATCTACTTCATGGTGTCTATTAATATGGTGAATACTTGTGCCCAACGTAGGGTATATGCATACAGCACTGGCGTTATAGTATTGTAGGTTGTATTGTAAAAGTGCTGTGTCTTCAGAGAATTGCTGTTGTTAGTTTTTCAGATAATCATCATTAACTAGTTCTCCGTATATCCTGTCAATCATCTATTGAATCCTGAATCTGGTCACTGTCAAGGTCAATTGTCAGGAATGCCAAGTATATACAAATTGAATGTAAAATGTTTCCACTTTAATTATTTGACTTAAATTTACAGTTCACTATGAATTTAGTTTGAATTGTCAATAGTTCTTCCTTAAAGAACCTAAAGATATCTGAAAGATGCAATGTTTCATCCATAAGGCCTTAATCGTATCTTATGTTTAGAAATATTGAATTGTTCACATTCCCACCGCATATGTTATACCGTTACTTTTTCATTATTACATCTCCAACACTGATCTGAAATAACTCCAGGTAAATATTAGGTGATAGTATAATGTCCTAATTAGATTTATTAGGTAAAAACAACACTAAGCATGAGTTTGTGTGAGACGATATTCAACCCGTAAAGTACGGTGAATACATATGGCATCCCTTACAATCCATTAGTGATGAGTAGAGTTGCCACTCGATCTGTAGAATTGTGAGAATATCTATGTCTAATATCTAGTAGCAACTCTACTCGTCACTAATAGAGATATGTAAGGGATGATATATGTATTCACCATACTTTACAGGTTGAATATTGTCTCGCACAAACTCATGCTTAGTGTTGTTTTTACGTAATAAATCTAATTATTATTACTATTATTGCGACTTATATAGCGCCAACAGATTCCGTAGTGCTTTACAATATTATTAGAGGGGGGATTTGACTATAAATAGGACAATTACAAGAAAACTTACAGAAACAAAGGGTTGAAGAGGCCCCTGCTCAAATGAGCTTAGAGTCTATAGGAGGTGGGATATAAAACACATTAGGACAGGGAATAGAAGTCAAATTAGGTGGGAGTGGAGCAGAGCTGGAGGAGAGAGTAGGGTGCTGCCCTTTAGGAGAGAGCAAGAGGCAGGTATGTGAGGTAGAGGTTAGTCTGGGAGGCCATAGGCTTTCCTAAAGAAATTAGTTTTAAGGCACTTCTTAAATAATTGAAATGAGAGAGTCTGATGGTGGTAGGCAGGCTATTCCATAGGACGGGAGCCGCCCGCGAAAAGTCCTGCAAGCGCAAATTGGCCGTACGGGTAGGATCCGCGGACAGGAAATACTGGAACGCTGATATGGCATGACAGGAACCAAACAAGTGAACCAGAGTCATGCCATATCAGCGTTCCAGTATTTCCTGTCTGATTCTGGCTTCTGACCTTGGCTTTCCTCCTGGACTACTCTGATCTCTGGCTTCCCCTGACTTTGGCTTTCCTTGACTGCAGGCAACAAGTTGCCCCAACTGATGATGAAACTGGAAAGGAGCTGGTACTAGCTTTGTATGATTACCAAGAAAAGAGCCCAAGAGAAGTGACCATGAAGAAAGGGGACATTCTGACCCTCCTGAACAGTACTAATAAAGAAGGTGGAAGGTGGAAGTGAATGATCGCCAGGGCTTTGTGCCCACTGCGTATGTGAAGAAGCTGGACCCAGCACAATCTGCTTCCCGTGAGAACCTTCTGGAGGAACAAGGAAGCATTGCATTGAGGCAGGAGCAGATCGATGGACAGACTCTCCTATCTAAGGAAGCTGGCAGTGTTTCTCTACGTATGAATCAGGTTGAAGAACTGTACCACAACATTTTGGAAATGGGAGAGAAACGCAAGGATATGCTAGAGAAAAGCTGTAAGAAGTTTGTAACGGATCGCCTGGCACCCCGACTGGGTACCTCCGTTGAAGGATGCTCCTAGCGCTTCCTGAGGACTCCAAGCACTCTGGCAGACACCACAATCACCGAACTGGAGAAACAAATAAATTCTCCCAAGCATATGAATGCTGTAGACAGTTGAATAGAAACCATACGAATAGGTTTACTCTCCTAGCAGTCAAACTGGAACAGCATACAATAAATCCTTCCCCCAATAATGAGACGAAACTTCACTTTGAGGGTTAAAACAGGAACTCTCTGTACTGTCACATACAGTCTCTTTTATTCCCAATCCACAAACATAGTACAGCCCACAGGGCGTTACAAAACAACCAATCAATCCGTACAATACACCCAGACACTCCCACACAAAATCCTCCCCTCTGCATGTGATATGATTACTGAACACAATGGGTAATCTCATTATCACCGGCAGAGGAATACAGTTTTTACACAATATTTATAACTTCTAAAATATACATGTCACAAACATAAAACATACATTTTCATAATCAATCCATTCAGGGGAACAACATATTAAAAAATGGCACGAATCAGACCAGGGGTTCAAAAGTTAAGGGAAAGTCCTTTGTGACTAAATGAAGCATGGCTTTCTGGCCCAAACCAGTTTCAGAGTCTTCTATCCTGGAGAGTAATTAAATTATCTCCCAGGACAGACACAAGACTCCATTAAGCACATGGTTGCAAAAAGACACAAAACACTTTAAAATACATAAAGTCACCTTTTACACATAAGACACAGACATTTCACATATCCCCAGATAGCTGGGATCTGAGCGCACAAAACTACCGAATAGCGCTCAGATCCTATTCACACTGTTCAATTGCCATGGAGCCGAAGTCTTTAACTACACGAATGGGCTCCATGGCATAGCTATCTGGGTTAACACATTCACATAAAGTCTGGTCCATAGTCCAAAAGCAAGAGGCGGGCAAGCAGCCCCCTCCAAGGACACGTGGCGAGGCCGGTTTTGCCACAAAGTTCATGTTGTTCCGAGAGCCAAACGAGCTGCATCAATGGATCAATGAAAAGGAATCTGCCCTCACAAATGAAGAAGTGGGGGTTGACCTTGAGCAGGTGGAGGTGCTACAGAAAAAGTTTGATGATTTCCAGAAGGACCTGAAAGCAAACGAATCTCGTCTTAAAGATATCAACAAAGTTGCTGATGACCTCGAATCTGAGGGACTGATCACAGAAGAAGTACAGGCCATACAGCAGCAAGAAATATATGGAATTCCAAAGGATGAAGGGGATTCCAAATCTGCATCCATTGAAGTCTGTATGTACTGCAGTGCATGCTGTGGCCACCTTCAACTCCATCAAGGAACTGAATGAGCATTGGAGATCCCTGCAGCAGTTGGCAGAAGAGAGAAGCCAACTCCTGGGCAGTGCCCATGAAGTGCAGAGATTCCACAGAGATGCTGATGAGACAAAAGAATGGATTGAGGAGAAGAACCAGGCTTTAAATACAGACAGCTATGGACATGATTTGGCTAGTGTCCAGGTTCTGCAACGAAAACATGAGGGATTTGAACATGACCTGGCAGCTCTTGGTGATAAGGTGAACTCGTTGGGAGAGACTGCTTTGCGTCTAATCCAATCACATCCAGAATCTGCAGATGACATCCAGGAGAAGTGCAAAGAGCTCAACCAGGCCTGGAGCAGCCTCGGCAAAAGGGCCGACCAACGTAAGAAGAAACTGGAAGATTCTCACGACCTGCAGCGCTTCCTGAGTGACTTCAGGGACCTTATGTCCTGGATTAATGGTATCCGGGGCTTGGTGTCATCAGATGAACTCGCAAAAGATGTGACTGGAGCAGAAGCTCTGCTGCAGAGACATCAGGAGCACCATACAGAGATCGATGCCAGAGCTGGTACATTCCAAGCCTTTGAGCATTTGGGGCAGCAGCTCCTGGCTCGTGGGCACTATGCTAGCGCTGAGATAAAAGACAAGCTGGATATTTTGGACAAAGAACGGGAAAGTTTGGAAAAAGCCTGGGCACAACGTAGGATGATGCTGGACCAATGCTTGAAACTTCAGCTCTTTAACAGAGACTGCGAGCAGGCAGAGAACTGGATGGCTGCATGTGAAGCATTCCTAAATAGCGAGGACAAGGGGGATTCCCTGGACAGCGTGGAAGCCCTCATCAAGAAACATGAAGATTTTGATAAGGCCATTAACATTCAGGAAGAGAAGATTGCTGCCTTGCAGTCTTTTGCTGACCAGCTGATAACTAATGACCATTACGCCAAAGGAGACATTTCTGCATGACGCAATGAGGTCTTGTGATACCTGTATTGCAGTTTGCTCGTGTTTCTCTCTGGTTACTGATTATTTGGCTAGTTATTCCGATTTTCCTGTATTCTCCACTCCTTTGACCTCGGCTTGTTTCTCGTTCTCCCATTTTCTGGCTCCCTTTACATGGCTTGTCTCCTGACTATTCTTAGTGTGCTTAGCCCGGCCCCTCTAAGGACCGGTATAGCATCCTTTCTCTCTGTGACCTGTTAGTGTGTTAGGTTCCGGAATCGTGACAGGGGTGGGGTGTGAGAGGACCGACTACAGAGGAAAATCAGTCTGGCGGCAGCGTTCATTACAGACTGTAGCGGGGAAATACGGCTATTGGGAAGACCAATTAGGAGAGAGTTACAATAGTCCATGCGAGAGATTACTAGAGCATGTACAAGCTCTTTAGTAGCGTCTTGTGTAAGAAAGGGGCGGATGCGGGCAATGTTTTTGAGGTGGAATTGGCATGATTTGACAACAGACCGGATGTGAGGCTCAAAGGTGAGGCCAGAATCAAAAGTAACACCAAGACAACGGGCTTGTAAGGATGGGCTCATATGGGTACCACCAATCTGAAGGGAGAGCGAGAGAGGAGGATTAATATTAGGAGGAGGAAAGACAAGAAGTTCTGTTTTGGAAAGATTCAGTTTCAGAAAGCGGGAGGACATCCAATCAGAGATAGAAGACAGGCAAGAGGTGACACGTTGCAGGACATCAGGGGAGAGGTCTGGGGAGGAGAGATATATCTGGGTGTCATCAGCGTACAGGTGGTATTTGAATCCAAAAGCGGTAATAAGCTTGCCAAGAGAGGCAGTGTAAAGAGAAAATAGAAGGGGACCAAGGACAGAGCCTTGAGGGACTCCAACTGAAACAGGACGAAAGGTGGAGGTATCATTAGAAAAGGAGACACTGAATGAGCGTTGGGAGAGATAGGAGGAAAATCATGAGAGGACAGAGTCACAGAGACCGAGTTATTGAAGAGTTTGGAGAAGGAGAACATGATCAACAGTGTCAAAAGCAGTGGAGAGGTCAAGAAGAATTAGTATGGAGTGGTGACCTTTGAATTTAGCTGTGATAAGGTCATTAGTGACTTTGATAAGGGCAGTCTCAGTAGAGTGGAGGGGGCGGAAGCCGGACTGAAGAGGGTCGAGGAGAGAATAGGAGTTAAGGAAGCAGGCCAAATAGGTGAAGACTAGTCTTTCAAGAAGCTTTGAGGAAAAAGGGAGCAGGGATATAGGACGATAGTTAGAGGGGGAGGATGGGTCGAGACATGTTTTTTTTAAAGATGGGTACTACAGTAGCATGTTTCAGGACAGCAGGAACAGTGCCAGAAGAAAGAGAGCAGTTGAAGATGTTTGTTAAGGAGGGCACAAAACAAGGAGAGAGAGATCTAATAAGGTGAGACGGGACAGGATCAAGTGAGCAAGTGATCAATTAGGACATTATACTATCATGGGCGTAATATAAATGGAAGGGGTAGAGACGGGTAGTAAAATGTATGGAATGCATCTCTGACAGTGTCACTGAATGACAGTTAGGAAATGTGGTCACCCTAAGTCAGGGGCAGTATTACACAATCTGTATATGTATAAAAAATAGAAAAAGTAATCTGCAAAGTACAAAATGTTTGTGTCATATGTCGTGCTAAAAATTAAACTAGGAATATGCATATTTTTACATTTTTTAAAAATAATTTTTAGAATAATGATACAGACATTTTATTTCTTACATTTGTAATGATTCTTTTTTCCTTTCTATATTCAAGGGACACTATAGTCACCAGAACCACAACAGCTAAACGTAGTAGTTCTGGTGTCTATAGCATGTATTTGCAGGCTTTTTAATGTAGGCTCTGCCATTTCGTAAAAAGGCAGCATTTACATTACTGCTGAGGAATACCTCTAGTGGACACTCAGATGGCCACTAGAGGTGCTTCCTATTCGAGACATGAATGCTGCCCTATGAAGTATCTGCACATGTGCGGCAAAGCTGTGCATGAGCACCAGAGAGCAATGACGCTTCTGAATAGAAGCGTTTTATTGCTCCCTGCTCGCACCCTCCTATTTCGTCATTTTGACGAAATAGGGGGCGCGGCATCAGGAGGATCACGGCGCTGTATCCGGGTAAGTAAAATCCCTTCCCAGTAGTGACCCTTTAATGTTATTATTTAATCATTTATGTTACAAACTGCCATTTGTAACTGTTATTTTATTTGACAAATTGCCCTGCTTCCCTGTGTTATGGAGAAGAAGCCTAATTGCCAGCCTTCTGCCCCATGACTATGGACCTGGTGTGTATGGCGATTTGACTGTATTTGTGGGATCTGAGCGCTGTTTGGATATATTGAGCGCTCAGATCCAAGCCATCTGGGGATAGGTTGAATGTGGGGGTTCTGTTCAGTTCAATAGGAGTTATGTATTTTTGTGTCTTTTGCTGACATGTGGTTAATGGAGTCTGCCTCTATCCCTGGATAATTGGATTACTTTCCCCATTGTCCAGGATAGAGGCCTCTGTAAAACCGGTTTGGGCCAGAAAACCATGCTGCCAGCCAGGCCCCAAAAGACACTTTTTGCTAACTTTTGAACCCCTTGTCTGATTTGTGCCATTTTTTAATATGTTGCTCCCC
>OW240913.1:285879347-286004347 GCA_933207985.1 Pelobates cultripes
AATCTGTAACAGTGAAAAAAATTTTTTGTTTTAAATCAAAGCTATTGTGACACCAGATATAAGTGGTGGCACTGACTGGGGAAATTGGCACAGTATCCACTGTGAGCCTGACACAGAAGCTGGCAGCAGTGGCAGACAACTGACTGCTATTCAATCTATAACAGTGAAAAAAGTTTTTTGTTTTAAATCCAAGCTATTGTGACACCAGATATAAGTTGCTTCCCCAACAACAAGCCTCCAGGAGCTGCAAGCAGGAGGGAAGAAGGAGGTCAGTGTGTGAGTGTGAGTGTGTGACTGTCTCTGTGTGAGTGTGTGACTGTCTGTGTGTGAGTGTGTGACTGTCTGTGAGTGTGTGACTGTCTGTGTGTGACTGTCTGTGAGTGTGTGACTGTCTCTGTGTGACTGCCTGTGAGTGTGTGACTGTCTGTGTGACTGCCTGTGAGTGTGTGACTGTCTGTGTGAGTGTGTGACTGTGAGTGTGTGACTGTCTCTGTGTGAGTGTGTGACTGTGTGTGACTTCATACATGTGTGACTGTCTGTGAGTGTGTGACTGTCTCTGTGTGAGTGTGTGACTGTCTTTGAGTGTGTGACTGTCTGTGAGTGTGTGACTGTCTGTGTGAGTGTGTGACTGTCTGTGAGTGTGTGACTGTCTCTGTGTGAGTGTGTGACTGTCTGTGTGTGACTGCCTGTGAGTGTGTGACTGTCTCTGTGTGAGTGTGTGACTGTCTGTGTGTGACTGTCTGTGAGTGTGAGTGTGTGACTGTGTGTTAGTGTGTGTGGATGTCTGCTTGGGTGTCAATGACTGTCTGCCTCTGTGTGTGTGTGCGCGCATCTGCTAGTGAGGGAGCCTGTGTGTGTGTGTGTGCCTGCTGGTGAGTTTGTGTGTGTGTGTGTGTGCCTGCTAGTGAGTGAGCTTGTATGTGTGTCAGTGAGCTTCTGTAGGGTTCATATGTGTGTGTGTGTGTTAGTGAGCTTGTCTGTAAGGAGCATGGGTGTGTCGGAGCCTGTCTGTGGTGAGCATGTGTGTACAGTGAGCTTGTCTGTAGTAAGCATGAGTGTGCAGCCAACTATTTAAATTGCCTATATATATATATATATATATATATATATAGATATAGATAGATATACAATTTAAATAGTTGGCTGCACTCTCGGATTTCCTGAAAATGTAACTTTTATTGAAATATTTAAGAGAAGATCAACGTTTCAGTCCCTCTTGTGGACTTTCGTCATGATCCTGACGAAAGTCCACAAGAGGGACTGAAACATTGATCTTCTCTTAAATATTTCAATAAAAGTTACATTTTCAGGAAATCCGAGAGTACAGCCAACTATTTCAATTGTATATCTATCTATATCTATATATATATATATAAAAAATATACACACCCTACATAGCACAATGACTTATGGGGCTGGCATAGATTTTTTTCCAGGGCTGCTTCGTATCCCCAGTCCGGCCCTGCCTGACACAGAAGCTGGCAGCAGTGGCAGACAACTAACTGCAATTACATTACATAGAAAAAAAAATAATAAAAAAGCATACCCTAACCCTAACCTAGCTATGCATTTCCCTATCTAATCAACAGCAGCTACACTTTCCCTCCTCTCACTAAACATGCAGCTTGAGAATGAATCTAAAATGGATGCCTTCCAGGAGGTGGGAGGGTCTGCTAGGGAGGGTGTGCTGCTAATTGGCTGGAATGTGTCTGCTGACTGTGAGGTACAGGGTCAAAGTTTACTCAATGATGACGAATAGGGGGCGGATCGAACCGCGCATATGTTCGCCCGGCGTGGCGAACGCGAACATGCTATGTTCGCCAGGAACCGTTCGCCAGCGAACCGTTCGGTACATCACTACCCCTAACCCTAGTAGGATTAGGGTTAGTGGTAGGGTTATGGAATTGCCAAAGTCTCGAATTCCTGAATTGCCAAATTGACAAATTTCAGAAGTGCTGAACCGAACCAAAGTGCCGAATTGCCGAAAACAGAATGACGCTTCTAACATCCTTGGATGTCAAAAACCTGCATAAAGTCATCCCCCTTGATGAAGACGTAGAGGCGATGAGAGAGCTCCTGATCAATTCATCACACTAAAAAGGCCTGTCAATCAAAAATCAAATGTATGCTGGAATTTCTGTTGATGACATTCCAGTCAAATTATTTTTGCTTTGAATTTCAGTGGTAAAAGCAGAAGTCAGGAACATCACTGAGGTAGCTATGGCCCCAATGTATACAATTGCATACATTTACCAGTTTGAAAGGAAATATATTTTGGGAGAATATACCGATAAGATTACAGGATATTTTTGCATTCTCAATGATTTATGGAAGGGAAGTAAAGAAGAAGCATTACAGTTTGTCGATTATATCAATGGATTATCTATACCTGTTAACGTTACATCACAAACTAACCAACATGTTATACACTACTTGGATGTGGACATTTCTTCACATCCAGGTAAATTGGAATACAGGTTGTATTCAAAACCAATGGACTGAAACACCATTTTGCACTCCTCCAGTGCTCACCCTTAAAATGTAAAACATTCCTTCCGATTAAAATTTGATTTAGTGAATGTTCCCCCTATTTTGTGAGTATATTACTTTTTCATTTGTATATTACTGTATATTGTATTATTATGTAACTCCCATTATCTTACCCTTCTTTTCATTCTTTTTATTGTTTTATTCTTTTGTGCATTAATATCTGATTTAAATAACTTGCTTTTTTAATTATTTTTATTCATACTTCGTGCTAGCTTAGACTATATAGGTATATGTATCACTGTTTGTATTACTGTGGTTGTCATCCTAACAAGTTTCATACATTTTCTATATTTGTTGCACTTGCACTTTAAGTATCTTCAAGACTTTATATACATATAGGTTTGCACATCATTATTAGTACATTGCACTTTAACAAAGCATATTTCACCATTATACAAACAGGATATCTACAAAATGGACAAAAAGACCATATAGAGTAGTTACACTTAATAGCAATGAGTATTCAAGGTTCAATTCACAAAAGTGCATAAGCACATCATACATAGGCGTTCTCTCTTCAGTATAATCTTCTGGGTACTCAGGAGTACATGTAAAAATAGGTTATAAAAACCATAGCGCAGCAGTGTTTGCAAATAAATGATGCTCGCCTTCAAGATTTCTCGAGGGCTGCACTGTTCCTGTGGAACTCACTTCCCTCCTCCGTTAGATGCTTACCCAGTCTCCACTCCTTCAAAAAAATCGTTAAATTCCACTTCTTCATAAAAGCGTATCAATTAAACTGTTAATAGCTCCTGACTGATTCCTCTTCTGCAACTGTCATTAGTCTAATACTATCCTTACCTTTTTGTGTCATTTTACCCCACTCCCTCTAGCATGTAAGCTCATTGAGCAGGGCCTCAACCCCTCTGTTCCTGTGTGTCCAACTTGTCTGGTTACAACTACATGTCTGTTCGTCCACCCATTGTAAAGCGCTGCGGATTTTGATGGCGCTCTATAAATATCATAATAATAATAATAATAAAGGGCAAATAACATAATCTTTACAATTCTTAAGCATTAACACATTTTCATTATAACTTGACTACAATCCATACTTAAAATCATCCTAGCATGTTGTTCGATCCCAGCCTCATATTTGTGTCAATGTCTGCTTCTGAAAGCACAATGAGTTTTTCAGGCGTTGGATCTACTGTATTGTGATATTTTCATTATTTGATTGTCTTATTACCAATCACTCAAAAGCAAAAAGGCCAAAATATATACAAAATACAGTGCACACAAACAAATACAGTTTTTTAAAATTTTACAAGGCTGCTTAAAACCACCTATCTTAGCAAACAAATATGGGGATTCAGTTACACCATATGGCCATATAAAGTTAAGCTCACCACTAAGTAACAGCATTCAAATATCAGTGAATCCTACAGTAATTTTATTATGGGACACAAACATGTACGTACTGCTTAAACTGCTTCCAAAGTCTCATGTTTAAGCTTTCCTGTGGTCACCGCCAATGAGGCACCTATACTATAGGATGGTGTGCACAAAACAAAAGGAATCTGTTCTGGATTCTGTTCTGGAATCTGTTCTGGATTCTGTTCTGAAAATAATCAATTGTGGGCACACCTGGAAAATGTATGTAGTGGTGATGCTGTAAAGACCATAATACTTATCCAAAATACAGATTAAGGAAAATTGTGCACAATAAAATATTGAGCTTTAGTTACACTATTAATATTGTGTTAAGCCCACCACTGCTCCAATATCAGTGAGTCCTACACTAATTTAAATATGGCAGATAAACATGCTAACTGCAATACGGACTGCTTATTACCAGTTACTGTCACCTCAGGCAAAGACCTTGGGTTCTTACAGTTCCTCGTGCTTTTCTGTTGTCAATTTCAAGTCTGGAGTAAAGTGAACACTTAAATGTCCTTCAAGAAAATAATCTATGGATTAGGATGTCACAGAAACATCCTGAGTTGGTACAGAGAGAGTATCTATTGAAGCGCAGTATAAGCATAACTTTGTCAGTACAAAAGCAGTATGGAAAAGAGCATAGTTTGGAATAAACTAAAGTTGATACACAAGTGATCTAAATCAGTGTGTTGGTACACATGGCTGGATTCTCTTAACAGAGAATGGGTTTATTTTGACTACTGAAGATATTTTTCCCCATGAACTTCAACAGAGCAATTGCAGAGTAAACTCTTACTCTGCTATGAGTCCACCGTATTTAAATATTTGAGTGGGGCAATAGATCTAGAAAACAAAATATTAGGATCAGTATTATACACACTGAACACACAATGAGCCCAACAACAAGGCCAATGTCACTGCATGTGTCTAAAATGAGTTATACAGGAAGGTCCTATGATATCCCAAGTGTCTGGTACCAATTATTAGTATGGAAGCTCATAAAGATATGCAGAATGCCATACAGGGAGTGCAGAATTATTAGGCAAGTTGTATTTTTGAGGATTAATTTTATTATTGAACAACAACCATGTTCTCAATGAACCCAAAAAACTAATTAATATCAAAGCTGAATATTTTTGGAAGTAGTTTTTAGTTTGTTTTTAGTTATAGCTATGTTAGGGGGATATCTGTGTGTGCAGGTGACTATTACTGTGCATAATTATTAGGCAACTTAACAAAAAACAAATATATACCTATTTCAATTATTTATTATTACCAGTGAAACCAATATAACATCTCAACATTCACAAATATACATTTCTGACATTCAAAAACAAAACAAAAACAAAATCAGTGACCAATATAGCCACCTTTCTTTGCAAGGACACTCAAAAGCCTGCCATCCATGGATTCTGTCAGTGTTTTGATCTGTTCACCATCAACATTGCGTGCAGCAGCAACTACAGCCTCCCAGACACTGTTCAGAGAGGTGTACTGTTTTCCCTCCTTGTAAATCTCACATTTGATGATGGACCACAGGTTCTCAATGGGGTTCAGATCAGGTGAACAAGGAGGCTATGTCATTAGATTTTCTTCTTTTATACCCTTTCTTGCCAGCTACGCTGTGGAGTACTTGGACGCGTGTGATGGAGCATTGTCCTGCATGAAAATCATGTTTTTCTTGAAGGATGCAGACTTCTTCCTGTACCACTGCTTGAAGAAGGTGTCTTCCAGGAACTGGCAGTAGGACTGGGAGTTGAGCTTGACTCCATCCTCAACCCGAAAAGGCCCCGCAAGCTCATCTTTGATGATACCAGCCCAAACCAGTACTCCACCTCCACCTTGCTGGCGTCTTAGTCGGACTGGAGCTCTCTGCCCTTTACCAATCCAGCCACGGGCCCATCCATCTGGCCCATCAAGACTCACTCTCATTTCATCAGTCCATAAAACCTTAGAAAAATCAGTCTTGAGATATTTCTCGGCCCAGTCTTGACGTTTCAGCTTGTGTGTCTTGTTCAGTGGTGGTCGTCTTTCAGCCTTTCTTACCTTGGCCATGTCTCTGAGTATTGCACACCTTGTGCTTTTGGGCACTCCAGCGATGTTGCAGCTCTGAAATATGGCCAAACTGGTGGCAAGTGGCATCGTGGCAGCTGCACGCTTGACTTTTCTCAGTTCATGGGCAGTTATTTTGCGCCTTGGTTTTTCCACACGCTTCTTGCGACCCTGTTGACTATTTTGAATGAAACGCTTGATTGTTCGATGATCACGCTTCAGAAGCTTTGCAATTTTAAGAGTGCTACATCCCTCTGCAAGATATCTCACTATTTTTGACTTTTCTGAGCCTGCCAAGTCCTTCTTTTGACCCATTTTGCCAAAGGAAAGGAAGTTGCCTAATAATTATGCACACCTGATATAGGGTGTTGATGTCATTAGACCACACCCCTTCTCATTACAGAGATGCACATCACCTAATATGCTTAATTGGTAGTAGGCTTCGAGCCTATACAGCTTGGAGTAAGACAACATGCATAAAGAGGATGATGTGGTCAAAATACTCATTTGCCTAATAATTCTGCACTCCCTGTATGTGCATGAGTCAAGAAGCATGAAAGAGTGATGCTGAGACAGGTCATTTTTAGGGATAGATAGAGCTATTGCAGTAAAGAGGATATGGGGTGGATACATCATTGAAGGTACCTGTGAGAAGATGTGGTGATGACACTGCAAGATAAGATAACCGAGATCCAGAGGGTAGACAGATGGGCAGATAGAAGCACAGACAAAGGGGGATCCAGAAACATTGTTTTTCAGGTGGTTGGACCGTAGACACTACCTTGAGTGTACTTAGAGCACTCGAACTGTTGCTGTGGGCTTACATTGCCAAACACTGTGTGTTATATAGGAACATTCTCTTTGAGCTTTATTTGGAAGAAAACTTCTGACATACAGAAAAAGTGATATTGAAGAGAATTTCTGGCTCTCTAGCCTGCATGTATAAATTGATTTTTATGTAACCTTTAGCATCCATTTACAATATAACTGTGACAGGGCATATTTGTACCTTATATAAATTTGCTAGATATGCATTTTACCAGTCTAAAGGTCCACCATGACAATCTGTGCATCAGCTTCCAAATTTGGTGGTGAATATTGAAGCTGATGCAAACGTAACCTTTACTTTACATTCATATTAAAGATAAAATGATAGGTTTGCAATAACATCTCTGAGTCTGCCATTAAAGTCCTTTTTTAATAGCAATTGTATATGTGCAACTATATATAACTATACAAAATTAATTAGTGAAAGGTCAGCATAATGTAACACACTGCATTAATTAGAAACAAATTAAATAAATTAAAATATAACTGTTTCCAGCAAATCATTGATTCAGTTGTTAGCAACCAAATATTTATTTCAGTAAAATTCAGCTTTTCATGTAGTATATTTGTTTCTTCATTGGAATAATAATAAGGATGCCCTCTATTATTCTGTTCCTGCGCACTGTCACCTATAACTAGATCATTTGTTGTAAATTCACCCCCTCATTTAGATGTTTCATATGAATAAACCTGGTTCCCCCACCCATCCGACTATTCGAACTGCATGGGTGTATACTGTACAAACTCCATCATTGTTTCTGCGAAGAAGATAAAAGCATGATTTAACCCCTTAAGGACCAAACTTCTGGAATAAAAGGGAATCATGACATGTCACACATGTCATGTGTCCTTACGGGGTTAATCCACATTTTCATAAGAATGAAACAGCTATATGGTGTTTAATTTAAATATAATCTATCCCTCTGCCAAGTTGGATTAACTGACAGGGTTCCATTACATGAAAAAAAAACAAAAAAACAAAGTGGAGCATTTTTTTCTTGGTTGAAAGGGTGTTGTGTTTGAGAGAAAGTTGTTTTACTCTGTGCTTCACATAACATTGTTCACAGTTTACAAGAGCCCTTTTCACAAATATGCCATTTGATCTTAGGTTTCAGCAAAATCAAAGACTGGACAGAGTTAACTGGAACTGTCAAACATGGGGGATTTGAAAAAAGATTTTTATTTTTTTTAATTCACTTGTGCCCTTCTTTTAAGTCATTATCTACCTAATGCATTAAGATATACGGTAACTAATGCCTGGATTGTCCAAAATAAATTCAACTTAAAGCAACATAAATTCAACTTAAAGCAGCCTCTGTAATCTCACTGCTCAATTATCTGCCATTAGGAGTAAAAACAATTCCCACTGTGCAGTAAGGGAACTTTAAAGATTAGACCTCTTTTTCAGGAAGTGTGTGAGGAGGCTGTTTCAGTCACAGACACGGAGGTGTGGAAAGGGCTGCATAAACAAAGTGATATATATATATATATATATATATATATATATATATATATAAAATCCTGTGGTCTCCTTGCACACACACTTCAATAATTTTCTGCCTGGTGCTATCAAGCCAATGCCAAAATATACAAAAATATAGGGAACAAGAGGCAAGCACTCACGGTCTTTTGATCTCTTTAAAACGATTTCCTTTATTTCATTGGTTAAAACTTGATTTTGATCGACGTTTCAGCCAAACTTCATGGCTTTCATCAGGATCTTAACAGCTCAAAATACACATGGCAAATAACACATTTATATAGCAGAACAAATTATACAATTAATAATTAAAACACTTACCACCTGAAGGCTGTGCTGCTTCCATGGCGTTCTATTGCCATCTCTGCGCATACGTCAATCTACCGCTACCTGGAAGTAGCGTGTTGACGTCACCGTTGCCATGGTTACCCTGTATGTTTACCTGACTCCATAGCAACCCAGCAAGTCATATACTCGCTCTTACACGCTCAGCCTTGGGGATCTAGCTCCTATACAGATCAGACTTAACATTTAAAATTAAACACATATTAAACAAAAGGTAGAGGAAGAATTAGAGGAAGAATATGTATATATTTATTAATAATAAATATATTAGAGGAAGAATATGTATATATTTATTATTAATAAATATGCACTAACATCAAAATAAAATAGAGATATAATATTATGTATTTAAATTAGGAAATAGGACCTATAGCATAAAATAATGGACAATAATAATAAACAATGGATTAAAGTAAAGATATAAAAATATGGGGATAGACCTTACCCTATCCATTTAGATAAGGGATAGTATCCAACAACCTATCTAAAAATAAAAACAAAATTTACCCTAATTAGGGGAGAATTGATATGATTAGATGGTAAAGTAGGTTGAGTAAATGTATAGGCATGATATACACTATAATCTATAATAACGTTCTATGTAAATAATGTATGTAAATAACACTATTAGGTTTATTACTTCACTATTTTTGTATAGATGATAATAATAATTTTTTTTAGCACTTTGAAGCACATAAAATAGTAAAGCATTACTATATATAATATATACAGATTGGGTGAGAATAGCACTTTGGTATATATAAATAGCACATGTATCACTTTATTATATTATATTGCACTTTATTGTATAAAATTATTAATTGTTAGCACTTTACTGTATATAAATAGCACGATTAGCACTTTGAATTTATTGTTATGTAACCCATTGCACATAATTTGCAGTTGTCACTTTAAATGTACCTAATAACATTTGTATAATGAGATGGGGGTAGGTCTTAACTCTATAAAATTATGCTTAGGAATCCAATATATAAATAGTCTCTATAAATAATATAATTAAAAATGTGATCCTCTAATCATTTAAAAATCTTTTGTTTAATATGTGTTTAATTTTAATTGTTAAGTCTGATCTGTATAGGAGCTAGATCCCCAAGGCTGAGCGTGTAAGAGCGAGTATATGACTCGCTGGGTTGCTATGGAGCAAGGTAAACATACAGGGTAACCATGGCAACAGTGACGTCAACACGCTACTTCCGGGTAGCGGTAGATTGACGCATGCGCAGAGATGGCGATAGAACGCCGTGGAAGCAGCACAGCCTTCAGGTGGTAAGTGTTTTAATTATTAATTGTATAATTTGTTTTGCTATATAAATGTGTTATTTGCCATGTGTATTTTGAGCTGTTAAGATCCTGATGAAAGCCATGAAGTTTGGCTGAAACGTCGATCAAAATCAAGTTTTAACCAATGAAATAAAGGAAATCGTTTTAAAGAGATCAAAAGACCGTGAGTGCTTGCCTCTTGTTCCCTATATTTTTATATATATATATATAGTATCATATATAGTATATGATGCATTTTGTTTTTCAATCATTAAATAAAAGATATATATGTGTGTATATATATATATATATATATACACACATATATATCTTTTATTTAATGATTGCAAAACTAAAAATATCGGCTTTTCAACACTGACTAGAAGGGTAGTATAGGTTGAACAGTACGGCATAGGGGCACAAACATGCACTCCCTAATACAACACCAATAGAAATAGGTTAACTTCGGCGTAAGGGCGAGATAACCTAGACAGTCCAGATAGATGGACGATGTTAACTTGTTTATTTCCCCTTATGTATCGCAAATGGATCCAACTGTGACACATTACCTTGTTATAATCCTGTTCTCCTATATATACCTCTGAAACAATTGTCAACGCTGAAGCACAAATGGTTTACATGCTTTTATAATACCATATAAAAAAATAAAGATTGTCAAAAAATAATATCGGCTTTTCAGTTCACAAAAATAACTTTCATCAGGATAAACAAACAGTCTACACTGAGATTATATAACAGAGTGTAAATGAAATGATAAAATGCGGACATGGTACTCATCGCCCCCATCCTTAATTACTATGCCTGCAGCTGCCAGAAATGAACAGGATAAACATAGCCAATTCAAGGTAAAAATAGAAGTAAAGCAATTCCTCCCTGGTGATATGCCAATCACCACGGGAACTGCTGGAACACATCTCCAGTGTCTAAAGTAAATTGACCGATAGCCTTATACTTGGCGTTGATCCGTTGACATTTTCTATGCGAATTTAATACACTAAGTTGAATTTTTACAAAATACATTGAGTAGTCATTTTTATGTCTTCTCTACATTTCACTGTGTAGCACTACGTAGCACGGTGGTCAGTTTAAGGTACAAACCGATTGATTCCTTTTGGGCAGAGTGCCAGACTCATCATCTGTGTGTGTATATATATATATAAATATATATATATACACACATACATATATATATTTATTCACAGTGCTTATATATATATATATATATATATATATATATATATATATATATATATATATAAGCACTGTGGAAAAAAGAGTTAATGTAGAAAGGGTAATGGATTGCTTAGTCATGTCCATGTACATGATGGTATGTTTTGTAGCTCTAAGAAGTGCTAACGATGATAATACCAACTACAGTTCTGACCCTGTAAACAATAATGAGGAATGCAACATGTTATTAAAGCTGAAATGCATAAAGTACATTTAATTTATATATGGCTCTCAGCTCTGCCAAAACATCTACCATGAAGATTAAGTAAGTAATGGGTTTGTAGAGATAAAGACAACCTAACTAAATAGGATAAGTGATGATGAAGGTAACACATTTCTCTGAGGATTTATTATTGAATGATGCTACTGGTTACACGTAAGTTAGTTTCTTCTGACACTATTGATTTAAACAGTGACAAAGAATCATTCGCTATAGCTGAAATAAGATGGAACTTTTTCCAGCACTTGCCTTTAGGGGATGATTATAGACTCCGACACTCTACTTTACATGAGATGTGAGTATAGAGGAATGTTGAAGCTGTTATATTAGTTATTTTTCCCAATTAGGAGATCTATCTTATGGGAATAAAATTACATTGAGAGTTTCTGAAGACTTCACACTAAAACCATGAAACTAAATGTTGAGTGTTTGGTTGTCTCCAGAGCCCCAAGATCTAATATCACATCTGCTGCGAGTTACAATGGTCCACAATTAGCTACTACAGCGAGCAAGTACTTTGATATCATGGGGACCACTCACAACTGCAAACTGATTTGTAAACTAGCCATAAACATACTCTGCAACATTAATACATTGTGGATAACGTCCTGATAATTATCGTCACATTTTTTACGAGTGTTCTGTAGTTATTTACTCACCGCCTTTACCATTAATGCTCACTGCTTGCCTTGATGGAGGTTGAATTGACACTATTATAAGTGAAGAATTTTCCTATATTTCACTTATGAAAAATCTACATCATTTTATGATTAAATGTATTTTTCTTTAAATTATGCATGTATGCATCTCCTAATGTGTCAATAAACGTCTAATGCATTTATTGTTTTATATCATTTATGATAAATGAGTCAATAAAACTGTTTTAAAAGTTAATTCTTATGTCCTTCACATGTTTTTTATCACCATGCAAAATAGTATCAAAATTATTTATAGAAGTAATGATTACAAATGTATTTGTAAAGTGATCCATAGAAAGGAATACATACCTATACTTATACTTATACCTATACTTGTGCACCGATTTCTTCCTTCAGGAGCTCTTTGTAATGTGATTGTACAAATGGTAAAATAAGGAACATATCATTAAGAAAAATATGCTATTGACCACGCATTCTTGTTTATTAGACGATTGAAATGCTGATAAGCCAAACAAACATTAAGAAATGTAATGTCAGGGCCTCAAGGAAATTAAGTTTCATAACTTCACTTGAGTTGATGGATGGACAATGATGACATTTTGAAGTTTAAGGAGCTATTACAAAGTCCAGAAGGCATTCTGGAAAATTACGTCTCTAAGTGAGTGACTGACTATTCCGTGTGAAAAAATACTTTACAGCTTATCAATGTTTAATCAAGCTAATATTATGTTGTCTTTTATTATTTGTTAGTTTCAGCTACTTTAATACTTGAGGCTTCATTCAAAAACCATTCAGACATTAAAACACATGCTGAGATTTCAACACCACCATGAACCAAGTTCTGACATCGAAAACTCTTTAAGTAAGACATGAACAATTTGTCATGTTAGCATTTATATGTAAAGACCTGAAGTGCTCTTCATGCATTAAGCTTATTTTCAGTCAAAATAAACCCTTTGAGTCTATTAAATGATATAAACAGAACTAGGCTTTTAAATTAACTATGCGGATGCAGACAATTTTAATAAAGTACTAACTACCCATTTTTTGTTTTTTATCTGCCTGGTTTTCTTTGAATCATAAAGTGCATTTTAGTCTTCTTTATAAGTAGGTTCTGACTGTTTTATCCCTACGCCTATCTGCCTTCAAAGCGATTTTTTTTCCCCTTCTCGGGAATTTACACCTTCAAATACAATATGAAAAGTTACGTACAACTTGTGTTACCCTTTTTTCATGAGGTGCTCTATTATTGTTTACATTTATATTAAATTTATATTAAAGATTTAAAAATGATGTCACAGGTTATAAAAGCCAAAACCAGGGCACACTTTGCAAATAAGGAGGAGAAATAGGCACAAGTCATAAAATGTCTCCTCGTTTACTTAGTTACATGATGCATCCATCAAGTTCAGGCTTTCTCTTATCAGTATGCTACAAAAGAAGGTAACTTCCCTCCACCCGCAGTTTGCATTTTCTAATTTTAACAACAAACTAGGAAATAATTCCTTCTCAATCCCAGAATGCATTTGATCAAGAAGCTGTTACACCACCTATTAAAAGTATATATCAGTGGGTATTTGAATATTTGTCAACTCAGTACAAATCACTTTTAAAAACAGCAGGTGTTGTAATCTTGATAGTGTTATTTTTATCGGTAAACATGCCACCTATAATAATACAACAATAATAAAAAAATTTAAAAAAGAGAGAGAGGCTGGACTTGCCACGTTACACCTTCATTATTGATATATACAATATTCTAACATGTTAAATGTACATTACAGTTGCATAAATAGTATTCATTGATGTATTGATAGTCTATACATTTATAATTTTTATAATGTGCTCTTTACTTTTTCTCAGTTAAAAAAATGTAATTAATGAGAATAAAATAAAAAGTCAGCAGTTGTTGATCCTGCATACTTGATATATAAAGTCTGGTGGCGAGTAACAAGTAACGTTATAATGTGTTAAGCAATATAACCGACTCAGAAGAAGAAAAAACCCTCAATAATTGCTATTATAAAGCAAATCTATTTATGGGGCAGTGTTCAAATGAGACACATTAGTGTGGCATTTGCTAATTAAGGTCATTTATAAAATTAGGGATTGAGGCCTATTGAGAGCAAAAGAGCGTATCATCCACTTATTGGATCTAAATCATTATGACTTAGTATAAGAGGAATAGAAACTAGCCAAATGTTCAATTAAATCAGTAATACCACTAAATAACAGACAAGATCCCACAAATAAAAAAAGAAATACAACTTGATAAGAAAATACATTTTGACCGTACATATGTTTACATATAACATAATATACACACATGCATTTTTTTCTGACACTTGTACATTGTTGGGAATAAACTTGGGGTCTCTGAATTTAGCTACATTAGAGCTCACGCACATGCTGGAGTTTATTGTTGACTGTAGTTGAGTTTGGGAATAATTATAAAATCTGGCATTGTTTTTGCAATTTGTTTTTTAATTCAAAACAGTGAAATGATAAAAAAAACTCTATATTTTAATAAATAATATATAATATGTATACATGTGTGTAATAAGAAAGTAGGGAATTTTGATGGAACAAACACATAACAAAAGAGACTTTTTGTGTGTGCCAAGTCCGTTTTTTGATTTTTTTTGTATTCTTTCTTTATTGGCAAATGAGAAGGTTACACATACATTAAGCAGTAATAATGAAGGTTGGCAATTTTTGTAATACGAAAGAAACAATCACGTTCCGCATCCCCATGTAATATAAGTAGTATAGTACAGGGTATATTACAGATACGTCTATTGAAAATATTTCATGGGTTGAGTAAACATCGTCAAATCAGCTTCGGTTAGAGGAAGATGGTAGTATAAATTTCAGCTGTTATTAATATTAGGTAGGTAATTACATGGTAGAAGATGTGTACAGTTTGATAAATGCAATATATCTATTGTAGCGAACATGGCACATTGGTGTCTAGAAAGAAATCATATAACAAAAAATAGGCATTACAAATATTGGTCAAAATAGCCGAGCTGGAATCATATAAAACACCCTTTCATGTCTCATTAGAGATGTTTACACTTTGTCTGATACAAGTAAAGTTTATTGTATGTGTAGAAGCCCTATAAAGGGTTAAATGTGAATGATATAAAATATCCCTTCCTGTCTCATTGGAGATTCTTGGCTGATATCAGCATATCTAATGGCTAGTGTAGGACTCACCTTTTGGGGCTTGCCTTGATGTGGCAGGTGAGCTTATATATGCAAATGGCCATTGGAATAAAACTAAAAAACCTCCATTTTGTTTAAATGTACATAGGGATTTAGGCCAGAGCGGAGGTAATGTTCTCTTTGTTTTTATCAATTGGAACCTCTCTGTCAGTTGAAGCTGTCTATAGTGGTCACAGATTGACAGATGAGATGTATGCAGCATTCAAAGTAAGCATTGCATACAGTTCTTTAAATCCTTTTAAATCACCATGGCTGAGTGAGCGCACTCCTCTACAGTGATTCTCAGACTGCCCCAATGAAAAGGAGACCCCATGGTCTAAAAAGACCCTAACAAAGTCTTCCTGCCAGCCACCTACAGTGATGGGCACTGGTACTTTCCAGCTGCCTAGCAATGTGTGATCAGCAGGGATAAAAAAAAGGAGAAGTTACAGCATGAGAGGGAGATCTCCTTCTCATGCTGCAATTACACAGTACAGAGTGCTCTGTTTGTGCTTTGTGGATATCACAATACTTGTCCCTCATAGCACCATGTGATCACAGAAGTGATCTCTCTTCTGTGTTCCAATGCACACCCAGTCATCCCTATATTCCTGGTGCCGCATTATGACACATATATGACATGGATCTCTCCCATTAGTATCCTTTTATAATGTTTATCAATGTGGTGCTTTTTGATGATCTGTACACACTTATGACATCATGTCCCTCTGAAACCAGTCACAACACAGTTTATATATACTTCCTGGTTGTCCTTGTTTTTCCCCCCTGTCATGGTTTCTTTTTACCTGAAAATGCATTTTTGTCTATACTAACCAGTTTTTTTTTTTACTTTGGCTTGCCTGACTATTCTTGCTCTTTGTTATACTGACCTTGACTTATTTCTCGTTTCCATGTACCTCTGTTATCCTTGACTTCAGCCTGTTTATGTTTATTCTGTTTCTTCATGCAGATATTCTGACTTATATTCTAAGTGATAGTCTAGTTGGCTAACACTAAGGACCAATACACATTCATACTTTATCTTTAACCTACTTTTGAGTGTAAGGTCAGGTTAGTCTTGACATTGAGCTATGAAATCCATTTGCCAATGTGAATACAGATCTTAGCAGAGGAAATCCCTCTGAGTTAGGTTTAGCATTAGGAATTAGCGTTGTGAATCAATTTTGCATTCTTTTACTTTAGTTTCACTTGATGTGTAAAATGTATTATAAGCAAATTTTTTGATTTGTGATCGGGCTACATTCTGGCTTAGAGTTCAGGAATTCGACCAATCACTTTGTCTGCCCAAATTCTGACAAATTGCAGTTCAGAATGAAATGAAGTCCAGTAGATACTCATCAGTACATACTGTACATGCATAAGCTCGTACTTTCATTGTGGCAGCACACACAAAGATGAATTTCTTTACTAAAAATGAAGAAGCATTAACTAGTACAGACAGGGAAAAAAAAGATGTAATTTGGACTGTTACCTCCCCATCAAAATCAAGAATGGTAATAAATACCTTGAGGAATAAGAAAATATGGACAGAAAAAAAATGATTCCTGAAAATGTACAAAGAAACTAAATGCATTATGTAATATTTTTCTCTGTATTATGGTAAGAAAAATAACGATTATATTTCTCATTCAGTATGATATACAGTTGAGCTG
This sequence comes from Pelobates cultripes, assembly GCA_933207985.1. Classification (NCBI taxonomy): domain Eukaryota; kingdom Metazoa; phylum Chordata; class Amphibia; order Anura; family Pelobatidae; genus Pelobates; species Pelobates cultripes. Next base: position 285,896,274 of record OW240913.1, read on the forward strand.
AGATAGCATCATGTACAGCCTGCCATACCATTCCTGTAAACTACATCATGGAAATTCAGGACTAATGCAAAATGAATGATTTATTAAATCAATGTTTCATTATTGCTAGAGTACCTTTGTCAGGTGGAAATGTCAATTTAATAAATCATTCATATTGCATTAGCCTAGAATTCTCTTGTCATTTGAAACTGCACTCATGATGTAATTATTAAACTTAGTATACAAACGTACTTCTTCTATTGGTTTCTAAAGTAAAGACAATATGTAACATGTGTTGATGCTTATTTCATAGAAACGTCTATTGATTTTCCTTCTGTTTTGGAAGAAAAGTATACAATCGGTCTACAGGTATATGTTTGCAAATGAAGATGCTAAGCATTATTCACTGTTAATGATTGCATGCAGGTCGTTTTAGTGTTACCCTAACTAGTATTCAGATATCAGAAACTAATAGCACATTAAAAGAAAATGCATTGGAGATTGCTATATTTATTTTGTTTCTTTAAATATGTAATCCACGACACACAATAAACAGTAAAAATGTTTGATATGTACGGATAGAGCTCCTGTGAATAAGCTTTCTTCAGGAAACGTTGAAGTGGTCATGGTGGTAAAAACAGAGTTGCACTTGTAGATACCCACTGACTGTTTTTTTGTTTTGTATTTTTTTTTTTATTCTAACTGCGTTTTTAACTATCTAGGAATACACAGGGCTGAGCAAGTTTGTGTTTCTTTTTCATGCTAGAAGTCACTGAAGAAGAACTGTGATTGAGAACTTTGTCATGATGATGTCATGATGATGTCCATTAGACGATACACATTGGTGTTTTCCCTCCTTGTGTCCTACATTATTGATGTATCTCTGGGGCAGCCATTTTACTGTAACAAAAGCTCTCCATGCAACCTATGTGACTGGTTACCAAATAATCAGTGAATGCACTTGTTAGACAAGAGCTGAACAAGTGCAAGCACCTTGTTTTCTTACAAACTGAATGAAAATCACATTAGCTTGACCATCAAGCTTTTTAATGGAATGCTACATCACAGGGCTGGGCAAGTTTATGTCTTTTTTTTTCTTTAGATATACAAGTCACCTCTCTTGTTATTTCCAGTGTGTTTTTCATTGGGAATGTTTTACATTTGCTGACCCCTCTTAATTTTTGACTTCTCAGACAGTTTTTATGCAACCTGCTCCGCTAGGATTTTATTTGACAAACCTATAATATGTTTATTCATTAAATCAATAAAGAGCACACCCAAAATAAATATCAAACAACTTTTGTATATATTCAACACATACATACTACCTAAAAGAAGAACTAATGTCTAGAAAAAAATGTACTCAACTCAGTACCCACACCAGGGCAATCTCTGTGCAAAATTACATATACTAGGCAAAAATGAATACTACCAAAATATAACAAATAAAGAACAAGCAAGAAACAAAACATCCACCACAAACCTAACAATCAATCTAAACATAAAGTACCATATAATAAACACATAACACATACCAAATAAATAGATAAACTGAGAAAATGTGTCTGGGGGAGATATCAAAGATTACAAAAGAAGAAAAAATACCCCAATGTTTCGGCAAGAAGCCTTTGTCAAGGGAGCATCTTGCATCAATGTTGCCTCCTTGACAAAGACTTCTTGCCGAAACGTTGGAGGTACAATGTAACTGTGATTGCAGATTATGCTGATCATCTCTCTCTTACCACAAACCGTTCACAGTGGTAATTTGTTTCACAGAAGAAGACATGTCTTGGACTACATTTCTTAACAATCAAGAAAAATTCAGGGTTATTAACAAAAGTGAGAATTCAAAATGTATTTAAAGTGATTTTGTGTTTTAAATGTAAGACCACAGTAGCTGAATTTAAAGCATAGCAGACTTGGAGGATTTTTACCTAGAATTTAAAATTAAATTTGAATGTACTTTAAATTCACATTTTAGTGAATAACTGATTGTGTTTTACTTTACTGTCTACTAACAAATGGTCATAATTGCTTCAAATACTTTAAAAAGGTTATATGGAAAAGGAAAGGGCAAGATTGATGCACAAAGGCCAAGACAACGAAAGATTAAAAGTTTTTATTATATTTATCTTAATGAACAAAAACAGACAAACCAAGAGAGCATAATCTGCAATGTGCCAAACGTTTCCAGTAAACTACATCATGATAAGTCAGGACTAATGCAAAATGAATGATTTATTAAATCCACGTTTTAGTATTGCTAGAGTACCTTTGTCAGGTTAAAATGTCAATATAATAAATCATTTATATTACATTAGTCTGGAGTTCTCTTAGAGTATATATCTAAGACTCCTATGCCCTGATGTTACAGTCAATGATGCAATTTTATACTTAGTATACCAACTAACATCTTATATCACTAGAGTTACAATATGCATTTTAATCTTTTCAAATGATAGCTGTGTTTCAGACAAGCGCAAATAATATTGGAAACAATGAGTCATTTTGTATAAATATGTGTAGATGTTTATATCATTGAGACTTCAATTGATTTTCTTTTTTTGGAGGAAAAAATACTATGAAATCCATAATGTGATTATAAACTGAAAGGAAATTTGCCAATACTTAGTATTTATGAAAAATCATTCAATATAGACTTTTCACTGACAAGCTTGTGAAATTTCTGCAAATAGTATTCTGCTATTAGAATCTAATCACAATGCAAAAACATCCATAATATTACCTTAATGCTTAGCATAAAGGCCAGACAATATCAAGCATTTTTGCAATGCTAATTATGATTTGGCAAATTAGATTATTATATATCTGCATTAAAAATAGCAAGAGAGCATAGTTTTATAATGATTGAGTAATTGATCGATTTAGTTCTGCAATCTTGTATTAATAAAATATGCGGTGCAGTAATCATTTTAAGGAGATTAAAAAAAAAAAAAATTAAATGAAATAGCCGGTGGGCACTTGACCCCCCACTCACCACTACCACACTGACAAGAACAAAGTTTCTCCCACATTTAATTTGTAGTGTAGTTGACCATTTTTCAATTCTTCAAAATAACAGTGCCCTATCAATTTATACCAACTGTGTCTGCAGATGTTACAGGTGTAGTCACACTGCAAGATTCAGCCAGGCAGGGCAAAGCCACAAAACGTTTAATTTTATTATTAAACCATAAAATAATAAATTATTGAACAAATAATTATTTGTTTAATTCCTTGTTTGTTCAATAATTTCTTATTTTATGGTTTAATAAGAAAATTAAAAGTTTTACAATTTAGCTTTTCCAACAATGCATAGCACAAACTGATTGTCTTGTGATAAAATCATAATTATTAGCAGTAACGGTGAAACACGCTAGTGTCTTAATCATGTGCATGAATGAAGTGGACCAGGAGAGACAATTCCTTCCATAAAATGGTATGAGTATGGGTTTTTACCGAAGAAAAGCACAACCAGCTTTGTCTCTGTGCACGTGTAGTGTGTGTATCTGTATGTGTATCTGTATGTCTGTGTATCTGCATGTGTGTCAGTGTGTGTAGTGTGTATCTGTATGTCTGTATCAACATGTGTGTGTGTGTCAGTGTGTATGTCTCTGTATCTGCAGGCGTATCGATGTGTGCATCAGTGAGTCTGTATGTCTGTGTGTCTGTATCTGCATGTGTTTCAGTGTTTGAACACAAACAGATACACATGCAGATGCACAGACACACATACAGTTGCACAGAAACACTAATACACATCCATATGTTCAGACACACAGACACAAACATTGCAAACATTGCAGATACATAGACAAACAGATACAATCACTGATATAGATACTAACACACATGAAGATAGACAGACACAGTGTATAAGTAAGTATATGGGCTGCAGTGCACACACCGACACACACTACATCCCCAGCACACACAGACACATGCTAATTCACAGCACACACACAGACACACACTACATCCCCAGCACACACACAAACACACTTCATCCCCAGCACACACACACAAATTTCATCCCCAGCACACACACAGACACACTTCACCCACTGCACACAAACGCACACTTAATCCCTAGCACACACACAGACATACTTCATGCACAGCACACAGACGCACACTTCATCCCCAGCACACACACACACTTCATGCACAGCACACAGACGCACACTTCATCCCCAGCACACACTGACACAAACTTCATCCCCAGCACACACACAGATACACACTTCATCCCCAGCACACACTGACACAAACTTCATTCGGGGCACACACACAGATACACACCTCATCCCCAGCACACACACAGACATCTATACCATCCCCAGCACACACTTAGACACACACTTTATTCCCAGCATTTTTTTGGGAGGGGATGGGGAGGGAACAGCATTTCATCCTTGGACCTAGGCAGAACAATCTCTTGGGCCGGCCCTGACCCCTTTAATAAGGAAACATCTTTGATAATTTTCTTTGTCCAGGCTGAAGCAACACAGGGGAGCAATGCAAACTATATATTCAATGCTAATTTTGAAATTATAATGTACATATTAAGAAATGATAACTTATATGAATGAAATTTATTTTGTTTTGTTTCCACAACAATTATACTTTAACATGGGCTATTATAAGTTATTATAAGTTAAAAAAATGCCTGCTTAAATAGTTATGTGCTGAATGAAGCAAAAACACTAACGATGCTGGATGCACAAAGCATGCCAGTGAGCCTAAATTATGAACCTCTTGCTAAATAGTATCCCATATGCAGTTAGAATTATACATTCAAGGCACAGTTTCACAGCTATACGCTCTTGAATTCAAATGTGTTCAAATTCAGCACATATTTATAGTAGATTTGTAACACCAAAGGCCTCACGTGTTTGATGCAAGAATTATTGACACATAAAACTTCAAATTGACATCTGAAGCATAGTTTGATCTTTTTTTTTTTGCCTACTCAGAGGTGCTTTGTGAAGCCTGGACATTATAACCCATTAGTTACTATGCCATTTCACATGTGTGTGCTAAAACCATTTAACAGGCTTTTGTACTCAATGCATTTAAACCTCAATATCAGTTCTTAACCTGGTTAGGGTCTACTTTATATCTTATTTTCCAGAGCCACTGCCTATCCTGACAAAGTTTTGGAACCACACAGCCTTGGCATTTTACGCAGTACACCTATAAGATAGAAAGTAATACTCACATTCAGATAACTCTGAAGTACATCCTGGGGATGTTACTTTCTCCCAGTATCCAGGGGATGTTACGATTACCCAATGGTACCCATTTTATCTACCTCAGAAGGATAAAAGGCTGAGTCAATTCTGTCTGGATTGACCAGATTCTATTAAGGATGCATTAGCTCAATGAGCTATCTCATCGGCCTTCAATAGGAGTGTACTAACAATAATTGCATAATCCCATTCATTTTTTAATTTTATAATTTACCAAGTGTGTAAATCTTCCGTAAACTGATTATGAAATATGTGAAGAATACTAAATATACATGTCATATTTTCCATAAAATTGTGGTGACACAATAAAGTTTTTATTAAATCCTGCTCGATATATTACACAGCATACATTCATCAGCACAATTGCCAAAAACATTTTTTCACATTAGACATAAGTTCTCTGGGGCCAGAGCCATCACGATCCCAAAGAGAAACCTCAACATAGCTGCTTACATTTTAATTAAACTGTTCTCTGATTCCCGTCACCAGTACTTTCAAAAGTCAGTGACGCTTAAGAAATCAATCCATGAATTTTACAGTTTATCATTGAATTGTTTGTGCTGTCTGGTGATCTAAGACAGCCAATAAAAAAAAAAATACAAATATAGAACCATTTGCAGTTATTACATATTCAATTAACAAACTTGCTGACACCTGCATTCTATAAATATTTTAACATAATGTAAATTTAAAGCTATTCGAGTTGACACTTCATGCATTAATTTCTTAATCAATGTTATACAACTTGTACTGAAATACTATATTTATGCATTCTTGATACTTCAGAGACAAGTTTAGAAGTAGAAGTGATGGACATATAAAACAGGGATTGGGCAATTTCTTTCCAAAAGGAGGCATTTGGCACAATTCTGGCAGATATTTTAGCAATTTATTGACAAGATGTAAAGAATTAGCATTTGAACATTTTTCTTCTGTTTATATTACAACTTTTCTGTATGTTTTATTATCTGTTGACTGAGGATTACAAAGGTAAGGTATGCAAGATCACACCATTATGGTAAAGTAAATAGGATGATTACTGTCTAACTATAACCCTTTGGTACTTGATGCTTGATCACAATACTTTGAACACATTGACAGAAAATTGTTAACAAAGACATATTTCAGGGCACCTCTTGGAAATACCTCTTGATAGAGTGAGCTTCGTTGAAAAGTTCTGCTGGCTCTAAGTATCTTGTAAAAACAGTATGGGCCCAGTTGTTGTTACCTAGCATTGCTGCTGTTTCAGTGACTTAACCTATACTTCTATTTGGACTGTTTACAATGTCCAGTCACTGTTATGAAGGCATTGTATCTCAAAATCGAATATTGTTTTATCAAACTACAAAACAGAATCTATCATCTCCAAAAATAAGTAAACATCTAGCTCTGCTAATTGCTTTGAGAAGTCGGTTGATGAAATGGAAGACAATTCAACTCTAATAGTAACATTAACACCAAACATCAGCTCTATTTCATTTTTGGAAGTGCAGATTGAAGACTTTTGTTGGTATGATACTAACCTATGCCATCATACATAAGTTTGCATTTTTCCTGTATACATTCATATGGTGGTTCAGATATTCAGAATTTGGGCAACCTACTGATCTGTATATTTTGATGAATTCCAATTTAGACAAATATAGATGTGCAAGACTACGCACTAGTATTATAGTATTACATGGGATAATTCTTATTTTGATATAACATTTGAAGTAGCAGTCATAGGAATCCTTGAATGGGTGACACTAATCTTGTGATTTATGGTTGATATTCATAAGCATGCTCTATAGTTTTGTACTTCATCATTGATTCTCATGCGGTCATAATTTTAATTACCATTTTGTGTTAACCTAACATTAACATATTTACAGTACATTTTGTTGGTTACAAAGAGCTGCTTTAACCCTGAAAGAACCAATGACATTTAAAGCTGGCATCAGAGTCTGGTCCCTAAAGACGCTATACCAGTATGGAATGACCTGCTTAATTTACCTTAGCAGTGTTATGTAGTTGCTACTTTTAAAAGTGTAAAACATTCCACTTTGATGTGAGATCTTCATAAACTAGTTTGTTGTTTTAATCTTGTCCAATAAGTATATTCAAATAAAACATATATGCACTTTTATGAAGTTATATTTGTTCATAAAATATACTAGATTACTTTTCTAAACAAAAATAGTCTTTAAAATGCAGTTAAATTATGCAGTTATACAGCGCCAGGATGGACTCCTCACTGCAGACCAACCCTCCTACTGTGAGATCATCAAGCTGATTAAATGCTTACATTACATGCTGATGCCAGAAATAAAATATATTAAAGATCGAATCTAAGTTAGTCCAACTGAAAGGGTCCTCTAAAGGTGGGAATTGTATAATAGAAACAGTGACAATTCTTAGTAATTATTATTTATTATTATAAAATTATTTTGGTGCTTAGAGTGTCTCTCTTCACCATAGTCCATTGACCTACTTTTCTAGGTTCAAGAAATACCCAAAGCTTGAACTCCAAACAAACTTTGTTGACCCCACCCAAAAGGTACCACTCCCAAAACCAAACTGTTTAACAAGTGCAAAAAACATCTTTTGACACATTCATAATTACATACATAAAGACATACACAGTTAGAAATTTACAAGCACACAAATACACACATGAAGACCCATACATTCACAGATGCCTACATAAAGACATAGATACACACATAAGAATGTACACACAGATAGACACACACAAACACATGCACACTGTCTCGTCATTGAGTCTGGTCCAAGAGCAGAAGCAGCCCAGTGAATGAGATTCATATTCTCCATTTATCTATCTAAGCTGCTCTACTCTACTCTCAGAGTAGACTCAATGAGGATATGAAGTAGGGAATGCAAAATGGCAGCAGGTGCACAAAGAGATTCAAGGCTCCACAGACACCCACCAAACCAAGAAGAGCCTTTATCCCCAACTCTTCCATAATGATGCACCAAATTTACCTCCCCGCCCCCAAAGTGCAGGCAAAAATAGACATACAGTTATATGTATGTTTTATTATTTAATTTACATTTAATTTGCTTTCACACCTGTTTAGCTCATATTCTATTTTATTTTGCTCATATTTAAAACATGCTTTTGTTTAAATTTACTTACAGTAGTTTTATGTCTCAATGTTTTATTATTCTATGGCCTCTTTGACATGTTCTGTGATATTCTATAGAGAATAAGGAACAATACATTATGTTTTGATCTGAACTTGTTTATTGTATTTTTATTGCCTTGCTTTGACTTTATGAAAAAAAAACTCATGAAAAACACATATCTTCTTATGACATGTTTATATTTATCTTGTATTAGTACACTGCTGTGTATACATTTAGCATAGTGTATTTTACTGAATATGTAATTTGATTCTGATGAAAAGACAAGTTTAAAAAAATTGCACATTCGGGGATTTTGCTTTTTGAACAACGCATGTGATTTGAATTAAATAATTCAGTAAATTCATTACATGGCACTGGCTTCTGGTATATTCTGCGATTCATTTAAAAGACAGCAACATATGTTTTGAAGAGAAACAAAGTGATATAAATGCCTCTTTTGCGATAAATATAGTTTAAATGCACTGGTGTGATATATACTATAGGCAGATCCCATCATATGCAGATTAAAAACTAGCTTCATGAAAGCATTTACAGAAAATGTATCAAGTGCAGAAAAGTGCAGTGCACTGTATTAAAATATGTATTTACTGGAATCTCTAATACATAATTGATTCATGTGGTGTATAAAATGATACAAGAAAAATTCAATTTAGTATAATACAGAGATAAGATGGTAATCAGACCATTGTATAAAAAAATGGTAGCCTGCTTACCCTATATAAGGCAAAAACAATTACTTTCTCACTTTTTCGTTGGTACTTTTTTGTATACTGCTCATTCTCAGATCCTCAGGCCTGGAAGACTGTGGATCCTGCACATTATTTTAGCTGTTCCTAGAACTGCACTCTTCTGGACAGAGATCTAAGATGTCCCACCTGGAATCACTCTCCCCAAGTGTTCCTATCACAACTGGGACTACTACTACTGCCCACATAATTTCTAGCTCTTTTTTCAGTCCTTGGAATTTGTCCTCTTTCTCATGTTCCTTTTGCTTGATGTTATAGTCAATGGGTATTTCAACATCTACCACCACTGCAGTCTTCAGTTACTTGTCAACTGTTACAATTTCAGGTTAGTTGGTTAGTACGTGCGGGTCTGTCTGGATCTGGAAGTCTTACAGGATTTTAGCCCTGTCATACTCTACAACACTTGTGGTACCTCCCATATGGACCTGAGCAGGTTCAGTCCATATTCTATGTAGATGTTTTGGTATATTAGTCCAGTTAACTTGGTTGTGCCTCTCATTGTATGCTGTCTCTGCTAATATCTTGTACCCAGCTACTATGTGCTGGATTGTCTCACAGATCTCTTTGCACAGTCTGCACCTATCTGAAGTGGTAGAAACCCACTTTTGCCTTTTCCAAAAACTGGTAGGATTTCATAATGTGAGCCAATTCCACTATATGCAGATACAAAATTTCATGGAAAGGGTTGTCTTACCAGGGAACCGTCTCCTTTTCTACAACCTATTGTTGTCTCAAGAATTCCATTAGCAGTTCATCTTTGGGAACTAACTTAATGGTGAACTTATGGATATACTGTGTTTCATCCAGGACTGTGGCCTTGACACTCATTAGGCCCTGGCCTCCTTCCTTTCAAATGATGTACAGTTTCTGGGTGCTGAATTTCATGTGGAATCCTTCATTCATAGTGAGTAGTTCTTAAAAATCATGTTCATGAGCTATTCTCTCCTATGTCTGAGGATTTGTAGGTCTGAAACACATTACGTGTTTGGTGTGACCTTTCCCCTGTTTGTTACCTTTTTGTTTTGTGCCGATTGAACCTCATGTGGATTTTGCATGCTTGCCGTGGCATTATTTCTACATTTTTTTCAGCTGTCTCTTGGCCAGGTTATTATTCCAGCTGGATACTTGATGACTAATGTTTTGATTTTATAGTTCTTCTTGTCATTAAGTTAAGAATTCAGGAACAGTCTGAATCTCTGGAGGTACTTAGATGTTGCTGTCCTCCTTGCCTCTTCCTTCTGGTTGCCGTGTTTTGTGATATCTCCAGGCACTTGTTGCATTCCTGTACATCTCCTATTTGCCCTTCTGTCATTTGGCCTATTAGGCATTTAATCTCCTTCAGTCCTAATTATCTTTCCTCTTTTTGCTACCATCTGCCAGTACTTATCTAGTCCAAACGACATTCTGATGTCCTGCTTACTCCATATAGTGGAGGTAGTTGATGGAAGTGCAACTCTTTAACCTGTATCTGTATCCACTCTTCATGATGATCTGTCTGAGTAGATTGAAGCCTATGCAGGATAGCTTTGCCAATAGTGCATCACATTTATTTTTTTATTTTTTTTTATTTTTTTTGTGCATAAGTATGACAGACAAGCTTGTGATGCCATGACAGCAGACACAGACATTTCAAAAGGCATATTACTGCGGCATGTAATTGAACTGTACAGATTTAGTAAGTTAGTAAGTTAACATGAGCCACGGGTTGTGCGTTCGAGCAGCGCTTCATGACTGTGAGTAATGTAAGTCCCCGTGGCTGTGCACGTCTGTCAGTCGATGCCCACCCTAGAGGCCTGATTTGTCAGTCCGTTTTGGAGGCGCAGCTTCAGTGGGATGCTGTTGTGCAGATGATCGTTCGGTAGGCATATACAATCGTTTGCCAGTCCTTTGGAAGAGGTGTTAGGCCAGAGCGATTCTCCGCTGCTTTCCCTACAGGGCTGTGGTTGCAGAGCGTCCCCTCTTTTCCCGTGCAGAAAGAGGTGCAAGGCTCTCCAGCTACATCATGGACGCAGTCTCTGTCAACGGGGTCTAGCGGCTCTCCGCCCACGGGGTCTAGCGGCTCTCCGCCCACGGGGATGTTGTGTTGCTGCCATGCTCCCGGTGTGTCTCTGCCCAGGTGGACGTGCGTGTTCAGTTGCCACTATGTCAGGAAACTCCTTACCCAGCTGGGGCCTTTGCAGCTCCTCTCCATGCCGCCTCCCAGCCTCCCATGCTGTTCGACCAGCCATTTCCGCCATTCTCGAGCGGGACTCCAGTTTCGCCCAGAAGATCTCAAAGACGGCATCCAGTGTGGCCATGCACCTCAGAAGTGAGTAAGTTGGGTGTTGCTGGCCTTGTAGGGCAGGTCCATGTGCGTCGGCCATCTTGTGTAGCATGGCCTTGGAGCAGGAGCTCTGCAACTCACCCAGGTATGTCTTGTAGGAGCGGTGTTTGCAACCCCAGCCTGGACCGGAATTACCCCCATTGGCCCAGAGAGGGAGGGGGAAAGGAGGGAAAGGCCCAGACCGCGGTCGTCTCTCATCCCAGATCGTATAGCAGGCCGCTAGGGGCGTCAGGTCCTTCAAACATTGAGCAAAGCTTGTTATGTTGGTCTAGGAGATTGTCAATGTTATCTCCACAAATCATAAGGCCAATGCAGCTGCTCAAATTAAATATTTCTCAATTTATGAGCGTATATCACAGGTTCATCTGATATCTACTGTTAAGTTGGTCTAGGAGATGGACGCAGTCTCTGACGATGGCGGGGTCTAGCAGCTCTCAAAAATATCATCCAGAGGAACATCATTTAATCTTTGTGGCCCATCAATAAAGTGCATGTCATAAACGATGATTCTAATTAAGGGATATTTCCAGCAAATTGCATTTGCTGTTTACAGACAGGCTTTATTATTCAAAATAGCAAATTCCAAACCATTTTAAGAAGACACATTTAGACAGGTTATAATTTGTTTAAAAATAGGCAGATTTTTAAATATTGCACAGGATTCTATTCTTTCCAATTGTAATTGCATGGGATTTATTATTCATTTTATTATATTTTACATTTATTACTTATATTTGTGAAAGTTGCCTTGAGCAACAATTTCACATGGGGAAACCCCTAGTTGTGTGAATCCATGACATCATCATTTATGGAACTTATTGACATGAAAAATAGCACCTTTTATTACAATTATTTAATAAGAGATAACTAAAAAATGTGCTTTATTAAATAAGATAAGAAGGTGTGTTTTCATAAGAAACTTTTATTATTGTGGATGAATAATTTTTACTGTTTCTTTATACCTGTAAGGTTTCATGTGACTTTATTGTGCCATTTATGCCTACATATCCACAGACTAAGTTCTGAAAATGTAATATGGGAACATTTTCATTTTGCCACTTCTTTCCATGAGTTACAATATTAATATTTTCAGGGTCATTGGGAGTAGGGGCCTACCATGCTAGAGTCCCGAGTGTGCTCCTAAAAAGCCATGGATGATCAGCCAGAACATTAAAACCACTGTCATGTCAAGTGAATAACATTGATTATATTGTTACAATGGCACATGTCAAGGGGTAGAATATATTAGGCGGCAGTCAGTTCTTGAATCTCGTGTTGGAAGCAGGAAAAATGTGTAAGCAAGCAAAAGAGTACTTTGACAAGAGACAAATAGTGATCATCTTATAAATTACATCAAAGTATACTGTTTAGGTAATTGTATAAAATATTTGACAATGTTTGAGCCTTTTTGTGTCTGTTTGTAACTGTGTTTGTCTGTCTGTGCACGTTTGTGCCTGTTTCTCACTGTGTCAGTTTGTGCATTTATGCATCTGTCTATGCCTGTCTGTGCAGTCTGTGCCTTCTTGATTCTGTGCATTTCTGTTTTCGCCAGGCTACGCCTTTATGTGTCTGTGTGTACTATCTGTCAGCTTGCGCATTTATGTGCCTGTCAGTGCCTATATGTATATGTTATAGTAAAATCTGGTCTGCCTAGTGCAACACACAGGGATGAGGGAGTCCGACTCAGAGTGGATAGCTCAATACTGAACCGGGACAGGGATACACCCAAACCTGTCCAAAGGAATAAAAGACAGTAATACCTTCAAGGTAGTGAGTTCAGGAGCTAGTTCACTATAATATGGCTTGGTAGACAATATAATAGTTGTATCCGTTTCTAGGATAACCAGTATTGACGGAAAAAAAAATATGTATGGTGTGTATACCTTTAAATCTGCTAAGGGAAGATTTTGTCTGTTACACACCAAGATACTCTGCTTAAATATAAAGCAACTGGATAGTTACAGATTCACAACAGCAAAAATGTGATCTGCACTGGGTTTAGAATACACACAAAATATTATAATGGATATATCTTAAAATCATAAGGTAGCACACTATATGGTGCAAATAGGCAATATATAACTTGTGTCACAGAGATATAGAATTATCTTTATCTCTATATATAGAAACAAGTGAATGCAAGTAAGTTAAAAAATTCCAAAAAACCACTGAAAAATATATAAAATAAAAATGTATATTTATTAATATTAAAAAATAAATGGATGAGAAAATGTATTAAAATTAATGAGTTATAAAGTACAATTGTGCAAAAAATACAGAAATGGGGACCAGGAACGATCTACAAGTCAGTTGTCAGCATAAATATTAAACTTGTGTCCTGATAACCACTGTAACCGATGAGGATTACAGTGGATACTATGTAGCAGGATTTCAGTATCTGTACTTGCCGGCTGCTGCGAGGTTGGCGTGCGTGCCAAACCTCACTGTGATAGTCTGATACCGGCAGTCCGTCAGTCCCGCGATCGATGGGGAAGGGAGCTGTGCTGGCTGCTGACAGCTGGCTGTTCTCCGTATCCTGTGTCCTCTCACACTGTCGGCTTGTCTTACGCGTTTCGTGGGTGTCAGCCCCACTTCCTCAGAGACGTTATCGCGGGACTGACGGACTGCCGGTATCAGACTATCACAGTGAGGTTTGGCACGCACGCCAACCTCGCAGCAGCCGGCAAGTACAGATACTGAAATCCTGCTACATAGTATCCACTGTAATCCTCATCGGTTACAGTGGTTATCAGGACACAAGTTTAATATTTATGCTGACAACTGACTTGTAGATCGTTCCTGGTCCCCATTTCTGTATTTTTTGCACAATTGTACTTTATAACTCATTAATTTTAATACATTTTCTCATCCATTTATTTTTTAATATTAATAAATATACATTTTTATTTTATATATTTTTCAGTGGTTTTTTGGAATTTTTTAACTTACTTGCATTCACTTGTTTCTATATATAGAGATAAAGATAATTCTATATCTCTGTGACACAAGTTATATATTGCCTATTTGCACCATATAGTGTGCTACCTTATGATTTTAAGATATATCCATTATAATATTTTGTGTGTATTCTAAACCCCGTGCAGATCACATTTTTGCTGTTGTGAATCTGTAACTATCCAGTTGCTTTATATTTAAGCAGAGTATCTTGGTTTGTAACAGACAAAATCTGCCCTTAGCAGATTTAAAGGTATACACACCATACATATTTTTTTTTCCGTCAATACTGGTTATCCTAGAAACGGATACAACTATTATATTGTCTACCAAGCCATATTATAGTGAACTAGCTCCTGAACTCACTACCTTGAAGGTATTACTGTCCTATATGTATATGTGTCTGTCTTTCTCTTTTTGTGTGTACCTGTCTGAGTAAGTGTGTGCTCCTGTCTGTGTGTGTCTGAGTGCATCGGTGGATGGCCATCTGTGTCTATGTGCTTGCCTGTGTGTGTACATGTGATGTGTCAGCAAGTAACTATGAGTTTGTAAAGAGGCATGCATAGGGGTGAAGTTTTTTGGAAAGGGCAAGGGCTACGACTTTAATAAGGCATCTCCAGATTATTTTTGGTATCTGGTGTTTTTTGACCCTAGCAAAGCTCCTAATTATCTTTCTCTTAACTGTCAACCCCTATGTTCAAACCTATTAAAGTGTCTAAATGTGCATTCTAGGCTATTCTAGTATCATATAGTACAATCTTAAGTGGTCCTTGAAATCTTTTTACTATTGCTAAATAGAAGGTTAAAAGTATAGACTGGACCAGTCCTTGTATTTCTGGCACCTTAGACTAAACTCTCCCTCTTTGTGTATATTCCTTTGCAATAATTGCATTGATGATGTAAAGAAATATAAACCAGCAATATTTACATTAACATTAAAATAACCTTTTCGTGTATATGCAAATTTGTTCAATACCTCAGAGATGGCAAAATTATGTAAAAAGCAGAGGTTGTTGCCAGTAAAAACAAATAAAAATATGACTCTTGGCCTACTAAATCTGCGTCATTGTTTATTCTACAGATAGAGACCTCCATCTGAAATCACTGTGTTCTAAATAGAAAGCAATGCAACCATCTGCTTTATGTGGAGGGAGAAGTACAGATTTACCTACATTGCGTGTTGGATGTGGAAGATGAAAAGACATATGAAGGTAGAGCATTTATTCGCTTGCCTCTCTGCAATGTTAAAATGCCCAGTGTTATGTATGAATTCTCCTCTACTGAAGAAGTGTGGGAACTGAAATGCAGTTCCCATAGATTCCCATTAAACTTTGGCCCTGCTCATATAAGTAGTGATAACTTCCATTTTCCAACATTCACCCAGTCTCCATGCCTTAGAAAAATCATTAATAGCATATTAACCCCTTAAGGACACATGACATGTGTGACATGTCATGATTCCCTTTTATTCCAGAAGTTTGGTCCTTAAGGGGTTAAAATATGCCCGTTCTTTTTTGAGGGACGGACACAAAAACCATGAGTGTGACCAGATGGCAGGTATAGTGTTACCTTATGGTTTAGTATAATAACTTATAGTTCATCATAATAACATGTAAATCAAACTGAGAGACAAAAAAAAAATACATATATATATATATATATGTATGTATATAAGCTGATCCACAGTGCGTCTTAATAAAATCCTGGTCCTGAGAATTATCCTGGGGAGAAAATACTTCTATTGAAGATTGAAGAGTCACCTGTCCACACCGGTAATCCAAAAAAGACCTACAGATCCCCTTCCACAGATCTTCTGCTTTATCTACCAGGACATACTTTAAAATAAGAGAAATCTCAATATATCCTTCCGCGTAAAATATTTTATAAATAAATAAAATAAATGCATATTACTTCCAATTAGTTGCAACTCGTCCCTACTGAGTTAGGAATTGGATATTTATTTTCATTTTTGTATGTATTTTCATTTTTTATTTATATTTGTCTATGGTTTTTATGTTCATGTGTATTTATTTTATTATTAGTTTTTATTATTTTCTGTACTGATTATGGATTTATCATTGGAGCTCTGTATCTTTTAGGTAATGAATTATTTATTTACAGATCAACACAAAAAAGAACATCCACTAATCAACAAAAGAGTAATAAGGGAAATAAAAAATTATGAAAAAAAGTTCAACCAGATATAGTCCACAATTTTCTGAGATTGTATAAGACAGTTAAAATAATGTTTTCGCACTTTTTGGTGGAACAATAAATTAATGCAATCTAGTGTAGATAATAATGCTAAAAGAAATGTCGGGGGTCTAAAACTGGCCCATTTATAAATCCTAAACTGTAAGATTTGTGGAGAAGATTGGCTATGTAATATCAGGGCAGGGTGTTCTAATAATTTGTGAGCTTGATTGCAACAGTTTTGAATAAAAACAGTTTTGGTATAATTTATCTACCTGATATATTGAGCCTTTTTTATGTCTCTTTTTCCCAGTTACATTCCAATTTTCCTCCTGTTACAAGTAATGTTGTCTTCCATCCATGTAAGACACTTGAAACTCTTTATTTTTGTAGTTTCTTTCCATATTTAAACGAATATTCTTATCAATATTCCAATATAAAAATATTATAGAGTATACAAATTATAGAAGTTGCCCAAAAGGTAAAACACTTTTAACGAATACAAAACAAAAGACAGTATTTGCAAATAGTGCTAGAACTGTAAGCATACACAACTCCTAATGAGCAACAAGATAGCAATTTCATCAATCATTAAACAGATGGTGGAGTGCCAAATTATACAAAATATATGAACTAAAAGTTCTTAAGAGCATCAAACAGATGTTAAGCCAACAGAAACAAATACTACAAATTTGTTTCTCATAAAACCAAATGCGTTGTACTAGCATAATTGTAATAACGATGCAACTAAGAATATGAATCACGAAATTATTTACAGAATATATAATAATGCACTAATGCTGCTGCAAAGTGATACCAACATACAAAAAGGTCAATCAAAATTCAAGGTTTTCATTAAATCTTAAATATTACTGTAGTGACACACTGCTGTTTATATTAATCGCCATAGCTCTTGCTTCCATTACACCTATTGTCATAACATTCTGGCATTAATTATGAGTTGTCTAGTATAATCTAGAATATCCTGACAAAGTCTAAACCATTGTTTGTACTACATTACTAACGAGTACGAACTAGAAAGTGTTCAGTTTTTCGTTGTTGCAAATCTGCTATTTTTGAAAATCAAGTTAAGTTGCATGACAGTGCTCAGTGAAATTTTCAGTTAACTAAAAATATTCACTCAGAATTGTTTCTAGAACACCCAATCTTAGCTGACAATTATCTTATGTTGAAATGCTCCTGATTGATACTGTCAAATCATTTCCAGTTCTGGTGCATCCTTAGTACTTCACTGGTCCAGCCTGCAGGAGTTATCAAATTGCATTGGGCCAACCATTCCTGTTTGGATAAAGATGGTTAAAGCGGTTAAGCTAAAGATCCAGTCAAGCAAGTTAACTGTTGCATTAGCCATCCAAAAGGTTTCATATCTTCCATGTTTGCTTTTTTCAATTTCATTGTTAGATGGCAGACATTACTTACTGTTCAGTAGGTTTCCATTAATATTCTTTTTAGAAAGTGATAAGATATTGCCTCTGTTTGCCCAGTATGTGCAGACATTTTGAGTAAACTTCGCTAGTACAATCCATTATCTGACCCAAGATCTCTTTGTGTTGCTTATGGGTGAAAGGAGAGCACAAAGTCTAAAAATGTGTCTCACAAGAGCTCTCCAATTGGTAAAAATGGCACTGAATACTACTGCAAACATCTATTTTTATTTAATTTTAAGGCCTAGTTAAATCTCCTTATTTTTATAGTACTGAATATATATCATTATCCAGGGGTCAAATTCTAAAAAGTAAGGAAGCTAAAACCAATAATATATTACAAAATGGATCCTAGTCTATACATATATGTAATATACATGAGTAAACTTAAACATGATTAAACCAAGTTTTTAATATACAAATTGTAGTCTGGTGGAATGCATGTTGCATTAAGATAAACTGACTGGCTCTCCTTTTGTAAGTGTCAAGATTAACCTGAACCTAACACACAAACCTAGGTTGATGATAAAGTAAAACATACGTGTCGGTCCTTAGAGTGGCCGGGCTAGTAATTAGAATAGAAGTCAGATTGTCTGCAAGAAGAGACAAAATAAACGTTAACAAGCCAAGGTCAAGTATAACAGAGGGACATGAAAATGAGAAACAAGCCAAGGTCAGGGTAACAGAGGGCAACAATAGTCAGGAAAGCCAAAGTAAAAGCAGGTAAGTATAGTAACAGGTAAGTAAAACAGGTACGTATGGACATAAACACACTTTCAAGTAAACAGAGACAAGGAAAGGGCAAGGAAACAAAGATAACCAGGAACTATATATACAAATGTGTGTCTACACCTCATTAAAAGCGCCACATTGACAGACTTTTTAAAATGAGACAAATGGGAGGATTCCATGTCATATATGATATCATAATAAGGCACTAGGAAGCTAGGTATAAGTGAATATTTTATTTAGATTTATTGCATTTTGACTATTTTCAACACAGCTACGTTATCAATTTCTGTATGTTTCTTTTTATATTTGAAGAATCATGCCCATGAATTGAAGATAGCTCCTTTTCACAAGACGCTGCACCATTGGTATGTTGTATCTGTTCTGATTTTTGAGTTTTTGGTTGAGGAGACACTTAATAGGTGTCCAGTGATTGTGATATTTGTATATATTTGATTGTACATATTTGTTTGTGCGCTGGTACTTTTTGTATTTGTTTGTCTTCTGTGTCCCTTACCTTTGCTATTTTACTGATTTTTTGTACCTCTATTGTTGACTTCGGGTTGATTTTAGACATTCCAATTTCTTGTATTCTGCACAGTCCACTCGGAGGCTCAGCAATGGGTAATACTGTCTACTGTTTTCCTTGTCCTGTGTGGCTTAATTCTGCCTGTTTGGATATACCTATCCTGACATTCTCCCAGTTAATGCCTTTAGTGATTCCCTAAGTCCCATTTCCAATTGGAAACATATGTAAGGCATAAGACTTTAAATGAAAAGGAAAAAAATATCTTGATAGATTGGGCCAATCTACCTCTGACTGAGCTGAAATTATGAACATTAAGCCATTGGAATTGTAATATAGGTATATCATTTTTCTCAATCAAAATATAGAATTGAAGAACGTTTTCCTTATTAAGGAAAATTCCATTTCTACTCACCTTTTTTCTACCAAGAAGAATGACATGCTAATATCTGTGTCAGTTGGACCATGTAGAAATATCACTTGATACAGGCTAACCCAAGATATCCAGAAAGATTTTATCATCCTAGTAACTCTGTGTCTATGATTAAAATATATGAAAGTATCACTTAAGGGATTAAAAGTACTATATTTTTTTTTCTCAGAAACCTAACTTTATGCCACCCAGTGACTAAAATAATTGGTGAACTCATCATTTCCCATTTGGCCATTTAAAGAGACACTGTGGGCATTATAACCATTTCATCTCATTGAGTACCTCAGTCAATCGCTGCTTTCTAGTACTTGCGAATACTGCACTGGAACACCATAACGAACTGCCGCAGCTTGGTTGGCGTCTCGCCGTCCTCCACCCACTCTGGACCCAAAACCAGGATCCAGCTTTCAGCAGGTAGACCTCTCCTAGTCCAGAGAGCGTAGCAGGACACATGACATGTGTGACATGCCATGATTCCCTTTTATTCCAGAAGTTTGGTCCTTAAGGTGTTAAAGGCACTCAGCCATCCACAAAATATATGGCTGTGACGGCCCACCTGGCAGCCCGACCGGGTACCTCAGTCAATCGCTGCTTTCTAGTACTTGCGAATACTGCACTGGAACACCATAACGAACTGCCGCAGCTTGGTTGGCGTCTCGCTGTCCTCCACCCACTCTGGACCCAAAACCAGGATCCAGCTTTCAGCAGGTAGACCTCTCCTAGTCCAGAGAGCGTAGCAGGACCTAACTTTATGCCACCCAGTGACTAAAATAATTGGTGAACTCATCATTTCCCATTTGGCCATTTAAAGAGACACTGTGGGCATTATAACCATTTCATCTCATTGAGTTAGAGATCATGTTTTGATTCCTCGGGGATTGTCCCTCCATTCAGTGTTAACCAATATTGAATAGTTTAACACCAAATAAGGGTCACTGGGCACCCACAGCCTGGCCTCTACTAGCAGAGGTCAGGCTAAGGTAGAGATTACACATTTCCTTTGAGTCATACCAAATCATACCAGTAATGGTGTGATAGGCTAAAAGTGGTTAGCTCATTAATGCTCAGGCTAATGCTACCTCATTAGCCGAAACAGCACAGGTGAGCTTCTGAGGACTCTTGTTTGGCAACCTCTACCGAAACATGGGCATTGCTAGGCGGGGCCTTATTGGGGCTCGAGCCCTAAGTGGGACACTGAAAAGCCCTGTGTTTAATTTTTAGCATCAAGTCCCCTATAATACTGAGAGAGAAATAGGCGAATACAGCTAATGTGGATTAAATAACTATAGGTTTGTAAATTACTCTGAATCAATCAAAGATTTGGTATCACAGTGTGGTTTATAGAACACATTAGGGTTGGATAATTTAGGCATTGTATAAGGTTGATTTTAGGAGGGGAAAGAGGGGGCATAAAATTTATCCTTGGGCTGATGCCCCTGGGATTTTTGTCACCCAGCTATACCCTTACTTAGAGGTACAGTGTGGTGAAAGAGCATGGAATACATCATGGTTAGGCATGTGTCATTTGCCAAGCTGACATGCCATTTAACCTGCACCTGTGCTGTGCACATGCCTATTCCTCATTTCTTCTGTATGACAAGCATCTGATAGATCAACTCAACAAGTGGCTTAACCAGAAATAGCACATGAGACAAGTAGGGAAGGATGGTATTGAGCTATTGAAGCTAGATTTGTCACAAATTACTCATAACATCATAGAATTTTCTTTAGTTATATTTAGGTTTTAATAAATGCATTTTCTTAATTTTCAAGGCTGTAAATGGAATAGCAAACACTACATGCTTTCATATGGATGTGACCCTTCAAAGTACCTTAAACAATATAATGTTTGAAGGAAACTTTGACTCTGCAATAATGTTTTTTTTTCTTTTTGACGTTTTCAATAAAATAGTATTGCATTGCAAAAACCATGAACCCTCTATATTACACATTCATCTGAGTTTCATTTCTACAGTCCTTTTGTGTTTTCAAGGAACCTGAATTGATTTCACACTTACTTTGTTACATTTGAAATTTGAAATGGTTATACTAAAACCATGCACACTTATTTGCATAGTCCACATATAATTAATGTTTTATGTATAGAGAACAGAATAAGGAAAAATTCATATTATGTTATTTTATTGAATTGATCAACATAATAAAACAATATTTTCAAGTAAAGCACTAATCCTTAAACCAGCCCCTTCTCTATGTCATTATAATCCTGATGAAGGAATATGTTACTGCATATGTAGCCCCAGGTTCTTTTTGCAGACCAAAATATTCTAAGTTATTATATTCCAGATTCAGTGCAATGTAGGTTATGCTATAAAATGTCAATTCTTGATTTAAAGGATTACTCCAACCAAAGGCAATGGTTTGATAAAACATTGTTTTTGATTGTAGTAACACCTGCTGGCATGCCATCTCCCTTGACAGAAAGAAAGAAAGAAAGAAAGAAAGAAAGAAAGAGAGAAAGAAAGAAAGAAAGAGAGAAAGAGAGAAAGAAAGGAAGAAAGAAAAATGTTCCCTGTGTTCCCATGCAGAGGCCCAGTTGTCCATGCAGCCTGTTCCTCCTCCAAGCATGTATCTCCCCCTTTACTGCAGGAGGTGGGATTGTGGTAGGATTGACTGAGGAGAGGATTTGGGCGACACAGAGCTGTACCGCCATTGGTTGCCAGTTATCAGCATGCTATGTTTGCACAGAATTAGCATTAGCCAGCCCAGAATACTTATTCCGGGTTGGCTAATGATGCTGGTGCTGGAAGTGGAGTTACACCTCTAGAAGCAACGTTCTTTAACTCTGTATTTGTAGCATTTTAAAACTAACTTTTTAATTCCTTCAATTTTCCTAAATATCTTTAGGTGGCTGATAAAAATAAAATTTT
Source organism: Pelobates cultripes (assembly GCA_933207985.1). Taxonomy (NCBI): domain Eukaryota; kingdom Metazoa; phylum Chordata; class Amphibia; order Anura; family Pelobatidae; genus Pelobates; species Pelobates cultripes. Next base: position 285,918,896 of record OW240913.1, read on the forward strand.
GTGCAATTGTGTTCTTTTTCTCTCTCCTTGAAAATATTTACTAATATGATATCTCACAAAGCAAGCCATTTTTATTATGGGAGTATCATAAAATCAGATAAGAGTATGGAAGAATCTGAAAGTTTAGTTATGGTGTTTTAACACTAAGTGAATCAATCTAATAATTCATGTAAATAATTAAATAAGGTATGCTGAGAAAACATAAAATAAACAGTTATCTCAAAGATATAATCTGTGTGTCTATATTCCTGACATTGGTGATGGATTTCCATATCAAATTGTTTTGGTCTATTTAAGATTCGTCCATGTAACATTTTAGTTTGGACGAATGTTGACCATGCGATTATTTTGGAAAAAAACTATTCGGATTAACCAACTGGCCAATGTACTTTAAATTATATGCATAATATAAATATGATTTATATATTTTGCAGAACACTGATAGAAAGCAATCAACATTTAGTGGCCGCCCCCTTACCAACAATTATCTTTTTTACCATTAGTCATATCTGTATGTGGAATCACCTACATAACTCCAAATCATGAAATAAACAAAACTGTTTGTCCATTGCTCATTTTGTTTCGTGCCTCGGCCATATAGCGTTTTAGAGCTAAATTCAAAAGAACCTATTTTTTAATAAATCCCAGTTCGATTAAAAAGATTAGAATAGGATGTTTAACACCTTCACTACAGAGTGCTTTTTATACTTATATATACTATATATACAAATACTAGCATACCATAAATTTTAAGCAAAGGATGCCGAGCTAGCATATAAACATATCATAACACAGCAATTAGATTGCTTTGCAGACAAGTGTAATGATGGAAATCATGTAAATTTACACAATGTTTGTCTTTTTCCTTATTTGTTCAATCTTTATAAAATGTATTTGGAAAATGAGAAGCTTTAGACAGTAGACAGAATTCTTTATCTTGCAAGAAATATCTTGCCTAAAAGTCAGTTTTCGACTGACAGCTATTCACAGTTTAGTAAATAGACTCAGACACAGTGCAAACTTTGGCCAGATACATTTTATGAAGGTTAAAAAGCAAAAGCCACACATGTACAATTCTGAATTTATTAGGCTACATTAACATTGAAGTTCGGCTTAATTTGGATATATGTGTGCACAAACCTGTCATTTCTTCTGTTATTACTTTTCTATATTATTTCTATAATTATACATGTAACTGTTTTAGTAGGAACAGTGTTTCTTACCCACAGAGTAGTTTAAAACAGCACTCTATATGCAGTGCATGATAAATACTTTACTTACTCTGCATAATAAGATTTGTATTTGAAAAAGGTCAGCAAAATATGTGAATAGAAGCCCAAAGGGCTTGAATTAAATGAATATTCAAATAAGTAATGTATCTTTCAAATTATATATTATCATGATCCCTAAATGTATTTGCATTTTCAAAATGTATAAAAGTAATTAGACGTGAAAGAGCATCAGTAGCTATGATATTATTTTATTTTTTCCTTATTCAAGTAGCTTAGATTGCAATATTTGTTTCGAAAAATACTCTGATAATAGAGGGGCCATAAGTAATAGATGGTGTTTCCTATTGTCCAGCCCCAACCCCCACCCATTAGCGGTGGGTGGGGACTCTGATAATAGGGGGTCCCATTAGCACTAATTCACTAGTGGTGGGCTTAGCCATAAGTGATAAGGAGGGAAGTATTGTTCCCTCAGCCCCAACCCATTAGTGGTGAATGAGGGCCCTAAGTAATAAGAGAGACCTAATGCCCCCCTCTGTTCCCACCCATTAACAGCGGGTTGGGGCCCTAAGTGATAAGGGGGGGACCTATTGTCCCCTCCATCCCAACCAATTAGTGGCAGATGGGGGTCCTAGGTAATAAGGGGGGGAACTATTGTCCCCCCAAGCCTCCACTTATCACCCATAATTGTAAAAATGACTACCCCCAAGTAACTAGTGGTCCCCAAGTAACTATGAGTCCCCAAGCACCTAGTAACTTAGCCCCCAATGACTAGGTTTCCCAAGTTCCTAGTCACCCCCTAATAAACAAATATCCAAGCCCCTAGTCACCCCAAATAAGCAAATAAAGTATATAGAGTGTTGAAAAGGGGGATAATAAAATGAAATAGTTGAAAAAAACATTTATTGAACATTTACAACTAGAGGATAAAAAGGATGTCTATCATAAATAGTGAAAGATAATGGTGCATACTAGTTGCTAAGTGTAACCGGACTTGGATATGGGCCAAATGGGCTTTCAGAGGAGAAGTAAAAAATACACTATTTAACAAAAAGATAATTAAATTGTGTCTAATCTTCCTAAACCCTTATTATCCTAAGGTCTAAGTAAGTCACTAAAACAAGCACACTCTACCAGGAGGTAAAGATAAAAAGATAAGTAGGAGCATCAGTAGAAAGAAGAGGGTAAAAAGAAGCAGTCGCCCGACAGAGAGTAGCTGTAACCAGCTACTGGTTTTTGTCTTCCCTTACCGAGGTTTACCTATTGTAAAACATTTTACATAAAGATTTTAGTTTTTCAAGAAACTGTGATAATTTATAAAATATGATTGAACAATTTCTTCTTGAAAACAAGTGACAAGCTAAATTTACCTTTTCGATTAAATACTTTTTATATGATAATAATAAGAACAATAATAATAATTTGAATTAGCACTAGTAGTAGTAAATCGTAATGTTTAATATTTTGCTTAAATTTTTTTATATAGTTTTAATTGACTCTTGTTTGTAAAAGGGAAACTATACATATATTTTAATGTGCATAATTAATCTTTGAAAAAAATGTATTTACATTTTATGAAATTTGCACAAAGATTTTACCAACCCTGAAAGCTTACCTTTTATTAGCTGCAGATCTGGACTCTGCAGCTAAATAAAATCCACCTCTTTTAGCCCAGCACTTCCTTGTTAGTGCTGGGCTTGTCCAATCAAATGATGACAGATGAAAAAATGTCTTGTTAAAAGCTTTGTATAATGTAGGGTAATTTTGTTGAGCTTTAGGGATTTGTATAAAAAAGTAATATTTGCTATGTTTGCATTAGAATGGTGACTTGGTGTATAAGCCTGTTGTGAACTGAAACTATTATCAGGCTCAGCCAACCATTGGATTAAGTTGATTGTAAAGTTTTTGCATTGCTTCCCATTCCATTAAATGCATATTTCAAAACTCTCACCCATGATCTCACTGAGCATAATAGGAGTTGAATTCCAGCAGGCACAAACAACATATTGCATTGCTGCCATTAATAGCATTAAGCCACCTTGCTGAAACCAGGGAGAAACTGTGTGGTCTGGCCACTGTCTGGGGTAAGCATGTTGTCCCAGACACAGAAGTTGAAAAAAAAAACTGATTCTGCCCAGAGAAAAGTTAGTATGTTAGCTGGCTGGTTGACAGACCACGGAGAAGGCCCTAAATTTAGAAAAAAAAAAATGTTTTTTTTCATCTCTGGAATTGAACATTTTAAGAGCTGAAAGGGTCGTGATCTTAAGAGTAACCATTTAATTTAATTAAAAAATTAATTAAAAATTAAATGAAAGTGAGTTGTAAGAGTCATGAGAATCATACTTTCCTACAACGAAACAAACAATAGATTCAATCTCGGATGGAAATGAAGCAATAAATACCTGACAGTGTTATTTATAAAAGTGAGAATTCAAGGTGAGTTCAAACATAATTTTGACTCTAAGGCCAGAGTAGCTAAACTGAAAGAATAGCTCACATTCATGTTGTGTTCACCTTGAAGTCTCCCTTTAGTGAACAACCATGTGAGTGCTTCGGTTTCAACTTTATAAGTAGTCAATACTAAGAAAAGTATCAATTATAGAAAATAATAGTGAAGGAGCTTGTGCTGGTATTTCACAGTCAATCACTCATACCAGGTTATTGAAGAATAGAGAATAGAATAAAAGCCACGTTGTATTTATTGTTAAAGTAATCCACGAGCTGCTCACTTTACATATGTACACATTCATAGTATTAAAAGAGAGCCGGAGCTCTTATCCTTTTCGGACTATAAATAGCTATTTTTCCAGTTAGTCCTTTGAGATATGCTAAAAGTGCTTTGTTTCTAATGACGTGGTATCTTGTGTTGGATACAATAACTTTATTCTGTTATTGCCACATTTTAGACCAATGCTACATTACCTATACAAAGTAATCCATAAAACGCTTCAAATATTTTGCGCAATTAATCTTAAATTCTTTAGGTAATGTTGCCCAAGGTGAATTGCAGAACATGTTGAGTATATAAATCTAATTCAATATACAACAAGGCATTACATAATTTTTGGACATATGACAATCACTCTTCCCGAAATTCATTCATGCCTAAGGCATAGAGTGGAGATGTATAGTACAATGTATGTAAAAAATGCATATTATGGCAACAGATGTAAAGTGTTTCTATGATTTATTTTGTAAATTTACCTTGATACAGTTTCCTTACAAAATATATATATTTTTTTTTTGTTGCTGTCTTTACAAGTAATTTCGAAGGAAGAAAAAAATAGCAATACATATGATCTATCAATGCAATTTAAAACCATTAGCTTTTTAAGCTTCTCTTTGATATATAACATCTATTATACCATATTAACCATATTTGAAGGTTTACTGAAAAAAAATTTATGTTATTATATAAGTAGATTAACCTCGGGTTCTCCCGGTCTGCCTTGATATTCGAGGCAGACCGGGAGCACCCGATCGCACTGTCCCTGCAGTTGTGCTCCTACATGTGCTGCAGGGACTCCTGATCCGCCTCCCTGTGCTTCCGTGGTCAGTGTGAAGTGCAGGAAGACGGATTAGTGCGGCTGATTTTCTCCCTTAAAAAAAATAAAAAAAATAAAAGTTAAATCCCAACCCCTCCCCTTTCCCATGCTTTAATAAAATTAACCCCTCCCATGCCACTTGATCACTAACTACAGTGATTAATTGGCAGGGACTACATTTTACTGTGATCTGACTTTTTTTTTTACCCCTGAGGGTTAACTTATTTATTTTTAGTCCTCAGGGGTTAAAGTTATTTTATGAATTTAAATAGTTTATAATTATATATTTAGCTAAGTACGGTGGGTGGTGGGTTTAAGTTAGTGGGGAATTTGGTGTTTGGCTAGAAAGGGGTTAACATTTAAAAACATTTTTTAAAAAGTTTAAAAAAAATTATTTATTTTTAAACCCTCAGGGATTCAATTTATTTAATTAATTCATTTAAATATTTTAAAATTATATATTTTGCTAGCTGGGGTGGGTGGGAGTTGTGGGAAATTGGGTAATTTACTGTTAGTGCTGCTTACTGCTAGTTAGGGGTTAACGGTAAAAAAAGTTTATAACAAATTTTAAAGTGTAAAAAATGTTTTAAGAAAGTTTTAAAAAATGAATAAGTAAAAAAGTTTTGAAACAAGTTTTTTCAAAAGTACAAAAAGTTTAAAAAAGTAAAAGAATACATTAAAAAATGCTCATTACCACAACACCTGGAACAAACTAGAGAAAACATGATCCCACACTAAGATTCAAAATATACCTTTTGAATTACCCCAGGGTGTATTCTTTAATAAATAGTATGTGTTTGTGGGTAAGTTTGAATATTCAACCAGGTAAACTACTCCGAAATGAAACATGGACACAGCGTAAATCTTCAAACTAAATGGCTGCGTCTCAAATGTGCCCCTTTAACATCCATATATATATTGAAGGATGCACCTAGCACTTCCTGAGGACTCCAAGCACTGCAGCAGACACCAAAACCACCGAACCGTAGGAGCATATGAATGCTCTCAAGCATATGAATGCTGTAGACAGTTGAATAGGAACCATACGAATAGGTTTACTCTCCTAGCAGTCAAACTGGAACAGCATACAATAAATCCTTCCCCCAATAATGAGACGACACTTCACTTTGAGGGTTAAAACAGGAACTCAGGTGCTGGCACACCCAGCCTGGTTTTTATTACAGCCTTTCACATACAGGACCGCCCACAGGGAGGTATAAAACAACCAATCACATATCAGTTACATCCCACATATTCCCTCCCCTTATCCTGAGAGGAAACTCAATTACACATACAGTTAAAACATACTTTCTACCCAACTTTCATAACTTTAAAACCATACATCACATTCACATAAAATTACATATTCACAATCAATCCATTCAGGGGAACAACATATTAAAAAATGGCATGAATCCGACCAGGGGTTCAAAAGTTAGTAAAAGTATCTTTTGGGCCCTGGCTGGCACATGGCTATCTGGCTCAAACAGGTTTTACAGAGCCCTCTATCCTGGAGACAATGGGGGAAAGTAATCCAATTATCCAGGGATAGAGGCAGACTCCATTGAGCACATGGTTACAAAAAGACATAAAACACTTTAAAATACATAAGTCACCTTTTGCACATAACACACAGACATTTCACATATCCCCAGATAGCTGGGATCTGAGCGCACAAAACTACCGAATAGCGCTCAGATCCTAAAGTCTGGTCCATAGTCCAAAGGCAAGAGGCGGGCAAGCAGCCCCCTCCAAGGACACGTGGCGAGGTCAGTTTCACCACAATGAAGTATTATACAGTCGTAACACGCATAAGGTTTGCAAAATATACTGTGCAAACTCACTTTGTGTTTTTAAAAAGGTTGAAAAAAATGCTTATTACCACTACACTTGGTACAAACTAGCAGAAAAATGATCACACGCTAAGGTTCAAAATATGCCTTTTGAAATACCATGGGATGTCTTCTTTAAGAAATGGTATGCCTTTATTGTGTAGTTGGAATATGTAGCCAGCTCAAGTGCTCCAAAGTGGGACACGGACGCATCAAAACCCTCCATGAAAATTCACACTTAAAAACCTGAACTTGTTACGTCTCTTTTACAGAACTGTAACTTCACAAAATATTGTCTAGGTCAGGGATAGGCAACCTTCAGCACTCCAGATGTTGTGGACTACATCCCCCATAATGCTCTTACACCCATAATGCTGGCAAAGCATCATGGGAGGTGTAGTCCAAAACATCTGGAGTGCCGAAGGTTGCCTATGCCTGGTCTAGGTCATACATTTGGGCATATTGTTTTATTCAGAAGATATAACTGAGCATAATTTTTTTTTTTTTATGACTGTGGTACCAGGGCCAGATTAAGAGCCCAATGGGCCTGGTGCTGACAATTATGATGGGCCTAATTACAGAATCTTTTCAACCAAAAACACTAAAACAGTCATACCTCTCAAGCGTCATGTATCTGATGGAGTTGGTGTTGGAAGGAAACTCAAAGGATGCAGCTATAAGAAAATACATACTCTATGCTAATCTCTTCATCTAATTTATGCTTTCATCTTTCAAGTAAATCCATACCCCCTAACATCAGTGTCTAGTGAAGCAGGAAGTCAATGGGCGGGGTAAAAGAGTGGGCCACTGACGCGAATCACGTGACTTGAACTACTAAAAGGGGCAAACATGCCTAAAAAGGGAGCATGTCTGTCCAAAGAATTGGAAGGCCAGCCTGGCATCAGTGTCCCTATGTATCACAGTGTCAGTGTCCCCATGTCGCCCAGTCCCCTAGTCTCCCAGTGTCTATGGTATAACAAACATTTAGTTTACTATTCTAGTATAAACACATCATAGGTGTGCGCAGCCTATTGCATAAGGGTGTGCACCCTAAAGCACAAACACGCACACCGTATATATATATGTATACATATATATATATATATATATATATATATATATATATATATATACAAAAATGTAGGGAACAAGAGGCAAGCACTCACGGTCTTTTGGTCTCTTATAAAACGGTTTTCTTTATTTCATTGGTTAAAACTTGATCGTGATCGACGTTTCAGCCAAACTTCATGGCTTTCATCAGGATCTTTACAGCTCTTTTTTGAGCTGTAAAGATCCTTCCCTACATTTTTGTATATTTTGGCATTGGCTTGACAGCACTAGGCAGAAAGTTATTGAAGTGTGTGTGCAAGGAGACCACAGGATTTTATATATATATATATATATATATATATATATATATACACAAACACACACACATGTGTGTGTTTGTGAGGGTGGTGTGTGTGTAAGGGCGTGTGTAATTTGACTCATAACTCTCTGATTGGTTACTTAATCCACCATTTAGAGAGTTATGAGTCAAATTACACAGCGTGGGAAAATTTCAAAGAACTTTCCCACGCTGTGTAAAATGACACAGAGCACTCTGATTGGTGGATTTCAAACCAACCAGAGTGCTGTGACAGGTAAATGTAGAGACTTATCTGTCAGTCTCTTCATTTACCTGTCAGAGCACTCTGATTGGATGGCTTAAACCCACCAATCAGAGTGCTCTGAGCCTAATTGCAGAGCGGGGCAAGGCTTTATAAACATTCCCCTGACCCTGCAGAGCTCAGTCTGCACGGAGCCCTCCATGGGTGAAGATGGTTTATTTTTTTAGCGCTCGTTTTTTGTTTTTTTTAATTGCGTCGGTTATTATGGATTTTTATTTGGCTTTTTTGGGGGCTGAAAAAAGATTTTAGAAGAAAGAAAACATTGAATGGTAAGTTTTATTTACAGGTACTTAGTTAAAGGTCCCCCACTCATTATTTTAGGGGTTAGGGGGGCAGGTAGGGGATACATTTTTTTGGGGGTGGGACTAGGGGTTTGGGGACCCCTAGTCACCTGGGGCGGTAACTTTTTTAGGGCCCCCACCCACTGCTCAGGGGTGGGGGCCAGGGGGGAGGACATCAGGTCCCTCCTTCTTATAATTTAGGGCCCCCACCCACCGCTCAGGGGTGGGGGCCAGGAGGGAGGACATTAGGTGTCCCCCCTTATTTTACTGTAGGGCCCCCACCCGCCGCTCAGGCAGCCACAGTGAGCAGCCACTGTTTACTAGACATGCCCCTACTCGTGGTATAGCGAATAGGGGCAAAATGTACAAATACTAAATAATCTTTACTTAGTATTAGTAAATTTGGCTGAAAGACCAATTTAGGTCTTTCAGCCTTTTGGCAGATAACTTCCTAATACCGTGGGCTGCAAAAGAAGTCCCGAAGTGCCGAAGTGCCGAAGTTACATAGTTACATAGTTACATAGCTGAAAAGAGACTTGCGACCATCAAGTTCAGCCTACCTCACGTTAGTTTTTTGCTGTTGATCCAAAAGAAGGCAAAACCCAGTTTGAAGGACAATTTTGCAACAAGCTAGGAAAAAAATAACTTCTTGAAGTTGCCAAAGTTGCCGAATTTCTGAAGTGTCAAAGTTTCGAACTTGCCGAAGTGCCGAATTGCCGAAGTCCCGAATTGCGAAAGCCACGAATTTCGGAATGCCGAACCGAAAATTTTCCTCATGCACATGCCTAATTATTATTGTTATAATTATTCTGTACTGTAGCATCTTTTTCATGAGATAGTTAACTGATGATTCCTATAACACACTGATTCTTTGCCCCATGTATAATGTGCTCCAGTCTATATAAGCACGTTACATCTATATATATTGCTCTGTCTGTCTGTCTGTCTCTCTATCTATCTATGTACAGTTCCGTATGTTATTACATTGCTAGGATGTTGCCCATATTGCACTCACTGATGCTATGTTGCCCTTTTAAACACATATACAAAACTAAATTCACTCACAGGCAGAATTACACACACACACAAACAGAAACACACACACTGTCCATTCCACATTTGTGGGCGCCCCCAACAACAACCCTGGCACACCAAGCTCACTCGATACCTCCAAAAATGCTCCAGAACTGCTGAACGCTGTTGGAGAAAGTCTCATTGTGCATCTGACTTTCTCCACTATAAATTTATGCTGAGCTCATACAACTTGGTTCTTTCCTCTGCAAAAGTTAATTACTTCAATACCCTCATAACCACACTCTCCCACGAACCCAAACGACTATTTCACACATTTAACTCTCTTCCTCGCCCTGCTGTTCCTCCTCCACCTACTAACTTGACCGCCTCAGACTTTGCAACTCACTTCACTGACAAGATCTCTACAATCAGAGAAGAGATCTCTCATATTTCTTCTTCCCCTTACAATACTTCCCCTAACTTCACTCCCTCTGCTGTTCTATGTTCATTCGCACCCACTACATTGGAAGAGGTTTCTGCTCTGCTCCAGTCCTCCCGTCCGTTCACCTGTTCCCTAGATCCAATTTCCTCGCATCTCATCCGTACTCTGTCTTCTCTTTCTCCACCTCTCACTAAAATTCTCAATCTCTCTCTCTCCTCTGGTATATTTTCATCGCGCTTCAAACATGCAACTGTAACCCCAATTCTAAAGATCATCAACAGCTTCTTCTCATCCTCCGCAATATCAGTCTACAAGATGTTTCTCTCTCCTGGTGCTCCTCCTACCTCTCCCAGCGCTCTTCCAGTGTTTCTTTCTCTGGCTCTGCTTCTTCTCCCCAACTCCTCTCTGTTGGTGTCCCCCAAGGTTCAGTCCTTGGTCCCCTACTGTTCTCCATCTATACTGCCTTCCTTGGTAAACTCATTAGCTCCTTTGGCTTCCAATATCATTTCTATGCAGATGACACGCAAATCTACCTGTCCTCTCCTGATCTCTCCCCGTCCCTCTTGACTAGTGTCTCTGACTGCCTCTCTGCTGTTTCTAACTGGATGGCTGCCCACTTCCTTAAACTAAACTTGACCAAAACTGAAATTCTGGTCTTTCCTCCCTCAAGTGTTGTTACTCCTGTGTCTGTCTCCCTCCAAGTCAACGGTGCTACCATCAGCTCCACCACGCAGGCTCGCTGCCTAGGTGTTCTCTTTGACTCTGACCTCTCCTTCAAGCCTCATGTTCAATCCTGTAATTTCCATCTCAAAAATATTGCGCGCATCCGCCCATACTTAACGCCAGATGTGACTAAGGTGTTGGTCCTTTCCACTGTCCTTTCTCGCCTTGACTACTGTAATCCACTTCTCAGTGGTCTTACGTGCTCCCAACTTGCGCCGTTACAGTCCATAATAAATGCGGCAACGAGGCTCATCTTCCTGTCCGTCCGCACCTCCCATGCCTCACCCTTCTGTCAGTCCATACATTGGCTTCCTGTAAAATATAGTGCTCAATTTAAAATTCTGGTTCTTGATTTCAAATCTCTACATAATGCTGCTCCCACCTATCTATCCTCCCTTATACACAAGTATGTCCCGTCTAGGCCCTTACGATCTGCTGAAGACTTATGTCTATCTTCTGTCCGTACTCCCACCTCTGGTGCTTGCCTTCAAGATTTCTCGAGGGCTGCACTGTTCCTGTGGAACTCGCTTGCCTCCTCCGTTAGATGCTCACCCAGTCTCCACACCTTCAAAAAAATCGTTAAAAACCCACTTCTTCATAAAAGCGTATCAATTAAACTGTTAATAGCTCCTGACTGATTCCTCTTCTGCAACTGTCACTAGTCTAATACTATCCTTACCTTTTTGTGTCATTTTACCCCACTCCCTCTAGCATGTAAGCTCTTTGAGCAGGGCCCTCAACCCCTCTGTTCCTGTGTGTCCAACTTGTCTGGTTTCAACTACATGTCTGCTCGTCCACCCGTTGTAAAGTGCTGTGGAATTTGATGGCGCTATATAAATACCATAATAATAATAATATTAATAGAATTTGCAGCATGACTCGGCATTAGACAGAACTAGTTGGTCTCCTTAAGCACATCAAGACCATGTTCCATTCCATGCTGTCAGGGCCCCCATCAGAAATTTTGGGGCTCAGGGGCTGGGCCCCTAGGGACACACCTCCAAGCCCGCCCACCAGGGCCCACCTCCAAATCCCGCCTACAAGAATACACACAGACACAAAAGGACACAGATACACACATACTGACACACACATACTGAAATAGACATACACATACATATTGGCATACATACTGACACGCACATACTGAAACAGACATACACACATATAAAGACACACAGACATACATAGTGACACACAGACACATACTAACATACATACATAGAGAGACACACACATGCATGCATGAGGACATACAGACATACTTACACACATGCAAATATACTTACACATATACTTACACATAAAGACAGACATACTAACATACATTCATACAGACATACTGATATACATACAGACACATATACACACATACATACAGACACACACATACATATATACACATACATACAGACATACATACAGATACACACATACATACATGCACACACACACATACTGACACACACGCATATACAGACACACACGCATGTACACACACATACAGGAGGGTGGCTGTGGCTGATGAGAGTTGGCTGGCTCTTCCCTCCTCGTGGTCTCCACTGTGTCGCTTCCCTCCCGCGCGGAGTGAGCTGGGAGGAATTGACCGGCCATCACTTCCTCCGAGCATTAGTTGCGCTATTACACGGCCACAGCATTGACCGGGCGCCTGAAGATATAGGGCCCATCGGGTGGCCATAAATGGTTGGGCCACCCGATGGGCCCTATCAACGCGCAAGCCCCGGTGCAGGGCCGCCGTGCTCATGACAACCATCATGGTTGTCACCCCCTGATGGCGGTCCTTTATGCTCTTTGCAAATAATTCTACTGGCAGACTGCTATAGGGAATAGGATCTCGGGAACTGGACACAACAAGTTAGTTTCTGTATTTAGTAAGCAATGCCATAACTCCTGATGCCTCTGCATAACTATGGTAAGGGCACACAAAATTTGAATAAATATTTCCCAATACAACAATGGTCTATTTGTAATTTTTGAAAGTTTAACAGACTTGCATAATGAAAGATTGAAATACACACATAAAAAAATAATGTAAATAAAATGTCTAGTCTATTTAAGCTGAATAGACTCAATGACTTTCATGGACGTTGTACAAAAATCCTCAGGCTAAGGAACATGAAACCTTATATTTTAAACATAAGTATCCTCAGATGAAGCATATTTTTACAATGGAATTTTCATTTATTTTTATTTTCAAAACAAAAATCATTTTAAAAAGAACCACAGTAGACTATATGTTTAACACAAATTTTAAACAGCAGGCTTGCAATCATTGGTTTTATTTCTCTTGCAAATGTTTTTTAAGAATTGTTTTTATTACCTGTGACAATATTAAATTGTTTTTACCTAGCATTATTCTTTATTTTAGTCTATGGGAGAATAAAATCATAAAACTAATGGTAAATTTTATCACAGATAACAAAAGAAAGTATTGTATCTCAAAATGCATTTCTTAAGTCAACAAATGCCTTCATGTGCAGTTACACTGTTAGAGGAACTCTCCACCGTAACAGATAAATAAATTTATTGATAATGTTGAAGTCTTTAGATTTATGGCATCTCTCACCATGTCTTTAAAAAAATAAGTTGCTTGTGTCTAGCCCCGTAGTGAGCCTTTCTTTTTGTTACAACTCCACTCTGCTTCAAGGAGATAATTTCTAGTGATGTTCTCCTGGCCAACTGAATTCTTTTTATGCGTAATAAAAATGTTTTTCATTGCAGATCCCTCAGTTGCATATTGGGTGCAAGAAACTACCAGGAAGAAATTAGACAGGTTGTCTGATTGACAACCAGGGGAGTGTAACAGGTTTCATTTGTAAAAGTACCAATTTCTATTGAAATCTGTATTGAGTGTTCCTTTGCAGTACTGCGTTAAACACACCCAATAGTTAAAGGGACATTATAGTCAGCAGAACCACTGCAGCTTAATGTCAACTACAGCACAATGTGCAGCTCTGATGCTCAAAGTCTCAACGCAGTGCATGAAGGTGCTGCATGTTTCCCATGGAGATGCATTTATTCAATGCATCTCTATGAGGAGATGCTGATTGGCAAGCATGCGCAATAGCCTCCCAATGCTTTTCTATTGGAAAGCATTAGATTGGCTGAGATAAGCAAATTTGATAATTAAAATGTATGATCTCAGCGAAGGAGGTGGTGTGGGGGTGGGGCCAGTTGCTAAGAGGCCCACACAATGCTGGAAAAAAAGTGAGAAAAAGCTATTTTAAACCTATAGTGTCAGGAATACATGCTTGTATTCCTAACACTATAGTGTTCCTTTAAATTTCTTTAGAAAAATAGAAACATAGAATGTGATGGCAGATAAGAACCATTCGGCCCATCTAGTCTGCCCAATTTTCAAAATACTTTAATTAGTCCCTGGCCTTATCTTAAGTTTAGGATAGCCTTATGCCTATCCCATGCATGATTAAACTCCCTCAATGCGTTAACCTCTACCACTTCAGCTAGAAGGCTGTTCCATTTATCCACTACCCCCCATACTCTGCCCTTGCACTTATCCACATTAAATGCCAATTGCCAAAGCTCTGACCATTTTTTTAATTTACCTAAATCATTTGCCATTTGGTTATCCCTCCTGGAACATCATCCCTGTTGCAAGTCAGCAAAAAGAAATACCTTAGCATCAAGACCTTCTGAAATATCACTAATAAAAATATTAAAGAGAATGGGTCCACGTACAGATCCCTAAGGTACCCCACTGGTGACAAGACCATGCTTCGAATATACTCTATTGACTACAACCCTCTGTTGCCTGTCATTCAGCCACTGCCTAACCAATTCAACAATATTGTAATCCAAACTTAAAAATTGCAGTTTATTGATGAGCCTTCTATGTGGAACAGTGTCAAAAGCCTTACTGAAATCTAGGTAAGCAATGTCTACTGCACCACTCTAATCTATTATTTTAGTTACCCTGTCAAAAAATCAATAAAATTAGCTTGGTATGATCTCCCTGAAGTAAACCCATGTTGTCTCTGATCTTGAAATCCACGTGATTTTAGATGTTCAACAATCCTATCCTTTAACATGGTTTCCATCACCTTCCCCACTACTGAAGTAAGGCTTACTGGCCTATAGTTGCCAGCAGTGGTGTATCCTGGTTTTGTGCTGCCCTAGGCATGCCAAAACTCAGGACCCCCACACCCCCCACACTGCCCCCCTGCCACTCTCCCCTTCCCCCCTACCCCGCCTTCTAAATACACACACGCACACATTCACTGACAGACACGCATACACTAGCTAACAGACATACACACTCACTAATGGACACGTACAGTCACTAGCAGAGACACACATAGTAACACACTCCCTAACAGACACACTGCCTGACATACACACACTCACTAACAGATACACACACACTTACTAACAGACACACACACACACTAACACACACACCCTAACAGACACACACACACACTCACTAACAGACACACTCACTAACAGACACACACACTCACATTAACACACTCATTTTATTTTTTTAAATTCAATCCCCCCAGCCTCCTTACCTGTGGGAATGCTGGGGCAGGGAGTACTCCCTTTCCCTGGGGTCCAGTTGGGCTGCTGGGCAGACGTGTGGGTGGGCGGCACTGGCATCATATTTCGGCTCCCGGCATCACTCTGTGGCGCGAGGGAGCTGAGCAGAGAGCTCAGGGGAAAGTGCTCCCTCGCCAGCGCCACCTGCCCACCTGGACTGGCAGTTAGCCGCTAGGCTAACAAGACATTTGCCCTGGGCATTTGGGGGCTGCTTTTTTTGCCGCGCCTGGAAAGTGCCGCCCAAGGCAAATGCCTTGTTTGCCTCGCGGCTAATACGTCCCTGGTTGCCAGACTCCTCCCTACTACCTTTCTTGTGAATGGGATTAGATTAGAATGAGAGACAGCAAATCAGTTAAGAAAATCCAGTTTAGTTCAGAATTGATTATGTAATGTGTGGAGATTTGCAAAACATTAAGGAACTTTTTAATCTTTTATTATATTGCACTGATTGCATTTGCATACATTTTATCAGTTAATTAGCTGCAGAATGCATTTAAAAAGAAGTCAATTGCTGTTCGGAAACCCTGTTTTAACCTTGTCTTTTATGTCAGAGTATGCTGATTTGTAGAATCCTGACACAGTTAGTCTAGCGATATTGAGTTCTTGGAATCGTGACCTTGATCTTTACAGTTTATACCAGCCTGCCGTGTGTATCAGGTCTTATGGTTAGAGCAACTAACTTTAGAACAAGGAAACCAAGGTTCAAATTCTTGTCTAACCAGCTCAGTCTATATAGCCAATGATTCAGTCCTCCATCGAGGAAGTTTATGAAGTTATTGATATTAGTCTTTTCTATTATTTTTATGGCTTCTACATATTTTGTGTTTCTGTCTATACATCTACCTGTAAACTGTAGAAGTATTCTAAATATAATTCTCTTACAACATTTTGATATATTAAAAGATATAGAAAAAAAAATTTAGATGCATTTTTTAATTTGCTGTTTATTGGAGGAATGCAACTCATCTTAAGCAACAGGACAGTATCACAAAAAAATAGTGTGTTGTAATTGATTATGAAAATTAATCGAATTGGTTTATAATAAAGGGTTGTGCCAAGTTTGTTTCACAAGTGCTATAAAGTCATCTATCTCCCCATTCTAATTCAGTATTATTTCCCTTTGTTGTTCACAACTTTCTTTGGAAAATGTTTCATAAAAATAGTTGAAAAGAAATTCATCTGACTTGATGAGGTTAAATTATATAATTCAGTGGACTACGATATTACAGTTCAAAAACGAAAATCATTGACATCTGTTTCACATTGAAAATCATGTAATCTCAAGTCACAAATTATTCTCCTTAACAGACATATTTTCTTATACAAAACAATCAACTCAAATAACTTGTTAATATCCACTTCTTTAACATGAGCACAGGTTTACTAACTTTAATCTTTATGTTCTGGACAAATACAGGTATAAATGATTGTTTAGAGTCTGTTCAATTAAATTGTTTTATGAGGTCTGTAATTAAAATAGGTAATGCTTCATAAATCTGGTCATTTTATTACATTCCTGGTTTTAATTTATTTCAAAATCACTTTAAAATATGGTAATTGATCCCATGTGTATGGATCAGCACTGTGGGAAAATAAGTGGGTTGTAGTAAAGCATTTGTTCTTCAAAAATATGTGTTCAGTATGGGATCTTGTGAGTAATTCTACCAAGTGACCAAGTAAGGATATTAGGAACTGGATACCATTAAAATGTACCAGTTAATATATTTATCACACTAAGAAATGCCTGTTTCACAAAGATAGTATCTCTTCCCTATGGACAAACACTTGTCTTCTGATGTCAGGACTACAAATCACTGTGGACAGGAAGATTCTTTTCAAACAAAGGCTACTGTACAACACACATGTTCTATCTCACATAAAGAGTAATTATTCATAGCACTTTGCTTCCGCAGCCACAGGGGATGGGGACGAATGATAGCCTGTGAACATCTTTGCTGACTAAAATGCCTTTAAATTATGTAGTCTGCAGGATATAGAGCTCTGGGTAAGATGTAACTTGCCAAATGTGGCCTTTTCATCCGTGACATATCTTAAGCTGTAGAAATCCACTGCGTAAAAGGGCAATTTCAGTATTCGTTTTTTACAATGTGTATTGATATGTTTTTAATTTAATATTAAATCTACTGAACTATTACTAATATAATAAAATAGCATGATTTGCTATGTTTAATTGGAAAGAGTTGTAGGAACAAAATGATAAAGGTTAACAATACTAACAGTAAGTATAGTGGGTGGTTGTTGCAAACACTCACAGGGAAAGTGAAAATAGTCTAGAATTCAATGTTAATTCAAAGTAAATTTAAAATTATAGGCCAACGTTGCTAATTTGGATGCCTTGTAATTTTCACTTTAGTGAATGATACTGTCAGATTACATTTGGTCATGCTTGTCACTATTTGTCCCAAAATAAATCCTTCTTAACTCCACCCACACGTATCTGTATTATCAAAGCTGCCACCACCAAGGCAATTTTAAATCGGTGCTTAGGTTACCCAAGAAAATCATATTTAACAAACCACACAAAACACAATTTTGTAAAATATCTACAGCTGTAATCAGAATTATTCTACCCCCATTTAAAATCAGGTTTAATGATAGAAAATTATAGAAAAGAAACTAATTGGCCACTCAAGTTGACAAAATTATCAGTGAACCTCCCAGGTGAGGTCCAGGGCTTAACACTTAAATACTAAAAGAAGCAAAAAATCATGCAAACTCTCTAGACACAACTCGGAAATGCTACCTGGTTAGGTATGAAGATCACACACAGTAGTAGCAAATATTTGGATCACTGCACAAATACGCTAATAAAAAATAAGTGAAAGAGCACACATAATTGTATACAAATACTGTCTAAATTCCCCATAAAGCAAAACATTTATTATGATGGAGGGTACATACATACAGGCTTTATAAAGTGTACCTGAACTTCATACCTAACCAGGTAGCATCTCCTAATTGTATCTAGAGAGTTTGCATGAATTTTTGTTTCTTATTGTCAAAATGTACAGACTTCAGCTGTTTGCAATTAACAAATCACACAGAAGCAATTGAAATAGCGTTTGAAACAATGAATACTTCACGTGGTTTCCCCAAATTCAACTGAATATGCAACTTATAATGACGTCTCCAGTCTCAAAATGATTCAACCCCCTGCACAGAAGCCCTCACAACAGCACAAATATGCAAAGCAGGCATTGTCTCAAGTACATCTTATGCATCTAATCAAGGGCTTCATTAGTTGCACTAGGTGTGCTTGAACAGAAACACTTGAAATACCTGAACTGGCAACGGGTTTGTTGAGTGTCACATTGACTGCATGTTAGAAATGTGGCTACGCCAAAAGAATGGTCCCCAAATTTAAGAAAGAGATCATTACCCTTCACAAACAAGCAACAGGATATAAAAACATAGCAAAGGCATTGAATGTTCCTAGAGACACCATTGGAAGCATAGTTTGCAAGTTCAAAGTTGAAGGAACAGTGGTTACACTACTTGGACGAGGCAGAAAAATTAATCTTTTAATGGCTGCAACCAGATTTCTGAGAAGGTAGGTGTCACGCAAAGGGTGCATAATTCATTGTTGCACTATGGAATATTGTAACTTAAAATAATTTGTGTAGTGCATAGATGAACTGGCTGCTTGGTAGAGGTGGTATTGTCAATTCCAAAACAGGTTAATTTAATTGTATGGGAGGGCAGAAAGTTTACAACCTAAATTCCTCTTTGAAGCTGGGACCCTAACAGAGCTACTCTGCAAGATGTGAGAAGTCACACATAAGTGGCCTGGAAGTCTGGTTTAAATATAAACTAACTCATGTCTATATGTCTAGATTCCCTCTTAGATAGGGAGTCCTTTGATATAAATGGTAATTACCGTTCAAGAAAAAAAACCTTGCGTTCCAGTATCATATCCAAAAGAAACATTAATACTTACCCACAGATTAATAATTAAGCCTCAATTTTATTATATTTAAAATGAGAAAGCACAATCTTCTAATCAAGCCTAAGCATGATTGGCGTAAGTAAACCATATGGAAAGGGATTGTATTGTCCACTATATTGGGTCACAAGTAAGAAGTTTGAAATATCTATGGAATGGAAAAATGGTAACAAATTCATAGATGCAATTATTATTTCTGTGGCAAGTACATAAGAGGAGATAGAACCAAATGTTTCCATTTGGATTGATGCTGGTATGGAACACAAGGGAGTGGTCACTTATTGTCTCTATAAGTACGCCTTATCTCCACCTCTGGGCCAGGCTTGGTAATCCACAGGGTATATATCTAATGATACTAAAATGTATATTGTACTTGCTTGGGGGCAAAATCTAATTTTGAGTGAGTCACCATCTTCCTTGCCAGAGACCCCCTGGGCAGAAGTTTTACTTTGAAAACCTAAGGAGTAAGGGATTAGGACTTCTGTTATTTTATCCCTTTTGTTTTTATCTGTTGGTGGTGTAACTAATGTGATTGTCATCTATATTTTTGTATGCACTGTGATTATTTTTTGCTAGTGATAAATATTCCTCTTTTAAGTTCTGCAGTTGTCTGGTAAAGATTCACGTTAGCCGAAGAAACTAATTAATGAGTGTTTTGCAATTGCATAGGTATTGTGCTAAATTGTATTTGGTGTGGTTTTAGTATTATGTTACCTGGGGGACCAAGGCACCACTCCCCATTTATAAATTGTCTTGGTGGCGGCAGCATTAAAATAGTAATATTTATATTATTATGCTTAAGTGTGGGTGGTGTTTCTAACAGATCTGCAGCTTTTGCAAGCTGTTTTTTAGATATACCACAAATGAGATGTATAAATCTACAAAATTTGTTTAGAGTGTTAGTGGCAGTATGTTATAGAAAGGTAGGGTAGAACAAGAAAGATATGTGAAATAAGAGACAATCCCAATGCATACTTGAGCATTTTTCTAGGTAAAACTAGATAACTATGAATGAAAAGGTCATTGAAAATACGTGAGCAATTGAGAAGGTACTAAATTATTTTGAAAGTAGTAACAGGTGGAGAACAGGTGGAGAATTGTGGATTTTTTTTAAATAAACAATGGGATTGGAATGGGCAGGACTACACCTTTGTTTGCTATTTGCAAAGACAAGACTTGTACGCAAATCAAGTTTACTGCTGAACAAAGCAAATGCCTTAGTTGAAATGGAGTGGCTTTGTTTCTATTAGCTGGTTTGTGGATTTAGGCCTAAGCAATAGAGATAGACACAGTTAACTGAAGGAACTTGGAGGGACAAGGAATAGACAGGGGGCAGAGCTAACAATTCTATTAACCAAAAGGTTAATAACTATATGTACATGGAGTATTGGTGAAATAGCTTGAGTGAAAATAACAATTTGCATGTACAGAATATTACAGTGGTAAACTACAGGTAAAACTTTTATAGTGAATACATAAAGGAATTGTAATACACGTAGAATAAATCAGGTGGACTAGTTACCAAGCTTTAGTCAGTACCTTAAAGTGACACTCCAGGCACCCAGACCACTTCTGCCCATTGGAGTGGTCTGGGTGCCAACTCCCACTACCCTTAACCCTTCAAGTGTAATTATTGTAGTTTTTTATAAACTGCAATAATTACCTTGCAGGGTTAACTCCACCTCTAGTGACTGTCTACTAGACAGACACTAGAGGGCACTTCCTGCTCTATAGCACATAACACCTGTGCTAGAGCGTCGCTGGACATCCTCACGCTGTGTGAGGACCTCCAGCATCGCTCATTTCCCCATAGGAATGCATTGAAAAGCATTTTCAATACTTTCCTATGGGGAGCTCTAATGCGCAAGCACGGCATAGAATAGTAAGCAGGTCAGTTAGAAGGGAGTCAAGTTCACAATTTAGTTGTTGCAAAAAGAAAATCATGTGTTGAAAATCAAGGTTCAGTGTGCTGAGCACTGTGGGACACCATTCCTAATACAGTAAAAATGAAAGAAGAAGATATATTGAGGCTATATGTGCAAAGGATGGCAGGACAATACTGCACTTTATACTGTGATTAGGTCACAGGAGTTAGATAAAAGGCAAGACAAACTTTTGAGTTTGTGATCTTGCAGTTTTATCTCGAATGGCAAACAAATGAAGAGCTTGAAAGACAGGGGTAAGCAAAGCTCGATTAAAAAAAGCTCAGGACAACTTTGTTGGAAGATGCTTTTGGAGTTGTCAAAATGTTGTCTAAATGTAAAAACTAAAAATCAATAAAGCAAATATCACTCAAGGTAAAAACAGGTCATAGCTGAATTACAAAATAAGTATCCAAAATAATAATATGTAAGTACAGCAACTTGGAATATCTTAGTGACTTATGAAATGTCAACGATCAAGTTTAAAAAATATTCACAAATATAAGAAGCGTGAATTGAAATGCGAATGATGTAGTTTAGCTGAAAGTTAGGTAACTTTGTTTAGCATGGAAATTACAACATATAGTAAATATACTGAATGACTCTTATTGTGAGAAAAGAGGTTTAATCGTAAGTTTATAGCAAATAATACTCCTAAAACCTTGTGAACATTTGTACATTTGCTTTTAATTGTTGATAGTAAAAATGCGTTCATTTTCACAAAAAAAATATTTTGAAAGAATGGACAAAACAAGAAATATTAAACATTAAAGGATCACTATAGGGCCAGGAACACAAACATGTATTCCTGACCCTATAGTGCTAAACCCACCATTTAGGTGGCTTGCCCCCCCCTTGGCCTCCCTATAAAAGTTTAAAACTCACCTTATTTCCAGCACCGCGTGGGTCGCATCTCCACTGGCTCCGCACCCTTTGTGACATCATCAAAATGGCCGATTTTTAGCCAATCCAATGCTTTCCCATAGGTAAAGCATTGGATTGGCTAAAATCGGCACTTGGCGGGGCCAAATGCTATTTTGGCCAATCAGGACCTCCTCATAGAGATGCACTGAATCAATGCATCTCTATGAGGAAAATTCAGCGTCTCCATTCAGAGCGTGGGGACGCTGAATGGCAAAGCTGCTTTTTGTGCAGCCCTTAGCCAGGAAGTGGCCATCTAAGGATTGGCCACTTGGAGGTGTCCCTAGGGGTAATGTAAATACTGCCTTTTCTTTGAAAAGGCAGTGTTTACATGAAAATGCCTTAAGGGAGTTATTATACTCACCAGAACAACTACATTAAGCTGTAGTTGTTCTGGTGACTATAGTGTCCCTTTAATGTATCCAGATGCTGTAGGATTCAATGAAATATGCCACTCATGCTTTTTGTAAACTGAAGAGTTGGCTAAACAGCCAAGATGTAAATTATATATAATTCTTGGAGCTCTACCCACTAAAGGTTACATTTCAACAACTTTCTAAATGTTGGAATATACTCCTAGATCAGGCATAGGCAACCTTCGGCACTCCAGATGTTTTTGACATCACCTCCCATGATGCTTTGACCCCCCCCCTTAGCCCTCCCTTAACCCCCTATAAAGTTCAAAACTCTTAACCCCCTATAAAGTTCAAAACTCACCTTATTTCCAGCGCCGCGTGGGTCTCGTTTTTGACGGTGCTGGCTCCGCCCCCTTTGTGACTACATTTGGGGCATGTAGTCCACAACATTTGGAGTTCCAAAGGTTGCCTACCCCTGTCCTAGATGATTACCAGATATCTGCCATAGATTTATAAACTATACTTCTAACCAATAAATATGCAAACACGATGAAAGAGAATCTCACACCGAGTCTGTAATGGTTGTGGGGTAATTAGGGCATAACCGAACATAGATTATGGGGTAATCCAAAGCAGTTTGTATTCATTTAAGAATACATTAGGGATCAGATTTTAAAATATGGTATGTATCCCTGTCCTCAAGAATCTTATGAGCCATCTCAACATAGTTTGTCGAATTAATGACAACAATGTTGCCCCCCTTATCAGCAGGTTTTATAATGATTCCGATGTCTTTTCTGAGGGACTGCAGAGCTTTGTTTTCACGTTTGGTTAGATTCATGTTCAGATAGAATTGCAAATCAAGAGTTTTAGTGTTCTCAATTTCAAATTTTACTGCCTCTAGAAATAGCTCAATATTTCGGAATCTGCCTAAATGTGGGGTGAAACAGATCTTAGGTTTCAGATCTGTGTGTCTGTGTGTCTATGAGTAGTAGTTTCTTATCGATTTCTTCTAGTAGAGGCACAAGGGTCATTAGACAATCATAGCCTCTACTAGGCAGGCCTAGATCTCTGGCCTTTCTCTCTGTCTGAAGTTTGTGGTATTTGTGTAGAGCAAGTTTTCTGGCAAACAAATGTAGATCTTTAATCCATACAAACTTATTAAAAGCTGGGACCTATAGTTCTATCCAGACCGAGCCACACCACGAGTACTCACAAACCAATCAATGACTGGACCATACAACGGAGTCAATGTAAGGAATGTTCAATGTTTACTAAACAGAACAAAGGTTTTAAGGCAAGACATAAAGGAGCAGTCTAGAAGTGTTTCATTAATTATGAATCAAATGTTGACAGCTAACTAATATCATGAACAAGCTTGTGCATACAACATGGTGAAAGCATA
This sequence comes from Pelobates cultripes, assembly GCA_933207985.1. Classification (NCBI taxonomy): domain Eukaryota; kingdom Metazoa; phylum Chordata; class Amphibia; order Anura; family Pelobatidae; genus Pelobates; species Pelobates cultripes. The sequence continues at coordinate 285,942,781 of OW240913.1, forward strand.
TAACAAATCATTGATAAAAACGAATATAGGGGGCATTACTAGGTAGGGGCTTCTTTGAATAGTAGGTAGGAGGATGTAGGAGTAGTGTCTTCTTAGAATAAGAGAGAACAAAGACAGTCATGTGCCAAGACTTCGTATGGGACGTCCTGGCATGATCAGGTGCAAAACTACGTATGTGAAGTCCTTGCAATGTAAAGGAATGCTGTTAGTCTTATGATTCAGCAGAACAGAAATTAACCCTATCAGTGATGGAATGTTAGTTAGTCTCACATTAATCCTTGCACTAAATGTTGAATGCAGTAGGTAAAATCAGAGCTTGTTTATAACTTGGTTATAAATAGTTTCCATAAGTTGTAGTTATTACCAACAACCGTTGGCTACAAAATTTTACAGAAAATACCACCAAAATACCACTATAATAAGGACTGTTACTATAATCCCTAACCGTGTTCATATTAGCAGCTTGCACAAAATTTTTAAAAAAAAAGATATCTAAGTATACTCACTTCATCCTGTGTGGCCAAAGCAACAGGGTACAGTTTGGCTAAACAAGAGACAGGTTTACAAAGACCTCTAATAAACTATTTAGAACATAGAGTAACTGTTTGGTAATGTACCATTTAGATCTTTCATCAAGGCAAGTTGTAAATTGAAGCAATGTGTAAGGGTTTGCAAGTCAGAGAAACATTTAGTAAACGTTTAGTAAAACTAGAAAAGCTACAATTTCTGGGGAAATTGTGTGAGGTGTTCTTGCCTCCACCAGTAGTCTACAACTGGAGTGGGCGGAATAACTGTTATTATTTATTCATATAGCACATTTAATTGCAACGTTGTTGCCCAAAGTGCTTCACAGTTACATTAAAACATACATTTTGTAAAAACATTAGCAGGTGTACAAAAGGCCCTGTCTATGACGTCACTTGCTGCTCCAGCCTGGCCCAGGTCAGAGTATTTTGGCGGTTGCCATCTTCAAACGGTCGAATTTTAAAAACTAACATCCTACAGCGAAGAGCTTTATATTGTGAGAATCACAAGACCCAGACCTACATTTTGATGCATAGTATGTCTCTGAGGTATTAAAAATGAAGGCACAGTCGCAGTTTAGAAATTGCCGTTCAAGTTTGAGCTGGCTAGAGTGGAGTTTCAATGAATGTCAATGGAAGGCGTGAGTTGCAAACAAATGGTCATATTGTGAAAACTATCAGGACTATGGCTTAGCTGTGGACATGTTTACTGGCAGCAGGGATAGCTGAACGTTTTGATATAAGATTTGTCCAGGTGGGCTTGAAAATGAGGGAGTGGTGGCAGTTTAGAAATCATGTCCTGATTTTTCAGCTTTTGCCAGCTCCCACTCTAGCTTTGAACATTTTGCCATTCATTCCTATGGGACTAATTTCGCCACAATAATGACGATATTCCGTGAACCATTCGGCGAAACGTTCCACAAAGTAATAGCAATCCAATCGGGAACAATCCGCACGTTTCAGTATATTACTGTCTATGTAGTGTAAAAACTGTGGGAGGAGTAAGGGTGGTAAATTTGGCTATAATAAGAATATATATGTGAGATAGCATTAAGTGATCTTGCTATGCAAGGACACTTAATGACAGTTTGTATGATCAATGTGAATTGTAACAGTGTATGAGGACTTTAAAATCTCAAGTGAGAGCAAAACAATTAGCTATTATGACTTAAAAGCAAAATGGTGTACAGCACCATTTTTTATTTGGCAAAAATATTAGTTGATAATATTAGTTTACAAACACAAATTATTTTTCTAGATTGGAGGGTGGAAAACCAAAAACATATATTAGAAAAGTGAGTGGCTCTCTAATTTTGTAATAGGTTTCACTTTTGCAGGGTCTTTCTTTCCTCGTTGGGAGCTGTTTAGAGAGCAACATCTTTAAAGTGCTCAGCCACTCTATAACTGAGACCTGAGCCACTCTATAACTGACACCTGAGACACTCATGTTGTGATTAGTTTAAAAGTTGTGAAGCTTCAAACTGCAGGACTGGGGCTGTGACTAAGAACTCATTTGATTCTGATTTCAATCTGGTTTTATCTGTAATGATTGTTGTTCTTTTAATGATGTCAGCTTCTTCTTGGCTCTATATTACCATTACAGAGTATTTATATTGCCACCAGCAAACATAATAAGGAGTCTCTTAGTATCCTGCTGTTTTAACCATGTGTACAAAAAGTGAGTCAGAGGTATCTGAAATGGTTGGAGTCACTCAGTATCTTGATGCTTTAACCATGTGCACACTGCGTGCTGAGGGCTAATGGAATAGCCAACATCATAACAACAGCAATATTTAAAGGGACACTATAGTCACCAGAACAATTACAGCTTAACATAAATGTTCTGGTGAACATAGCCTGTGCCTGCAGCCATTTTGCTGTAAACACTGCCTTTTCAGATAAAATGCGGTGTTTACATTGCTCCTTAGGGACACCTTTAGTTGACATACCTCAGATGGTCACTGGAGATGCTTCCTGGTCAGTGCAGCACTGACGTTCAGTGTGAACACGCTAAACTTTCCTCATAGAGATGCATGGATTCAATGCATCTTTATGAGGAGATGCTCTTTGGCTAAGCCAGCCATTGGCCCCACCCCCATCCCGCCTTCTTGACAATCTCAGACTATCCAATGCTTTTCTTATGGGAAAGCATTGGATTGACTGAGATCATCAGTTCTGATAATGTCAGACAAGGAGGTGGATTGGGGCAGGGCCAGTACCGGCACCACGGTACCACGCAGTGCTGGCAATAAGGTAAGTTTTCTTTACCTTTTAAGGGGGGACAAGCCACCTAAATGGTCGTTTTAACACTATAGGGTCAGAAATGCACAGTTGTGTTGCTTTATTAGAAAACTAAAGTTATCATAGCAGGAGCACTATTGAAGATGAGATCATGTAAGAGAGGGCTAGAAAGAGAGAGAAAGAAAATGCAAAAGCATTGTACATAGGTATCTCTGTATAGGCCCAAGAGAGATAGTGCAGCTTAGCAAACTAGGGCACATGTATACGTTTGGGGGTAGATGAGCTGTGATTGGTTGGCATGATAGTGTCGGAGTGTTTGCTTGGCATGAATGGGTGGTGGCTTACAGATAGAGGAAGCCATGTCCCTTGTCTTTTATGGTATGCTGCAAGGTTTCAAATGTGGACTTTCCCCACTGAGCTAAAAGCCGGCTGGTGGTGCGCACAAAAAGGTTAAATTTAAATTTTGGTATGAGGAGGGGAAGTCTTTGGGGGCGTGATCTTATGGAGATGGTCAGTTAGGTTGGCAAGACATTTTAATTAAAGTTAATTTGGTTTATATACTGTATGACAGTATTTATGTGGTAATTTTATTGAACTGTTTGTTACATGTATAAATTCAAAAGAAAAGATGGATGTGTTATGCAATATTTATTTAATAAAATGCTTTAGCCTGTTTCATCCAACGTTGGTGTTTGTCATTATTGGGCGTTTGCAGGTATGAGATGGCAAGGTTTATTTCATCAACTACAATAAACATTTAAATACATAAAGGGAATCAACACAGTAAAAGAGAAGACTATATTTTAACCCCTTAAGGACCGAGGACGGTTCAGGACCGTCATCGGCATTTTTGCCTTGCCGACCGATGACGGTCCTGAACCGTCCTAACGGTCTGGGGGTACTTACCTGATCGCCGTCGTTCCCCCGGCGGCGATCAGTGTTCCTCCGGTTGTGGGGAGACTGCCTGCAGCCCAGACAGTCTCCCCACGGCAGATTAGGACCCCTGTGGCCATGTGATCGCTTAACACAGCGATCACATGGTCACAATAGGTGTCCATGTGTCTGCCTGCAGGGGGACTGTCTGTGCTGACAGGCAGTCTCCCTGCTAGTGTAAAATCAGAAAAAATAAATAAAGTTAGTGTTAATTAAAAAAAAAATAAAAATAATTATATATGTGTATATATGATATATAGACATATATTATATCTATATAATATATGTCTATATATATATATATATAATGTCATACTAAGTGTATTTTTATATTAATATGTACTTATATTAATATAAAAATACACTTATAATTAAATTACACACGTATATATATAATATATATAATAACTATATATATTGTATATATATTATTATAAAATATAAATAATAAGTAATTTAAATTAAATACATTTTTTTTTAAATAATAATAAAAAATTTAAAAAAAATTATATAGCTATATGAAATTTTATTCTAACTGTATTTTAAAATTAATATATATATATTTATATCAAATACACTTAGAATGAATTTGTATATATATCTATGTATGTATAAATAAATAAAAATAATACAAAATATACATCTGTCCATATACAAAATTACATAATTATATAAATATACACGTAGACTTCAAATATATAAATATGCATATATATTTAAATTCTACGTGCGTATTTATGTAATATTTTTACATAATTCAGTAATTTTATTGATTGCAATTTGAGGGACCTGCCTGCCAACCCAGGCCGAAATTCCAGAGAATTTAATTTTGTTAGCACTGCATTTTACCCCTGTAACGTTTCTATTTATTACTTTAAAATAAGAGATAGGGGTACCACTTTACTTCGAGACTCTCGCTGAACACAAATATTAGTGATTCAGTAAAACATATCACAGCGATGATATTGTCAGTGAAAAGTTACTTTTTTGCATTTTCACAATAACAAACAGCAGTTTTACTGATGATAAAATTGTGCCAGGATATTGCTTTTCCAGTTTCTTAAACACTAATATTTGTGTTCAGCGATGTTCCCCGAGTAAAACAGTAAAATTCCCCTGCTGCGGCCAGGTTTTATAAAGCATTTTGAAAGTTACAAGGTCAAATATAAGGGCCAAAATATTTTACATTGAAAATGGCCAGGTTGGTTACGCTGTCTTGAGAGCGTATGGTAAGTCTTAGGAATGAGAATTACCCCATGATGGCATACCATTTGCAAAAAGAAGACAAACCCAAGTATTGCAAAATGGGGTATGTCCAGTCTTTTTAGTAACCACTTGGTCACAAACACTGGCCAAAATTAGCGTTCAATTTAGTTTTTTTACTTTTTTCACACACAAAAAAATATGAATGCTTACTTTGGCCAGTGTTTTCGACTAAGTGGCTACTAAAAAAGACTGGACATACCCCATATTGAATACCCTGGGTTGTCTACTTTAAAAAAAATATGTACGTGTGGGGTGTTATTCAGAAATTTATGACAGATAATAGTGTTACAATGTCACTATTGATAAATTTTAAAAATGTATGTTTTGAAACCGCAATATCCTACTTGTACCTATAGCCCTATAACATGCAAAAAAAGCAAAAAAGCACGTAAACATTAGGTATTTTTAAACTCAGGACAAAATTTTGAATCTATTTAGCAGTTTTTTTCATTCGCTTTTGTAGATGAGTAAAAGATTTTTCAAGTAAAAGTCAAAAAACATGTATTTTTTTCAATTTTTCATCAGATTTTTTTATTTTTTTTAAATTAAAATAGATGAGATTATATAAATAATGGTATGTAAAGAAAGCCCCTTTTGTCCTGAAAAAAACAATATATAATTTGTATGGGAACAGTAAATGAGAAAGCGGAAAATTACAGCCAAACACAAACACCACAAAAGTGTAAAATTATTCCTGGTCGCAAATGTACAACATCGCAAAAACAGTCCAGTCCTTAAGGGGTTAAAGAAGAAAAACTACCACAACAAGAGGACATAGTCTTAAAGTAGAGGTGCAAAGGTTTAAAAATAATATCAGGAAGTATTACTTTACTAAGAGGGTAGTGGATGCATGGAATAGCCTTCCCGCTGAAGTGGATGAGGTTAACACAGTGAAGGAGTTTAAGCATGCGTGGTGATAGGCATAAGGCTATCCTAGACTTTCTGTACTGTACAGGGGGGAGTACAATTGTGCTGGAGGAGTCTGGTGTCATCGTAAAACTTCATTACCTGCCACTGTGAAAGAAGGTACCGGTTTGTAGCTCAACCATGGGAAAAACTATTTTAGATGCTAATCAAGAGAGGTGCAATGCAAAGTTTACATAATAATATAAACAGAGAGATTACTTTAATTGGAGGGTATTCACATCTAAATTTGAAGAAGGGTTTAGAAATTACAGCTCTTTTATATGTAGCACCCTCTTTTTCAAGGGACCAAAGGTAATTGGACAATTGACTCAAAAACAGTTTCATGGACAGGTGTGGGCTCTTCCTTCACCATTTCTTCATCATTAAAGCAGGTGAAGAGTCTGAAATTGATTCCAGAGTGATGGTGTGGCAACAGCCACAAATATTATATTACCTTGGAGACTAAGTATCCACCAAAGCTCCCACCTGTGGGTAGCAGATGGGGGCTCACACTGGTGGTGGGGCTACTGATGAAAATGATCAACAAAAAAAAAAAAAGATAACAACCAAAAAATAAAACCATGACACAACACAAACAAAATCCATGTGACCTCCTCAAGGGCTCCATGTAGTATAATGTTTCAAGGTGGGAAAAGCCTATATAAATGCTTTACCATACTTTGATATTATGCAAGGTAATCAAAGTGCTCTAACAAGCAAGTCTCACTTGCTGACTTGTCTGAGAATATTTTGTTTGCCATGGCATACCATTTGCAAGCCAACTTGGGCTTTTTAATGTTAGCATTTTCATTCTTTTCATTTGGCAGTTTCATTAACAGTCTTTGCTGATATAAGATATACTTTTTTTGTTTATATTGTTTTCATATAAATATTTAATTTTAAAGATACATTTTAACATGACTTGTGTGATTTATATTACTTCCCAAACCATAAATTAGTATTCTCCACTTCTATCATGCACAACAATACCCCGCATGTATACCTTTCCCCTAATTTTGAGATGTATCTTTGTTTGCTATATGGTGAAGTGCATTATCTGTGTCAGCATAGTGACCACATTTTGATGCTATTCTTCAGTCTAGTTAACCCTACTCCTAGTTAACCTTTGGTATCCTATCTAACCCTAACCTTAACTAATGATATCTCTTGCTTATAAATCTACCTTGCTAGATAAATGTAACCCTTGCTGACTCTTGCCTTTGATAAACCCAACTCCATCCCTAACTATCCTCAACCCTAACTCTAATCAACCCTAGCTAAGCCTAATCATAACTAACCCTAATCCTAACAAACACTAACCACACTAACCATAACAGTTTTAGGCTAAACACAAAACTGTTTGTTAAGTCATGTCATCACTAGTATTACATCCCAAGGAGATCACGCACTTTCTCGGGGATGCTTCACTTGCGAGGTGGCCACAAAAACCTGGTACACGTCAGTCATGGCATATACTGAGTATGGTGACTGCCACCAGCTTTGCAGCATTGGAATTCTGTAATGGCCTGTCACAGTGAACCAATATTGGTGTAGCCAATATCTATTAAAAAGTAGCCAAATCCCAGTGAAATTCCAAAACAGTCTTTATGAACATTTAATGAAGATTTTTTTCTTAATGAAATGCTCACTTTTGTGGATAAATCCATTATAGCATGATAAGATTAATTGCTTTACTATTAATCAGAGATTTTAGTTCCCCCTATTGTTAGGATCTTGTGATTTAAAATAGGGAACTGGTTGCCTGAAGCATCTTTTAAGGGTTGCCTGGAGCATTTCCCCTAGGAAACATTTGCTTTGTATAATATAATAAAAAGCAAAGTGCTAGATAATCTGCTATTTGATGTTAGAAGAAAAGAACCATATGAGAGAAACCATCTGGATCTGGGGTTTCTTTCTTTTTTATGTTTTTTTAATTGTTTTTGTTACTTCTTTTGTTTCCTGTTGATAGCGCTTCTGGTAATACTTTTGTCAGCTTTAAATTATCTTAATACATTTTAATATATGATATATTAGTTTTATCTGTAAATTCTGATCCATACGTATACCTTTTTATAATATTAGGTAAATGCTTTCTCTAGACACCAAGAGGTGTAAACTATTTTTATAATTGATTTGTATATTGTTGTTTTTTCTTAACATATTCGATTTTTTTTTTTTAATATGTTTTTCTTTGTTTAGACATTTTCAAAAGCATGAACAGGATGAGTCTCGCAGGACTCAAAACAAATCTGAAACTTGCAGGTCTCTCAATAAGTTAGAGAGAGAAAAAAAAAAACAACATACAAATAAATAGATAAAAGAAAAGAGAACAATCCGTCATCTGTCTTCATTTATGCAGAACCAAAATAACATACTTTGGGAAGAGAACCACAGTGTAGTGGTTCACATAGTACACGGGATGACATTAGTACTCAAACTATAACCAACAATGTGTGAGACAGGAAAAAGGGGTAGGAAGTGTGGAATTAAATATGTTTGGCTAAATTCAGTATTCTTATTGCGATAGATGTCTTATAGTTAGACCTGGGTACTATAGTATGATGTAGTCACATTGGAGCTGGCTTACAATATGGTGGGGCATCTGAAATGTTTTTATCATAGATTGCAACTTTCACCAGAGGATTTTCACTAGGGGGCAGTCCCACTAGATATGTATCAATGTACCAGGGGTTTGAGTGCAGTGCCAGCACATATCATCCAGAAAGGGGTTTATTCTCTGGAAGTGTTGGGGAGTGTAATACCAACATGACAACAGTTTGAAAATGCTGTTTCTTGTGTACGGCTAGGTATGGAGTAGTGGTGCGTCAGATGACATTTTTTTTACCAATGTGTTAAGGTAAGGGTAGACACTGTAGACATTTCCTAGTCACCCATGAAGTGCATAGGGCATATTTGTGGTTAAGACTGCATTAGAGCATATAAGTGGGATATGCCATGAGCTATTGGATCCCTACTTGAATTCTCAAAATCTATCAGATCCCTGATCAGAAGTGGTTGTTGTGGAATTATTATTACTCTTGTTACTATTATAGTTTGGTTGGCTCATTGTCCTGGGTTCCAGGCAAGTCATCATTATGCATCAAGGGCATTAACAGGGAGGGGAAGCCATCAGGCAGAATTTTGCAGAAACACCGTGTCAAAACTGAATGTGACTTTTTCCTGCCTACCTTCTGTGGGAGCCAAGGTAGTGCTGATAATGGTATTCCCTCCTCAGTCTTCTCCAATGACCTCCATAACTGGTTGATGTCCTGTTTAAATCCAGTTCCTGTAACAGGTGACATGCAAAGTCGTACTATTTGAAGTCAGATAGAGCCTGGCCCCCTTAACCCTTTGGCAAGGTCAAGTGGACACATTTTTTTATTTCATTCCAGACACACCGCAAAAGCTGTATGCAAAAAGCATCAAGAAAAGATTGTGGAATGATGATGGGAATTGTCTGTAACAAATAAAGTAGTTGAGGGAAAAGATAAATTTTTCTATTGTATTTTTTTTTTAAATTCTTTATTTTTATTGTGCACAAAGAGTGACAAACAGTCTTGATTCGCCACAACAGCAGAGTCAAGGTATAGATAACTACAATATGCAATACAGGTTGTGACATTCGTTGGTCAGGCACATTTTAATTTTTTTTTTTTTAAAGATTAACATTCAATTGGTACATTACGGCATTTATGAAACACATAAAGCTGCTGTGCTTAACTGTTGATTAAATACTGGGTTATCTGAGATCTATTTGAAGTCTTGCCGACGTTTTTCACAAATGCAAATGTGGATTCAAAAGGTTAATAAAAAAAAAATGACGTTTGTTATGACATGTATTAAAGGCAAACTAAGTAGATTATCTAAGCAAGCAGAGGTAACATTATACATTGTACTTTGAATTGCATGCTGGTTGTTTAAGTGCATGCCTATTAATTGTATTTAAATTGATGGTGGTCGAGTTGGAACAAGGTGTTCAAGTTTGGTAGTCGTTAAGCATGTAACATGTAATAAGTATAAAGCAGTAACACACAGGTTATGAGAATCATTACTTAGCCTGAGGTTTCCCTCTATGAAACCACCTAGTTGACATTAGAGTCCTTTAATACAACGCCTGTGTGTGCCTATGCAGGAGTGTCACAGGGGGCAGATACAGAGATAGATAGGAAGTGGTGCCAGGTAGTGTGTGCTAGGTAGGGTACTTCCGAACAATGGAGGGTGTCCAGTAGTAGTCCGCCCCGTTCATCCTATTCCCATGGGTAGCAGGGTGGTGTTAGCTCTCTGGGGGACATGGTACCAGGATTGGGTGCCTCTCCGGCCCCAGGTCTTAATGAGGATCTGCCTCTGCTTGCCACGGTCCCGGCGTCTATTGTAGTCTCTGTTGGAGGTAGCCAGGGGGGTCGGGTTGGCGTGTGCTGTTTGATGTGGGCACTTCATGCCTTTATGCCCCTTGTGACCCTCGACCTGTGAGTGTATGGGGTCGGCTGCACAGGACCACTCCGTAGCTTCTCACCATGAGTAGGCCCCTTCCTCTCCGGTTGCTTGCTTCTCCAGGTTCTGCTCCTGCTGTCGGCTGTTGGAGCTTGAGCCAGAGGTGTTGGAAGTGGCTGTTGAGCCACGATTGGAACTCTGCCACAGCATCCTTCGGTGTCTTCTGAAAGGGACACGTTCCTTGTGAGTCCGCTACTGAAACTCCAGCCATGATGTGACTGTATTCACCTCTGTCCGCCACTTGCCAGGCAGAGTAAGTACATGCGTGCCCGGTTTGTCAGCTCCAAGGGGACTGGGATGACCCCGCCAGCCAAGGGGGGGGTTGTGGGTGTAGCGGGTCCATGTGTGGGGCCAGGCAGCAACGAGATCGGCTGCCCAGTAGGCCGCAGCAGTATCCCTGGGCTTGCGTTGCCGAGAATGGTCCAGAAAAGGTTAATACTGCTTGCCCGGGACCCCCTGACCATGAATATGTCGAAATTTGTGCAGATGTGTTCCAGTTTCAGGCTTAATAAGGTTAATTCCAGCATTTAGTGTAGGAGCTCAAGCTGCATGTGTCTGATCAGCTTTGTGGTCAGGCTCCGCCCCCCCATTTTTCTATTGTATTTTTTATTCCAGCTTACTTATAGAAACAGAATGTGACGGCAGATAAGAACTATTCAATCCATCTAGTCTGCCCAATTTTCTAAATACTTTCATTAGCCTTATGTTAGTATGTTATCGTTAGGATAGCCTTATGCCTATCCCACGCATGCTTAAACTCCTTTACTGTGTTAACCTTTACCACTTCAGCTGGAAGGCTTTTCCATGCATTTACTACCCTCTCAGTAAAGTAATACTTCTTGATATTATTTTTAAACCTTTGCCCCTCTAATTTAAGACTATGTCCTCTTGTTGTGGTTGTTTTTCTTCTTTTAAATATAGTCTCCTCCTTTACTGTGTTGATTCCCTATGTTTTTAAATGTTTCTATCATATTCCCCCTGCCTCATCTTTCCTCCAAGCTATACATGTTAAGTTCCGTTAACCTTTCTTCATAAGTTTTATCCTGCAATCCATGAACCAGCTTAGTAGCTCTTCTCTGAACTCTCTAAGGTATCAATATCCTTCGGGAGATACGGTCTCCAGTACTGCGTACAATACTCCAAGTGAGATCTCACCAGTGTTCTGTACAATGGCATGAGCACTTCCCTCTTTCTACTGCTAATACCTCTTCCTATACAACCAAGCATTCTGCTAGCATTCCTGCTACCCTATTACATTGTCTGCCTACCTTTAAAGGACCACTATAGGCACCCAGACCACTTCAGCTTAATGAAGTGGTCTGGGTGCCTGGTCCAGCTGGTTTAACCCTTTTTTCTATAAACATAGCAGTTTCAGAGAAACTGCTATGTTTATATTAGGATTAATCCAGCCTCTAGTGGCTGTCTTATTGAAAATCACAGTGAAAAGATGCCAGCGTCCATAAGAAAGCATTGTTAATGCTTTCCTATGAGACTGGCTGAATGCGCGCGCGGCTCTTGCTGCGCATGCGCATTCAGCCAAGGAGGAGGCAAGGAGGAGGAGGAGAGCTCCCCGCCCGGCTCTGGAGAAAGAGGTAAGTTTAACCCCTTCCACTCCCTAGAGCCCGGCGAGAGGGGGTCCCTGAGGGTGGGGGCACCCTCAGGGCACTATAGTGCCAGGAAAACTAGTATGTTTTCCTGGCACTATAGTGGTCCTTTAAGTCATCAGAAATAATTACTACAACCCTCTGTAGCCTGTCACTCAGTCACTGCCTTACCAATTCAACGATATTGGAATCCAAACTTAAAGATTGCAGTTTATTGATAAGCCAGACTCCTCCCTACTACCTTTCTTGTGAATGCGCACAACATTCACTAACTTCCAATCTCCTGGAACTACTACTGTTAACAATGATTGGTTAAATAAATCTGTTAATGGTTTTGCTAGTACACCGCTAAGCTCTTTAATTACTCTTGGTGTATTCCATTAAGTCCCATTGTCTTATTTGTCTTTACTTTTGACAGTTGAAATACAACCTCTTCCTCTGTAAACTCACATGTAACAAATTACTCATTTGTCATTTTTCCTAACTGAGGCCCCTTTCCTTCATTTTCATCTGTAAATACTGCACAAAAGTATTCATTGAGGCAGTCAGCTAGACCTTTATCCTCTTCTACATACCTCCCTTTTGTTTTTAATCCAGCTAATCCTTGTTTTACTTTCCTTTTCTCATTTATGTATCAAAAAAAAAAAAATGTGTTGTGCCCTTTTGTTACTGTGCTATTTTCTCTTCTGTGTGTGATTTGGAAGCTCTTATAATTTGCTTAGCCTCTTTCTGCCTTGATTCAAGTCTCTGAAGAAGTGGGGTTTACACCCACGAAATGTGTAAGACTATTTTGGATCAAACAGGACTCAGACACAGTCTACTAGCCAGCAGGAGAACAACACACTCTGTAACATCCGACATCCCTGGACCGCACCAGTCCGCAGTGTTTGCCGCTCAGAGTGAGGTCTGCAGGTGGAACGCACTGAAACACATGCACACCATCCTCACAGGCAGCCAGTTTCCAGAGGGCTAACATCCATTACAGGATCCACATCCATCCTGGTTGGAATTGCAGGTTATCTTCAACTTTTGATCTCCAATTTGCTGACTGTATTCTTGTGAACTGTTCCAGATCCCCATTCATTATTATTTTTTAATTTTATGTGCCTAATAAACTGTTTTTTATTTATCCAGTTTTATATTTTTATTCAAGTGGTTTTTAAGTGGTACATTGTATGTACTGCATTGTAGAAGATAGTTCCATGTACTGTTCTCCTACAGTTTGTTTTTTTCATTTTTATCTTTAGATTTTGAAGTATATTATTTGGTGATTGTATTATCAATCCTATATTATTACAGTGATTAGGATATTAACACCACACACACCACTGCTACACTTTAGTCTCCAGCTATCAAGTGTATATGTATGTATATATATATATATATATATATATATATATTTTTTCAATTTTGGATCCCAAAAGAGCTCTTTCTAGTTTTTAAAGACACAGTACCCTTTTACCACCAAGTGTCGTATACACAATATTTGCCATATATACAGAACTCCTCATTATTTTCCATAATCACAAGCCTCCTGTTATCCTTTTTAATATCCTTAATATAACATAACACTTCAACATTTTCTATACATCTCCAATACACTCTATTGTGGTTCTCATTAGTTCTCAAAAAGGTTAAAGATACAGTACCCATTTATCATGTTTTGTACATGCATTATTTTTATACATGTTGTTGCAGATCCTTAACCCTTCACACGCTTTTACATTCAGAAGCCTGTTTTAAAGAATCTTACTATATTCCCTTCATCTTTTTTGTACAGTTTATTTCCATTCCAAACAGAGCTACCATGAGAAAGGAAGCCAAATCCTTGCTCCCAACACCATTCACCAAGCCACAAATTAAATTCCCTAATACGCATCCGCCTGTTGTTCTGAGTGTTATGCACAGGCAGAACTTTAGAGAATGACAGTGTGGAAGCAACCTACTGTATATCATTGGCAAAAACACTAAACACTTCCTTTACCTCTGAAACCTCATTGCAAGTCATTTGTCCCTAGATGGACAAGTACATCTAATTCCCTTTCCTGCTTTGCTCGCTTAACAATATTACAAAAACGTCTCCTGTCTCTGAGGAGTAGCTCCGGGAAGACATCTCACAAGACCACTATTGTCCAGTTCCACACCTCTTATGACAGAATCCCCCTACAACAACTGCTTTGTATTAGGCCTCACCATTGTCTCCAAGCCTGTCTCCATAACACCACTACACTTGGTGCCGGAGAATGTCTCCACAACACCACTACCCTCAGTGCCTGAGCCTGCCTCCATAAGACCACTACACTTGGTGCCTGAGCCTGACTCCATAATACCATTACACTCTGAAAGTGATGAAGATTAATTGTTAACAGTAGCTTTTTTACGGTTTATTTATAAATCAATTACAGTTTGTTTAACCTTCATGAATATGTTATCTTTGCATAAGTAAAATTTTTAATTCCTATAAAAAAAGTGATAATCTTCTATTTTGATATTTGACATGTTCAGATTGTTTCAATGACGTGAGAATTGAAAGTGAATGGAAAGTGACTTTCAAATTTAAGGCAAAGTACCTGAACTGGAAGCATAGCTGACTTCTTCAGTTCAGCCATTTTTACATTGAATCTAAAATATTTTTACTTCCCTGTAATTCTCACTTTAGTAAATAACCCTGTATGTCTTAAAATAATCTTATGTAAGAATGGTGGTTCTAACACAGAATAAACTGAAGTTATTTTTGTTAGATTAAACGTTCTAAAATTAAAAAAGTAATCTATAATTGATATATTTTCATATCAAAAATATTATTAATGTCTACTTTATATTAGTACATTTGATATTGTTGGGGTTTAGTTATAAAATAGGTTTGTCTTTATAATGGATTTCTACATGGTTTAACGTTCAAATTTTTGTACAGTTTTACTTCATCCCCAAACCCGTGTGCTTTTTGAACTAATAATATTTCTATCTATAGTTCCCTTTTTCCTGTTCCATTCTGTCACCTCTCCACAAAGTCCCTGTTTAGTTAATATTAAAAAATATACATATTATTCAAATGTGTCCATTATGTTTTGTTCAATTATGCTCCAAATTTCTATACCTGCTTTATATAATGTTTTCATTACATAAGAATCCAATGGGTTTTTTTTTTTGGTATTTAGTTTAAGTGCAGGTTATCTCACATTCGTTGTTTTACTGTATGCATCCACCACATGAACATAACACACACACACACACAAACAGATTCCTCACACACAACACACACAAAATGCATACACAACAAGCAGCCTACCCAAGTACATTGGCATCTAACCTAGACATAATTATCCCATACAGTGACAGCCATACCAAACACAGTCATCCCTCACAATGATAGGCATGAGAGAAACAGTAAAAACACTAGTTATGTTGACAAACACTGATGAAGGAAAGAGACTGGCGAGGCTGGAAAACAGATAGAAAGGTGAGGCTGGAAGAAGGAAGAAAGAGATTGGCAACTAAAGAAATCTAATAGATGGTTAAAAGTAACTGAAGGGAGATGTCAATGGCGTACATACCAGGGTCGCGACCCGGTATGTACCCACTGGGCCAGCCTCTTCTCCTGGGGGGCCCAGGGGCCGGCCACCTCAGGGCCCCCCCGAGGCTGGCCCTGCTGACACCCGGCAGGCAGGCGCGCGAGGGAGCACTCTCCCCTGTGTGCTTCCTCTTCAGCTCCCTTGCGCACCGCACTGATACCGGAGCCGGAAGATGACGTCATCTTCCTGCGCCGGCATCCCTACGAGGCGCGCGAGGAAGCTGAAGAGGAAGCACACAGGGGAGAGTGCTCCCTCGCACGCGCGCCCGCAGGACCGGCCGCCCAGGAGCCCAGCAGCACCACTGGACCCCAGGGAATCCCCTCAGCTCTCCAAAAGGTAGGGAGGCTGGGGGGATTACATTTTAAAAAAAATGCGTGTGTGTTAGTGTCTGTGTGTTAGTGTGTGTGTATTAGTGTGTGTGTATTAGTGTGTGTGTATTAGTGTGTGTGTTAGTGTTAGAGTGTGTGTTAGTGTGTTAGTGTGTGTGTGTTAGTGTTAATGTGTGTGTGTGTCTGTGTTAGTGTGTGTGTTTGTGTGTGTTAGTGTGTGTGTCTGCTAGTGAGTGTCAGTGAGTGTGTCTGTTATTGGGTGTGTGTCTGCTAGTGAGTGTCAGTGAGTGTGTTACTGTGTGTGTCTGTTACTGAGTGTGTTTAATGTCTGTTAGTGAGTGTGTGTTTGTCAGTGAAAGTGTATGTTTTGTAAGCGAGTGTGTATGTATGTCTGTCACTGAGTGTGTCTCTGTCTGTAGTGGTCCTTTAAGTGTATGTGCATACCGCGGTCGCAGGGTCGCAGCCCTGCAACCCCTGCGACCAGGTGCCCGCCGCCATGTTTTGCGGCCCTGACACGCGCCGAGTAAGTGCGGGGGGAACCCACGGATCAATTTTCGCACCGGGGCCCCATGGGTCATGTGTACGCCACTGGGAGATGTAGTATATTTAATTCCCTGTACAGGTACTTTATGTATGAATGCTCATAATGTTTAAATGTACTAAAATACTGAGTATAATTTGATGTGTGAATTCCTCAATGCTACCTCTAACATTCCCTACCTCCCCCAGCCAAAATCTGTGTCCTCCTCTTATAATACTATCAGCCTCACTACACATAATCTGAGCCCTATTATGTACCTCATAACCTCATAATGTTCCAGTTACTTCTATCCTTGCATAACAATTATGTATCTTTTCATTGGAAAGGAATTAATATGGCCGTTGGCATAAAAGGTAAAGTTGGGGCATGAAAATAAAGGACAAGGAGTGGGCGAGGAAAGGATGGGCATAATTTACTCTACCACAAAAGCACCAAAGAAACGTTTGCAGTCAGGAGTAAAAGACATGACTCCTTGCACTTTTTAGAAGAGTCAGAGAGGAGTACATTAAATGTATATTTACTAAATGCTGCTTGATTTGTGAAAATCACAGTGAGAAGATATAGATCACAAAGTAAACATAAAATAAATAAACATTGGAACCTGGTTATAACACATCAGTAAACTTTCTTAACCCCTTCAGGACGGAGTCAATAGTACACTTTTTGATCAAAACAAAACGTAAACAAAAACTGGAATTTGCGCTATATGTCTGTTCAACCGTAATTCACCTCTTTCATATTAAATGCACCCACACTTATTATATATCATCTTGATCAGTAGAAACAGGGCTTTCATTTCATATCAAATATTTATATATGAAACATAATTTATTATGAATAAAATGTAAAAAACTGTGAGAAAGTTTAAATTTGTTAAAAAAAAATTGTAGTTCCGCCTCACATTTTAGCTGTAAATGTCATAATACTGTTAGGTTTTACTGCACAGAAAATGCACATATTTGTAATCAGCGATGTCTCACGAGTACAACAGTACCCCCCATTAACAGGTTTTATGGTGTTTTGGAAAGTTACAGGGTCAAATATAGAATGTTCCATTTTCAAATTGAAATTTGCCACATTAGTAATGTTACCTTTGAGACTGTGTGGTAGCCCAGGAATGAGAATTACCCCCATAATGGCATACCATTTGAAAAAGTAGACAACCCAAGGTATTGAACGTGGGGTATGAGTAGTCTTTTTTAGTAGCCACTTAGTCACAAACACTGGCCAAAGTTAGCGTTCATATTTGCTTTGTGCGAAAAAAGCAAAAAACTAATATTTGGCCAGTGTTTGTGACTAAGTGGCTACTAAAAATGACTTGCAATGCCTTGGGTTGTCTACTTTTGCAAATGGTATGCCATTATGGGGGTAATTCTTATTCCTGGGCTACCATACGGTCTCAAAGGCAACATAACCAATCTGGCAAATTTCAATGTCAAAAAAATGAAATGCAAGCCTTATTTGTGACTCTCTAACTTTCCAAAACACAATAAAACCTGTACATGGGGGGTATTGTTATTCTCGGGAGACTTCACTAAACACAAATATTAGTGTTTTAAAACAGTAAAACATATTACAACAATAATATAGTCCATAAAAGTGCAGTTTGTTTGTAAAAAATGCAAAAAACTTAACTTTTATTTAAAATATCATCGTTGTAATACAATTTACCAGTTTGAAACACTATTATTTGAGTTCAGCGAAGTCTCCCGAGTAAAACAGTAGCCCCTATGTACAGGTTTTATGGTGTCTTGGAGAGATACAAGGTCAAATATAGTGCTTGCGAATTAAATTCTCTGCACTTTCTCCCTGTGTTGTCAGGCATGTCAATCAAATTTTAATTAATCAAACCACATAATTATGTTAAAAAATTGCTTAAATAGACACGTAGAATTTTAATATATATGCATTTATAGGTATTTAAATTTTACGTGTATACTAATGTAATCTTTTATGTAATTATATGTATTTATCTATATATATATATTTGCCGTTATTTGTATTTTATATATAGATAGATATATATAGAATGTCATTCTAAGTGTATTTTGTTACCAATATATATATATATATATATATATATATATATATAGCATCCAAGTAGAGAGCACTCTGGAGTCTTCGTTTTATATCAAAATAAATACTGCTTTATTGTGCAGAATACAAAAATGTCGACGTTTCAGTCACAATAGACTTTTCTCAAGACCTATTGTGACTGAAACGTCGACATTTTTGTATTCTGCACAATAAAGCAGTATTTATTTTGATATAAAACGAAGACTCCAGAGTGCTCTCTACTTGGATGCTATATTTTGGTCAGAGATTACTTGCACCGGAGCATGGAAAAGACCGGGAACATTGAGTGCTGGGACCTGGGAAAATATATATATATATATATATATATATATATATATTAATAACAAAATACAGTTAGAATGAAATTACATATGAATATATAATTTTAATAAAATTTTGTTTCAATATTTTATTTATTTATTTTATTATTTTATTTATTTATTAATGTAATTATAAGTATATATATATATATATATATATATATATATATATGTATATATGTATATATATATAATATATGTGTATATATCTATTATATATCTGATATATATACATATTATATATATGTAACGTCATTATAAGTGTATTTTAATACTAATATATATACTAATATTAGTATTAAAATACACAACGTATGACGTTATATATATATATATATATATATATATACATATATATATTATATATATATAATATATATACATATATATATTATATATATATAATATATATACATATATTATTTATATATATATAATATATATACATATATTATTTATATATATATAATATATATACATATATTATTTATATATATATATATATATATATATATATATATATATATATATATATATATATATATATAAATGTATTTAATTTATTTTACACATGCTTATTTATTTATTTTTTTCATTTCCCACCAGCAGGGAGACTGTCTGATATTTCAGACAGTCCCCCTGCTGGCAGATCCATAGCCAGCTATAGGGGGCCATGTGATCGCTCTTTGAGAGCGATCACATGGCCCCCGGGGGCCTCATTCACCGGGGGAGGGCTGCCTGGGCTGTCAGGCTGCCCTCCAGAAGAGGATCGCAGCGGAGGTAAGTAGCTGCGATCCCCTGGGGCTCAAAGCCGTTACGGCGTTCTATGCCGCCGCAACGGCTTTAAAGCCCTTTAAAGCTGCGACGGCATAGAACGCCGTAACGGTGTTAAGAGGTTAATGTTAAAAACAATATATTGCTGATGAAGCTCATCTATAGTTTAAGAAAACACGTGATACAAGGTTATGCTTGAAAATTGTCATGGATAAAATGCTACTATCAATTTAAATAAATAGCAGATATATTGCAGATTGTGTTTAGATCACCTCAAATTAGTCTACAAAATAAAGAAGAGTATATTAGAAAGATTAACCTTGGAAAAATGTTCCAGTCCAATGTTACAATGATTTGTTAGTGGGCTTAGTGTGCTGAGAAAGACAATTTTGTTACCAGGGTTAGGTTCTGATGTGGCATTCTATAGATCAGCAGTAGGAAGATGTCAATTTGTATTAGCTTCAGTATCTCATTCAGCATCCCTTTGTATGAGATAATTTTGCATTTCACTACAAGACGTCTCAGGGTTGAATTATAACATTTATATGCATTACTAGAAAAAAAATCACGGACAAAAAGACATTAAAGGGGAACTTCCTCGGATGAATATGAACTAGGAACCCCAATCTTGGCTCCCTGTCAATTGTTCAAAATGTTGCTCTTTTCTAGCTTAACTCCTTAAGGACACATGACGGAAATATTCTGTCGTGATTCCTTTTTATTCCAGAAGTTGTGTCCTTAAGGGGTTAATGTTAATATATGTTTTTAAAGAATATAAAGCATCACATGAAAAAGTTTTTCAAAGTTTCCAGTGAAATTAAAATACAAAGATTTTCTGTATTTTATAGTAACATCAGCTGCTGACCAAAACAGTACATAAACAAATCTAAACTGAATGGAGACATGAGTAAATTGAAGTTCTAAACATCATACCCTAAACATGAACATACCGTATTTTTACCTATTTTTTTCAGCCCAAAATTAAGAAACATAAAGTAGAACAACTTTGATATTTTAGAGGTGACTTCTGAAGAGAACAACACACTTCTAATTTTCAAGCCTCCCCTGTGCCACGGTACTCTGGGAAGTTAATGGCTCTATAGTGCATGCTGGGAGACTACAGCTTCCACAATACACGCAGCCCCCATTACCCTATGCACCAACTACAGTCCCAGTTACCCCATGTACCCACAATAGCTCCTATTACCCAATACAGCTGCTATGCCCTGTGCATTCACCATGGCCCTATATTATCCCCTGCACCTACTACAGCCCCCTGCTCAAACTACAGTCCCTATTACCCACTATAAGCCCTATACCACGTGAATTCACTACATCCCCTATCCCCCCTGAACCCACTAAAGCCTCTATTACTTTTGCACACACTACAGCCCCTATCACCCACTACAGTCCCTTTACCCCTGCACCCACTGCACCACCCTGCAGCCCCTATCCCTCCTCTGCACCCATTACAGCCCTATCCCTATCTGCACTCAATAAAACCCCTAGTACCTTCTCTTCACACTTCAGCCTCTATTACCCCCTACACCTACTAGAGTCAATTCTATGAGTAGATGCTGATTAATGCAACTCTATGAGTAGATGCTGATTGGTGCAGCACGGCATTTTGTTGCCCATGTGCAATAGCATCTATATGCTTTCTTATGGGAAAGCATTGAATTGGTTGAGATCCTCAAATTCAACAGTCTCAGCCAAGCAGGCAAAATGCAACTGTGCCTGCCGGGTAGATACGAGAGTGGGAAAAAATGTGAGTAAAATCACCTTTTAAAGGCAGGAGAGGCGGGGCAGAGAGAAAGGCCACCTAAACAGTGATTTTAAAACTATAGTGTCAAGGAATACATTTGTATTTCTGACTAGTGATGTCGCGAACGTGAATTTTTCGGTTCGCGAACGGCGAACTTCCGCAAATGTTCGCGAACCCGGCGAACCGCCATAGACTTCAATGGGCAGGCAAATTTTAAAACCCACAGGGACTCTTACTGGTTGAAGGGGGGGGAGGAGACCTACTCTCCTCTCCCCCCCCGGCCCCCACCCCTGGGCGGCGGGTGGGGGCCATAAAGATAATGAGGGGGGACCTACTGTCCCCCCCAGCCCCCACCACTGAGCGGTGGGTGGGGGCCCTAATAACAATAAGGGGGGGACCTATTGTCCCCCCCCGCGGCCCTAATAACAATAAGGGGGGGACCTATTGTCCCCCCCGGCCCCCACCCCTGAGCGGTGGGTGGGGGCCCTAAAATGAAAAATAAGGGGGGACCTATTGTTCCCCCCGCCCCCACCCCTGCGCGGCGGGTGGGGGCCATATTGATAATGAGGGGGGGACCTACTGCCCCCCCGGCCCCCACCCCTGCGCGGCGGGTGGGGGCCATATTGATAATGGGGGGGGGACCTACTGCCCCCCCGGCCCACACCCTGTGCGGCGGGTGGGGTCCATATTGATAATGGGGGGGACCTACTGTCCTCCCCCCCCGGCCCCCACCCTGGGCTGCGGGTGGGGGCCCTAAGTAAATTCCCCCCCCCAAGGTGACTAGGGGTCCCCAAGCCCCTAGTCACCCACCCCCCCAAATATAAAGTCCCTACCTACCCCCCTCACCCTAAAAAATAGTGGGCGGCGGGTGGGGGCCATAAAGATAATGGGGGGGGACCTACTGTCCTCCCCCCTGACCCCCACCCCTGGGCGGCGGGTGGGGGCCACAAAGATAATGAGGGGCAGGGACCTACTGTCCTCCCCCCCCGGCCCCCACCCCTGGGCGGCGGGTGGGGGCCATAAAGATAATAAGGGGGGGACCTACTGTCCTCCCCCCAGCCCCCACCCCTGGGCGGCGGGTGGGGGCCACAAAGATAATGAGGGGGGGACCTACTGTCCTCCCCCCCCGGCCCCCACCCCTGGGCTGCGGGTGGGGGCCCTAAGTAAATTCCCCCCCACCCCCCCAAGGTGACTAGGGGTCCCCAAGCCCCTAGTCACCCACCCCCCCAAATAAAAGTCCCTACCTACCCCCCTCACCCTAAAAAATAGTGAGGGGGGAATAAAATAACTAACCTGTAAAATAAAAGTAAACTTACCATTCAACGTCGTCTTTTTTCTCAAATCTTCATTTTTCAGCCCCAATAAAGGCCAAATAAAAAAAAATCATAACCGTCCAATTGAAAATAAAATAAAAATCCCGAGCGCAAAAAAAAAACCTGACGAAAAAGAAAAAACCTGTGCGCAAAAAAATAATCCATCTTCACCCATGGAGGGCTCCGCGCAGACTGAGCTCTGCAGGGTGGGGGAAGGCTTATAAAGCCCTGCCACGCCCTGCAATTAGGCTAAGAACACTCTGATTGGTGGGTTTAAGCCAATCAGAGTGCTCTTTGTCATTTTACACAGCGTGGGAAAATTCAAAATAACTTTCCCACGCTGTGTAAAATGACATAGAGCACTGTGATTGGATGGCTTGAAATCCATCCAATCACAGTGCTCTGTGTCATTTTACACAGCGTGGGAAAGTTCAATTTTCCCACGCTGTGTAAAATGACACAGAGCACTGTGATTGGATGGATTTCAAGGTCCCCCCTTATTGTTCATTTTAGGGCCCCCACCCACCGCTCAGGGGTGGGGGCCGGGGGGGGACAATAGGTCCCCCCCCCTTATTGTTCATTTTAGGGCCCCCACCCACCGCTCAGGGGTGGGGGCCGGGGGGAGGACAATAGGTCCCCCCCTATTAGTATTTAGGGCCCCCACCGGGGGGGGGACCCTTTTTTTTTTTAAACAGTGAGCAGCCACAGGCTGCTCACTGTTTAATAGTCACTCGCGGTATTGCGAGTAGGGGCACAATTTACTAATACTAAGTAATTTTTACTTAGTATTAGTAAATTAATAGGGGGCGGACCGAACATCGCATATGTTCGCCGTCGGTGGCGAACGCGAACATGCTATGTTCGCCAGGAACTATTCGCCTGCGAACCGTTCGGGACATCACTATTTCTGACACTAGACTGTTCCTATAACCCATAAACCCCTTAAGACCACAGGGTGTACTATGCCACCCTGCAGCAAGCAGACTTAACGGCCGCATGATGGCATAGTACGCACTGCGGATCGCCAGACCTCCCCTGCCTCCATACTTACCTGGCCCGACGATCATCACTGCTCTGATTCGGGTGCTCTGCCTTTGTTGTCATCAACCATATCGTTCATATTAAATGCACCAATGCTTATTGTAGATCATTTTGTTCAGGAGAAACAGGGCTTTCATTTCACTTCAAATATTTAGATATGAGACATAATTTAATATGAGTAAAATCTAAGAAGTTTGAGAAATTAAAAATGTGTTCTGCATGACATAGTTACTGTGAATGTCATAATACTGTTAGATTTTACTGAAATAAAATACACTTATTTGTGTTCAGCAAAGTCTCTTGTGTACAGCAATACCCCCACGTACATGTTTTATTTGGTTTTGGAAACTTACAATGACAAATATAGGGCATTCTCTTTTTCCGTTTTTGCAATTGAAGTTTGCCAGATTGATTTGCTGCCTTTAAGGCCATATGGCAGTCCAGGAATGAAATTACCCCACATCATTGCATACCATTTGAAAAAGTAGACAACCCAGGGTATTCAAATTGAAGTATGTCCAGTTTTTTTAGTAGCACTTAGTCACAAACTCTGGCCAAAGTTAATGTTCTCATTAGTTTTTTTTTTTTTGCATTTTTCACAAATAAACTGTCCTTTCACCAATGTTATCATCAGCATTATATGTTTTAATACTCTGAAACACTCATTTGTGTTCAGCACACAAGTACAACCGTACCTCTGATGTCCAGGTTTTATGGTGTTTTGGAAAGTTACAGGGTCAAATATAAGACTTGCCTATTTCCATTTTTGCACATTGAAATTTGCCAGAATTGTTATGTTGCCTCCGAGACCATATGGCAGCCCAGGAATGAGAATTATCCCCACCATGACATACCATTTGAAAATGTAGACCACCCAAGGTATTCAAAATTGGTTATGTCCAGTCTTTTTTTAGTAGCCACTTAGCCAAAGTTAGCATTCGCTTTTTTTTTTTTGCATTTTTTACACAAAAACTGCAAATTTGCTGGTGATATTTCCATCATCCATCATCCACTCATTATTGTTCAGCAAAGTCTCCTGAGTACAACAGTAACAGCCATGTACAGGTTTTATCTTGGTTTGGAAAGTTACAGGGTTAATATAGGGCTTGCAAATTAAATTCTCTAGACTTTCTGCCTGGGATGAGAGGCAGGTCCCTTCAATTGTAATTAAGTGTTCTTGCATAGCAAGACCACTTAAAGTTATCTCACATATATATTTTTATTCTTATTATAGCCAAATTTACCACCCTAACTCCTCCCACAGTTTTTACACTTCATAGACAGTAATATACCGAAATGTGCGGATTGTTCTCGATTGGTGTGCTATTACTTTGTGGAACGTTTCGCCGAATGGTTCATGGAATATCGTCATTCTTGTGGTGAAATTGGTCCCATAGGAATGAATGGCAAAACGTTCAAAACTAGAGTGGGAGCTGGCAAAAGCTAAAAAATCAGGACTTGATCTCTAAACTGCCACCACTCCCTCATTTTCAAGCCAATCTACACAAATCTTATATTAAAACGTTCAGCTATCCCTGCTGCCACTAAACATGTCCATGGCTAAGCCATAATCCTGATAGTTTTCACAATATGACCATTTGTTTGCAACTCACGCCGTCCTTTGACATTCATTGAAACACCACTCTAGCCAGCTCAAATTTGAAGGGCAATTTCTAAACTGCGACTGTGCCTTCATTTTTAATACTTCAGAGCCATACTATGCATCAAAATGTAGGTCTGGGTCTTGTGATTCTCACAATATAAATCTCATCGCTGTAGGATTTATAAATACGACCGTTTGAAGATGGCAACCGCCAAAATACTCTGACCTGTGCCAGGCTGGAGCAGCAAGTGATGTCATAGACAGGGCCTTTTGTACACCTGCTAATGTTTTCATAAATGTATGTTTTAATGTAACTGTGAAGCACTTTGGGCAAAAACGTTGCAATTAAATGTGCTATATAAATAAATAGTTACTCCGCCCACTCCAGTTGTAGATTACTGGTGGAGGCAAGAACACTAAACACAATTTCCCATATATGTATGTATGTATGTATCTATCAAAAATTAGAAACTCTTGCACTCCTACTACATATGCAAATATACCAGGTGCCAAGTCCCAATCAAATATCAAAAATTACCGGCACTCATGGGTTTACTTCATCTCATCCAATTTATTGTGGATCAATTCAAGCGAGGTCAACGTTTCAGCTCCCGATCGGAGCTTTCATCAGGACCTAAAGAGCATAAACATTGCACATCACAAACATATATAGGACATCCGTACCAATAAACACTCACCATATCAGCTGTTTTCCATATCCCCAAATGCCCGGCGTGCACTCAGCGCCTTTGAACATTTGTGTTCCCAGACCGAGCTTCCGCATCACGTGATGACGGGGGCCAGGTCTAAACCCGGAAGATTCACAGTCTCTAGGCAACCGCATATTGCTTTGGTTACCGCACCGATCCCCGATCTAGACTGGAAAGCTGAAGTCATACTAACCATACATACAAGTTTAAGCCGAGCATAAGGGCATATATGGAAAGCGGTCACATAAAAGAACTAATAGCAAATAGTTATCAATCATGAGAATACCGATTTCATCCTAAAATATCCCCAGGTCCCACAGTGACAATATTAAAGAATGTGACAAACACAAGTGATATAAAACTAAACAACAATATACAAAATAAAAAGTAATAATAATAATAATAATAATAATAATAATAATAATAATATGTCAGAAACAATACATACAAGATCTTAACTTATTCACTACTCAGGGCATGCTTCCAATCAGACACCCCACAACTCATGGTTAAAGGGCCAAATCTCAAAGCAGGAGGCGTCACAGCACCTAGGCAACCACCAAATACATTTCGGTCTTGGTTACCGCTGTGTTAACTGCCATCACTGAGAAATCATCTCTTTTCATAGAGAAAGGCAGGCCACCCGGCAAGTTCGCAAACGGTTCGCGACATCACTAATGGTAACAATTACCAATCTTGTTTGTGAAATACAAAGCATAGGTCCAAGATGGATACACATATGGTTGTAACTAATTATAAGTAACTATTTCCACTTCAATCCCATGGGTATGAAAATGTTTTGTAAACTGACAAATTCGTGATCATCGTGTACATCATGTAAACAAATATGATAAATCTGTTAATAAAGAAGTTCATAAGATAAATTATTATCAAAGGTTATCCGAAACCCAAAGTGTTGTTTTAATCATATAAATTTAAAGGTATATTACAAGCTCATAATGTGTAAGATAATAATAACTATAAAAGGGAAAAATATTATTGCATGATGTAAATTCACATCCACATGCATTATCTAGTGTATGTGCTGAATAGTTAAGAGATCAAGACGTGGTTAACCCTAAAAAACTATAATGAATAAAATTTAAATACTATAAGGACGATAGGTAACAGTCAATTATATTCAAACGGCTATCAGTGAGTGTATTAGAGCCATCATCTACACTTTAATTAGATGCATTTAATACATTTTATCTAAAAAATATTCGTTAAAAATCTTTTTTATTTATATTGTTCAAGGGAATTCTCTTCAAAAATCTTTAAACATCTCTCCAGACAGAAAAACCTTCCCCAAGAGTTCTTTCCCCAGAACACTTATCCATCAAATATAATAAATACTTAAACAAAAAGTAATTATAAGAAGACATTAAAGGAACATTTTTCATTTAGGCCTTTAGGGGAGATCGTGTTGAGTTCCATTATCCAAAAAGTCTCTCTTTGAAGGAGAAGTCTACCTCTGTCCCCACCTCTAGCAGCTACAGGAACATGATCAAATGCCACACATCGCAAAGTGGAAAGTGAATGCTGTTTTCCAAAAAAATGTCTGGCCACAGGTTTATCCGACTTGCCATCACGATAAGTCAGGCGGATACTTGACCTGTGGCCTCTAATTCTCTCGCACAGAGCTGTCTCTGTTTTTCCTATATACGGACATGTGAGCTTATATATGACAAATTCTGTGCGACAATGTATCCTATGAGCAATTTTATAAAATGTATCCGTATGTGGATGGGAAAATGTCTTAGACGGAATTATGTGACCGCAGGTCACACATCCCAGACATCTAATAAACCCATTGTTTGTCTTCTCTTTAACAGAGGCATTATAACAATGGATAGGGTCCGTTTTCACTAAAAGGTGGATCAAGCAGTTATTTATATTTAAAAATGATATCCTTGTATACTCTGTTTTTGCAAGTATGCATCTAGTTACTTTTTAAACATCTGTTATATACATTTGTGTATTTCAATCAGTCACTCAGAGAAGCTTTCTCTTACTGTGGCTTTTGGCCTCTTCTCTGTCTCCAGGGCTGGGGAATCCAGGCAGACTTTATACCGCCTGGATATCCATTATTAGCACTCTTTTATAATATATATAAATGGCAATAATAATAATCTAAATTACTAATGTACTTACCTGAGGTGGGAAAACATACTAAACAGTCAAAGAGACAGATGAACTGCTGCAAGCCTGTATTTTAGCAGCAAATGGGGATATGAACAACTGACAGCCTAAACTGTTTGAACTATAGGCTTCCGTTTGCACCTTCCAGACTGCTGTGAAGGATAGGAAAAAAGACTGCCTGATGAGAAGGGGGAGGTCTATCTATACCAATTTCAGAGTTCTATTTCCTGCTGTGAGGGGAGGAGTGAACCCATGAGTAAATGCAGCCATGTTTGATCAGGAAATCTCTATCTCTCTATGTATGTTTATTTTAAGCATTAATGATATAACTTTTTTTAAATGTTAAAGTGTTTGGGGGACTTCTTGTGAAACGGATCACCTGACACCCCGACTGGGTACCACCGTTGAAGGATGCTCCTAGCGCTTACAGAGGGCTCCAAGTGCTCCGCAGACACCACAACTACCGCAGACTCCTCCAGAGAGCAAGGCAAGAACAAACTCTTACAAGAGCTTAGTAGTGATTTAGCAAGGGAGTATGACAAGCATAGCAATCCCTTGTAGTAATATAGCAATTCCCCCAATAAGAGACAGGACTCTAGATTGAGGGTGAAGTAGAACTCTGGTTTAATGACACACACTCTGCTTTTATGCAATTCTCCCATGCAAGGGAGACTCCCACAGACAATTATACATTAGCCAATCAAACAATGGTTACAACCCACACATCTCCTCCCCTTAGCCTGAGAGGTAACACAATTAGCCGTATAGTTTAAAACATACTTTTTACCCAACTTTCATAACTCTAAAACTATACATTTAATCTTCATAACAATACATATTCGAACTCAGCACACTTTACTTACAAACATATCCAAAATTCAACCAATTCCATCCAGGGGTTAAAGAGTTAGCTGGAAGTCCTTTATCACTGATAAATTTCACACTGAAAAAATGACTAAGTCCCATTCGAACGTATGTTCGAATCTTCGAACGGGACTTAGTCTCTGTGGCTGAAAACTCGGTGCAGGAGAAGGTAAGGGTCAGCGGTGTTTGTTGAAATGTGTAGCCGATTTCAGTTCCATGGATTTGGCTACACATACCGCTGACCTCATTCGAATGAACAAAGATGGCCGCCGCCACGTGTTCGTTTGTCAAATGGCGACCACTTCGTCACTTCGCCTGTATCCGAAGTGACAATTTAAAGTTGCAACACTGCTCCAAAGTAATTAAAGGGCCAGAAACAGCATTATAAAAATCCATTATGCCCAAATACAGTTCTTAAAGGGTCAGTAACAGTATAATATGAGTCCATAAGCCCCAACTCAGTTCCTTAAAGGGCAATACATCCCAGGGCCATAGTCGCAGGGCAGGAAGTTGGCAAACAGGCCCCTCCAAAAACCAGTGGCGAGGTTACTTTCGCCACAGCTTGAAATACCCAGGCAGTCCCCCTTGCAGGCAGGGCTGGCACTTCCTAAAGGCGACTTAGGCAGGGGCGCCACACCAGGAGCACTGGCACCTCAAATGCTGCAGCCGCCTGAGAGCTCACATCCCGGGCCGACGTGTTCATGAGGGTGTACCGGCCCGGGCATGCAAGTAAAAAGGGAATGGCAGGAGGAGAGCGCACAGCGCTCCCTCTTGTCAGTCCTTTAGTGTAGCATGGCCTGAGCTCCGGTCCGCGGTACAAAAACTTCTGTTTCTTGTACCTGGCCAGACTGATAGGAAGTGCTCACAACAGAGGTAAGAAAGGGAGATTGAGAGAGCGGGGGAGGAAGACAAGGCGGAGAGACCTCTATGGGAAGGGGTGAGGAGAGACTAGGGGGGGGTGTTGTGGAAGAGAAACCACTAGGGGTGGGTGGTGAGGCAATGGTGAAAAGAGGTAGGTATTGGTAATGGGTGAATAACAGGATTGTAGGGCAGAACAAAAAAGGAAAATAGTGGAAATTTGTCCCATTTGTATGGATTTTGTATGCACATGTATTTTCAAAAGTGGTGATTGTGGTGGTAGCTGTGGACCTGTTATAAGGTGTGTCCAGGAAGCTATGAATCTGGAGATAAATGGAAGTTCCACTTTTATATATATAATATTTTAACTTTGGCAACTGCAAAAGCATTGCAAAAATGGCTGATATTGCATAGTTGTTAGGTCAGGCGATATTATAGCCATTTTTGCATTTTACTTGCTTTTATGACAGCATTTTTGTCTGTACCAAAATTCTGCCAAGCTGAACCCTGGCATAGACTCAATTCTACTGTCCTGAAATATTTGGTTTTCGTCCGCAGAACCACATTTTTATAATGTGCAAAAGTATAAAATACTAGATGTATCCTAGATGAATGAATGCTAATCTTACTTGTAAAATACACCATTATCAACAAATCATCAAATATTCTGCAATCAGAAACTAGTTTATAAGTACCTATTGCAGAAGGTCAGAAGTGTAAGTTTAGTATTTCAGTTCATAGAAATGCTTTCATGCCACTTTTTATTTTTAATTTTTGCTACTGTACATTGTTTATATTTTCTTGGTTTTAATCAGTGTATTGTCTTTGTAAGATTGCTCGTGCTATTAGCACAATGATTATGTCTAATTATCCAGAACAGACCATTGTAGCAATGATCTGACTATGTGACATATCCCATAAGGGAACTTCAAGAACAATAAGATACAAAAGGACTAGAAACTTGAAATCATAACATCTTTTCACACAATGAGAGAAGACAATTATTTTTTTTTAAGATTTTTTTTTAAATATATTTTAAAACATAACATTCATTTTCTGTATTAAAATATGAAATACTTTATAGCTACTATGGTATAATAGTGATGTCTAAGTGGTTTAACAATAGATTCATCTGGTTTATTTAATAGTTTGCTTCTTTTAACAGAGCTAATATCCACAACAGTAATCTTTTCATTACAAATAAAGGTTTTACTGTTGTTTAATTAGATACCAGTGACTCAAATTCTAACTAATCAACCAGAAAAGTTCATGAACCAGACTGAAAAAAAAAAAAATCTGATGGGGATTTCATCTATTGCACACGAAAATATCTACTTTCAGACTTTTAAGTGCTATATTTATATACTATATGTCCTGATGGATATTCTTGTTTCTGAAATACATGTCCTGCAGTGGTTATATGATAAAAATGAAAGAGGAAAAAAAAAACACACGCCTAAATTTCATTGATGGTCTTCCATTTAGTTTAGGGAATCTGGGCTATAGTGGGGCTGAGTCACCTGGGTGATTTTAATTGTGCTGCACTCATTGCACCGTCCCCGAAAAACATCTGAAAAGGATGTTTCTGCAAAGGAGAGCTCAAGGTTACCGCAAGCTTTTATGCAGATTCATTGCTCTATTTGCTCAGTCATTTATTATTATTTTTTTATATTTCTTTATTTAAATTTATAATAAATAGAAACAACATAGATCAAGCATATGCATTGGATCAAGCTGTATCACAAAGAATATAGAAAGAATACAAAAATATAAATCCATACCTGTTTAACCTTACTACAACTCCACCATATATGTTGGTAGGTACCTACAACCTCATTGCATCTCCGACATATTGGATTCACATCAGCACTAAATTTAGCCGTTCATGTTGGAACCAGGTACCATTGCATCATAATCTTATAATGTAATTCAACCGTATTTAAACAATGAGTAATCTTACTAACTCCGACTAAACTATTAGTCCAGTATTCTTCTAAATTTAAGCAGTATTTCAATTCCCTTTGCCAGCTCTCGTGAGGTTTTAAATTGTCGGTTTCATCCATATCTTCTTCTAATATTCTACCATCTGACCATCTCTTTTTTTTACAAAAACGCATTATTCAAAATATTTAGAATTTTGTGGGCAATTTTATTTCTATTGTTGTTATATATGTGAATCTTTAAATAATGACACAATCTGCGTGAGTTAAAATATTCAGATTTTTTAAGTGCATATTCATTAAAAATCTGTATTGGGGTTTTAATACCTTCCTTAGACATACAATCTCTTATTTTATAGGGTGTGAAACTCACGTATTTGTCAAGCTTTAGATGAGGAATGTTGTTTTTAAAAATTTCCAAAGGGGCAGAGGGCAATACTTTGTCTTTCATGTCTATACGTTATTTAAATAATATCCAAAATTCAATACAATTCTTAGTCACCATTGACTTTTATTTAAAGCATTACATTTTTCAAGATGGAGCCATAATACGCATTCTAAATTAGCCATCCCTGCAAGTTCTTGTTCTATATAGTACCAATTTGTATCTTTATTTTGTTTACATTGAAGCTTAGATAAGTGACATAACTGTCAGGGCTTATCTGAGTTGGAGTCTGTATCGCAGATATATGTGCTCACCCTTGCAAGTAAACACAGGCCAAGGTGATCAGGTAAGAATTCACCTGGCCTGTGAGTCGGTACACGGGGGCTGTGCAGGATGATGCTCCAAGTCGCAGTGCAGATACGGACATAAACAGGAGAATCGTCGTTGGTAAGCCAAAGGTCAGTGGGTGCCAGAAATCAGGATAAACCAGCAGAGAGCCGAGGTCAGAGGATGCCAGAAGTGAGGGTACACGAAATAACAAGCCAAGGTCAGGAATCAACAGGAGAACACAAAACAACAATACTTGAACCAGAGTCAATGAACTGACACTGCCCTCAGGGAGAGGCAGTGTATTATACCTGGCTAATCAGTGATCAGCCACAGGTGAACCATGAGTGACAGGAGCAGTCTCAGATAACGTCCAGCCCCCAGTGCTGGATACAAGGCAAGAGTAGACTTCTAGATATGTCCTGAGCTGTATGGTGTCTCAGAGGCAAGAACCAGCAACCCCAGGACTGCAGAGTACTCAGGTTCAAATCCTCTATTGGGCACTTCTGGGGCGACCTCAACTGGCAGTCAAGATGTCGCCGTGAGAACCGTTACAAATACATACTCGTCTCTGCATACCGTTCTCAGCTTAGCATATTTAGTCCCTCTTTTCTACGACTGGAGCAAATCATTTTTTTTGACACTCTAGGTTTCTTATCATCCCATACGAATCCATTAACCTTAGTCTGAAATGCCTTAATCCAGCATAGAGGCAACTTTAATTGGATCATTCTAAGTAAATATAGCCATTTTGTAATTATATAGGATTTAATCACCTTTATCCTTCCCATCCATGAAATGAACCATCCTTTCCATTAACACAGTTGTCTATTCATTTCATTTAAAAGGGCTGAATAAATAACTTCAATTATTGTTTGTATATTTCTTGGGATCTTAATCCATAATAAGGTGATCTCATCAATTCCCCACTGAAAATCTAAATTTGGCTTCATTCTGTTTCTATCCAAATCTGATATAGAAAAATCCAATACTTGAGATGTATTCATATTTATTTTATAATTGGAAACAATGACATATTCTTAGTTTTCATATAGCAATGAAGTCAGAGATTTCTCAGGATCGTAAAGAGATAGCAAGATATCATCAGCTTACATACTAAGTTTGCTTTCCATACCCCCTATCTTAATACCTTTAATATGTATATTATGTCTTATCCTTGCCGCAAAAGGTTCTAATGTTAAAATATAGAGCATTAAAGCAAGGGGACAACCATGTCAGGTTCCATTGTGTATACTAAACCATTCTGATCACAAATCCTGTCCAATAAGTCTTGCAGTTGGGTTGGTATATAAGGCCCTGACAGAGCCAGTAAAAGCCTCTCCAAATCTAAAATTTCTGAGTACTTCTTCTAAAAAGGTCCAACTGACTCTGTCAAAGGCCTTTCAGCATCTAAGGAGATAAATATAGATGGTATCTTATTATAGCATACATATTCTATTAAACTAATGATTTTCCTGGTATTATCATTTGACTGTCTCTCTCTAACAAATCCAGCCTGTTCCTGTTTTATTAATATTGGACAAATACTTTTTAGACACACCGCTAAAATGGCAGAGTATATTTACGTATCTATATTGATCAATTATATGGGTCTATAATTAGATAATTTTGTAGAATCCTTTCCTGCCTTTGGTATAGGTAGGATAAAAGCTTGAAGCATTTCAGTTTGAAAGGATCCGAAATCTCTGACTTCATTAAGCATCTGTTATATATGGGGATAGAGTGTCAGCAAGTTTTTTTATAAAAGTCTGCATGGAATGCATCAGGCCTGGTACTTTGTGTAGTTTCAATGCTCCAATTGTCTTAACAACTTCTAAATTATCTATAGGATCTTCTAAGCAGCTGGCCTGTTCTCTAGACAACTTTTTTAATTTTGATTCTTCTAAATATTTTTTAATGTCTTCCCTATTTTTTAATTGATTCTCAATATTATACAATTTAGAATATAATTTTTTAAACACTTTCCCAATTTCTTCCGGACTATTATAATATTTATCCTCGTCAATTATTTTAAGTATTCTGTTCTTCAGATTACATTTTTTTTAATTGATTAATTAATTAAATAGCCTCTTAATATGCATTTGTACGTGGCCCATACATCTCCTGTTAAATATTCCTCAAAAAATTAGTAGTAGCTATAATTTCATCAATATCGTCCTTAGATTTCAAAAAACTTTCTTTCATGCACCATATTTGTTTTACTCTAATATATTTACCTTTCATTTCTAGACACACTGAGTCATGATCTGACCAGACCACATTTTTAATTTCTATTTTTTTTTTACAATCTAAAATTGATACTGCTTGTTAGTATCATGTCAATTCTTGAGAAAGATTGGTGACTATTTGAATAAAAAGTGTATTCCTTATCCATTGGTATAATAGTTCTCCATATATCATATAATTCATACCGACCCAGTGTGTCTTGAAAGACTTTTGCGGGGCTAACTTGTCTATTACTCTATCCATTATTGATTAAATTATGCATATCCATATTACAATTTGCAATGCAATTAAAACCACCACAACATATAAAGGTTTCTTGAACAAATGCATTTACTTTATATAGGATTTTATTCAAAAAATGTACTTGCTTCGTATTTGGAGCATATATATTTAATATACAATATATTCTATCGTCAATTTTACAAACCACAAAGCAGAATCTACCCATCACATCACTCTGTTTGTATATAATCTCTATTTTTATATATATTTTTATTTAAGGCAAGAATGGCTACACCACGTTTTTTCCCTCCTTAGGGATGAATGTTATATAACAGTGTATTTTTTTATTATTTAGTTGGAGTATATCACTGCCCTTCATGTGAATTTCTTGAATACAACAAATATCCACGTGCTTCCTTTATACGTATTCATTAAACAGCTTGTTTATGGGGGAATTCAAACCCTGCACATTCAGTGTCATTATCTTAACCAATCCCTCCATCCATCAATTTGCTTTCTATTTTACCGTATCTCCACTTACCACGTACGCACACATCACACAAAAAAACAAAACATTGAACATATATACTTTAGGCCCATAGATTAGGACCACAAACACAGAACACAAATCCATTATGGGATAGAGGAGGGTACCATCCTCCACTATGCCATATATAATCTCAAGCGAATTCGGCTAGCGGGTCTCACATTGAAACCTGACAAATGCCACGTAGGCATGGCCGAGGTACAGTATCTTGGCCACAGGGTAGGTTCCGGTAGGCAGTGTCCAGAGTCTGCTAAAGTAGAGGCTATAGCTAATTGGCCCCAACCCCGTACCAAAACCCAGGTGTTAGCCTTTTTAGGGATGGCCGGCTACTACGGAAAATTTGTCCCAGAGTATAGCGCCCTCGCCAAGCCTCTCACCGACCTTACCAAAAAGCCCTACCAAAACAAGTAACTTGGACCCCAGAGTGCGCGGACACTTTTCAGAGACTTAAAGCTGCATTAAGTGAGACTCCTGTGTTGGCAACGCCCAACCATACTAAACAATTTCTTGTACACCTCCATGTTTGGGTTGGGAGCCATGTTGAGCCAAGCGGGGAATGATGGCATGGAACACCTGGTAGCATACTTCAGCCGTAAACTTTTGCCCAGAGAGGTCAGCTATGCCACCATGGAAAAAGAGTGCCTAGCCCTAGTTTGGGCACTCAAGAACCTTCAACCTTATCTGTATGGACGACCATTTACCCTTATGACCGACCACAACCCCCTTGTGTGGTTAAACCGGGTAGCTGGTGACAACCCCAGGCTCTTACGGTGGAGCCTAGCCCTTCAGCCCTATAACTTTACTATGCAATACCGTCCGGGCAAACAAAATGATAATGCGGACGGTCTGTCCAAACAGACTGAACTGGACTCCTAAAATACTTTTCTCGGACATCCCCAATCCAACCCGACAGGGTCTAGACGAGTATGCCGACCTATGGACGTATAGGGGAGCAGTGTGAAGAAATCCCTCTTTTATGTGTAATATTTCTTCCCTATTCATTCGGTAGATATAACTACTAAACAGAGACCACTCCCTGGCTCATTAAACTTCAAACAATGCTTCAATTGAACCCTCTATCTGTGCGGCCAGCGTTCGTACTACCGAATGCCACGTGGCTGAGAAAACGGCGGCCATATTTTTTCAGGCAAACAAAGGCAGCGGGACTTGGTCATCGAGTGTCTGGAACTAAAATCGGACACTCGACTTCCTGAACACCTGTCTCAACAATGGAACGCTGCATCTCTATTTCCCAAATAGCTAGAAGAGCGCTATTCGGTACTTTTGTGCATTCGTATGAGGGGAACAATCGCTGCTAAGAGCCAGGGGAATCCATTTGTGGAATTATTCAGTTTTTGCCACTTAACTGAATAGACCGGCAAAACCACTTAAACTCTTGGAACTATTTTGGGCAGCCACCTCGCGGTTAGCCGGTCACAAAAGACTTCCATACTTTTTGAGAACTCCTGAACCAATCTGGGTGACATTTGAATATGTTGGTCACCCAGATCGGGACTATCAGGGGACATATTGTTTGTGGGGATACCCCATGCCTGAAGAGGTGTTCTGAACATTGGGGAAAATTTTGATTTTTCTGCCTGGAGATAATCAAGTTATTACTTTATCAGACTTGATTATCTCCAGGACTAGGGGAGGGAATTGTATGTTTGTGCTGGGTGTGTTTTATGGTTTTCCTGTAACTGATTGGATGTACTGTGCCCCACCATGTGGGACGTCCCCTTGCATGGGGACTTGCATAAAAGCCTGCCTGTGTGTGGTCATTAAAAGCCAGTTCTGTTGTACCTTTCTTCTTGACTTCGGGTGAGGTTTGTGGATTTGTATGCTTTATTAAGGGGATCATCTTGTAAAGCTATTGTATTCGTATGGATTTCGTTTATTCCATCTACCGAATGGAGAGCTAAACTCACTGATGCTCTGGCGGTTCGGGAGGAAACTACCGAATGAGGACTGGATATACTAGGTTTCCTTACAGATGTTATATCAATATAATTGTTATTCGAAGGTGGGTTTTAGCAGGGCTTAGGAAACTAGAAAATTAAATAAGGTCTCCTTTATATTATACCCCCTATTATATTCGTATAAAAAAAGCCCATTTTCTCTCCTCCCCTTACCCTTCCTCTTCCTATTTCTTTCTCTTCTCCTTTTGTATTTAAAAGAATGCGCTCACAAACCTGCAATCCTTTAATTGTATTGCATTTCCTTGATTTTTATCAAGAGGTTCTACTCAATAATTTAGTATCAGCCATCTATAATCAATATGAATTAACGTATCTTAATAACTTTTAGAATAATAATAAAATAATATGTGCTCTTAAATTATAGAGTTTAGTACCCCCTGTATCAGCCCCTCTCATTAGTGTTTATTTTATATTCATATTTCACTTCCCACTTGTAATAACATCAAATTTATTGTTGTGTGACCCATCTGTTTACGTATTATATTGTGTAAATTAAACTATATTCTAATAGCCCTCCCATAAAAGGAAGTATTTAGAATAATTCATTTTCATTTCCCTTTCTTCTCTTTTCCTTTCACTTTTTATTCTCTACCTTGAAAACATTTGGTTATGTATTTTTATAAGTATTTCATATTACACACTTTAATCACCATGAATTACAACTTTATGTGACCCCTCAGATTAAAATAGTGTAGATGGGATTATGTCTTAATAATTATCGTATTCACTCTATAGTAGTGCATCCCCCTTATACCTCAAAACATTTCCTTTATCTCTTTAATCCATAAAAAATTATATTTTATACACTAATTGTATTTGCCCAACAATTGAATATAAACATCTATTATGTTCAAATTAATACATCAGCTAATATTTTATTTCTTTCCTTTTCCTCTTTAAAAAAAACATACATTTGTGAGCCATATATATCTTCAATGATCAAGAGAGGAGAGAAAGAGAAAAATAAATAAATAAAAATAAAATAATAATATATATTTAGTCCTTCCATCCTTCCATCTTCTTTCTTCTACTTCTTCATCTCCAATTTTACTATCATCTCTTTTATCATGGTTTAGTCCCAGCCATTTGTGTCCATCTTCCACTGAAAGTATAATGTGACGTTGATCTTCATGCCATAGAATTATTTAATTAGGGAAGCCCTATATGTATTTAATATGCCTGGGTCTGAGAGTTGCATTAAATTCTTTGAATTTGGATATTTTCCTTCTTGTATTATTAGATAGATCTTGATAGAAATCAAGATTTTTGTTATTTTTCTTCTTTTGGTTTATAATTTCTTGAAGCCTTGAGCATCTTCTGACAGGAATAATACGTTGAGAACCGGATAATTATGTCTCTTGGGACAGCTTCTGGAATACCCTTGGGCTTCGATGTTCTATGTGCCTGTTCAGTTGTGTCTTCCTTTGCTGCTTCCTGCACTCCCATATCTTTAAAAAGATCTATTCAAAATTCTGTTATTTTGTGGGATTCTATATTTTCATTCATGCCTCAAACCCTTAGATTCTTCCTTCGCATTCTATCCTCCATATCAGTTGATTTTTCTTCCAGTTCTTGGACTTTAAGGATGCGCATTATTCTTGAACGTTGTTTAGTTCAAACATCAGTGCCTCATTCTTTTGCTAGTTTATTTTAATTATTTCATCTAATACAAAAATATCTTCCTTCATAGAGAAAAACAATGTATTTAGCTCCTCTTTAAACAGACTTAATTGTGTGGACATACATTCTTGCAAATATACCTTGGTTATTGGGTGAAATTCTGGCTGTGTAAGCTCTGTGAGATTTGTTTAATAGAGCCAATTGAGTATCTTTCTGACATATCCAAATCACTCTCAGCTGCTCCAAATGAGATGTTGCTTGTTATATCTGTTCTTTTTATTCCTTGGGGTGAGAATATTGTAGAAATCTTTTTCTAATTTTTGGATTTTGCCCCTTTCTTCTTTAGTTTACATCTGATTGATTTGTTGCCATGCTGTTGCGTACTCAAGTGGTTTCATGGCCTAGATTTTATATCTGGGTAACCACTTATTGGATATGTCCCTCTTTTCCTGATCTTCTTTTTTCTTCCAGTATACTATGACTCCTGTAGTTCACAGCTTAAAATGGATTTTGTATCTGGGTAACTACTTAGTGGATATGTCCCTCTTTTCCTTCTCCACTTTTTCTCCCAATGTATTATGGTTTTTACTTTTTATCTCTCTCTTCAAGTCTCACTGACTTTTATTGATATTAGAAAAAGAGCTTCAGGAGTGTTACACGCCTCTTTCCTCAAGTGTCCACACTCTCCAGCTTCTCAGGCTTCTCCTCTCAGCACACTCAATCAGTTCCACATTCTGCTTGGACTATTCACTATGCCACGATAACGCTCATATTGCGCGGGCTCTCACTTGCATTGAGTGTCTGCTGCTCTCACAGCCTAAAGCCATCTGACAACCTACCCCGTTTTCTCACAACTCACAGTCATTTTGCATTCCCTGCTATACGCTTGGCGTTACCGCATGAGGCGCTTGAGTTGAGCCACCCCACCAGAACCTCAGATGCTCCACCCAAACTTCCTACGTCATCCCGCCCCCACGTGCATCATTCGCTCGATCATTTTGAATGCAACAGCCACACAGTACGCATGCTTACCCAATGGCGTCTAGTGCGCCCACTGACTAGTACAGTGAAGTCATCATTGTTCACGCAGGCTTATTCCAGTCTACTCTCCTTGGCTGGCAGGTTACATTGATGTCGCGCAAACCGTTCTCGTTATATTGAAAATGGCTGGATACTTTCCGGACAGACCTCAGCCATGTTCCCTTAAGTGAGTCAATCACGTGCATTATTTTATTTTTATTTTTTTTTTAAAAGGTAAGTCAAGAGTGACTGGGCTGCAGTGGGATCTTGGACACGGGTGTTTTTTTTATATATATATTTTTTCCACTGTCTAAAGGAGAACCATGCTAAAGAGGGTTAGTGCAACCATAATAACACTTTTAGTAAAACAATGTTTTGGTTGGAGTAACCACTTAACCTTCTTTTGAATTAATGCATTTATTGCAATGTACACTGCCATACATTAAAGCCGCTGACAGGTGAAGTGATTAACATTGATTATATAATTACAATGTGAACAGTCAGATCTTGAATTGTATGCATTAGAGAGCAAAAATAGTCACACAAGTCAAGGTCAGAATACAGTAAATCTAAAACACAGTATAAACACATTCTCAGATAACAAGAACCACGGCAGGACAGGAAAACATGGACAGCCAGGAAGTATATTTACCCACATTGGATTGTGATTTGTTACAAAGGACTATGATGTCACTAGTGTTATAAAAAAGCGCCACATAGACTAACATTATAAATTGAGACCAATCATAGGGTTCCATGTAATATAGGATGCCATAATGAGGCATTAGGAAGCTAGGGATGAGTGTGTAAAGCAGAAGAGACATGATTTCTGTGATCGCACAGCACTGCAAGGGCAGGTATTGTGACCCCTGGGGAAGAGATGGCATAGAGCGACTATAGGAAGAAGGCAGGCCAGTGAACGTAGTGTTATGCTGTGGGCAATGTTCTGCAGTAAAACATTGGGTCCTGGCATTCATGTGGTTGCTACTTTGACACATACCACCTACCTAGAGATTGTTGCAGATCACGTACACTCCTTCATGGCACAGATGTTCCCTGAAGTCAATGGACACTTTCAGTAGGATAATGCACCCTTCCAGATTGCATACATTGTTCAAGAATGTTCTGAAGAACATGACAAAGCGTTCAAGGTATTGCCTAGGCCTCCAAATTCCCAAGGTCTCCATTCGATTGAGCATGTGCTAGAATCTGATCCATGGATCCTAATGTCTTGGTACCTACCTGATACCACAGGACATGTTTAAGGGTCTTGTAGATTCCATGCCTAAATGCATCAGAGCTGTTTTGGCAGCAAAAGGGTTACCAACATGATACTAGGCAGGTAGTGTTAATGTTACGGCTGAGCAGTGTATTCTGCAAGTGAAACATTGATTACATAGATTTAATACACTGTATATATTACATTCAATACCTGACATATTTGAAAACAAAACATATTTCAATATATTCTTCCTCGTAAAACAATTTCAAAGAAAAAGAAAACAACGCATTACGTCTGGAATAATTCAGTATATAAATATTATCATTTTAATCAGTTATATATTTTATACTACGCATGTTGTATTGTTCATTCCCAAGAAAAAAATTTTTTTTCATTATAAATAAAAGCAATAATAATTTATAATGGTAATCCTTGCAGATGGCTTTTTACTTGATTGTATTTTAAATCATAATACCTAGCTCCTCTACAGGAATCTAACTTGCCTAATCATGTCTTAATACGAATCATATGAACAGCTCAATATTATATTAATTGCAATTTCCACAAAGAGTTGTTTTACAAGTTTGATCTAAAATGGCTTTGATAATCCATGTTTTTGTATCATTGGTCCTAGTTTGAGATTACTAAGGTTTATGTTACTGCTATTAAAAGAAGGGGAGATACAGCACTAATGCAGCAGAATAAGGTCTGTTACTTGGATACACTAATAACCCAAGAGGAACAAGGAAAAAATACAGAAAAAAACAGAGTGCGACAAATAAGAAATACTAGATAATCTTATATACGTATAAAATATTGAGATATAACAATGTTAAAGCGCCCCAGCAGAAAAATAATTTTTGGGAGAACCTTTGAAAAGTAGTGCTTTTTTGGAGGTCAGTCTGTTATCCTCCTTAGTGTTCAAGTAGACAAAACTTTAGTGCAGATGATGAATTCTGTTGTTGGTGTCTCATATGAAATAAAACACAAAAGAAACCACCAACAGTGTAATCCAGTATATACAATGTCTTAGGTAAAATTTTGATAAAATACACTCACAAGGAGGACGCTTCTAATCAGCTCTTAGATTGGGCTCTGAGCGGTACAATCCCCGCTCAAGGATAAATCTGGAGCTGTCCTCTTTTGATGTTCACAATGAACACAGCATATGAAAGGAATAAAAAGAGATATAGTGCTCACTGTTTAAAACAATAGTACTTTTTAAAAAATATATAAAATGTACTATTTGGAGATATATAGCTTTATTAATCCTAGAATGAGACTGCTGGTTAGTTACTGGTTTTTGCTGTGCCAGTAGTCCTTGCCATTTACACCAACACTGATTTAGAGTTTGATAGATCAATTTTGTTAACTATTTGTAAAAAGAAAATATTGAGCTCAGTATGTCCGGCCCAGGTGTGAGCACAATGCAGTGAACTGTGTGCTGTGTGCAGCGTAGTGGACATGCTACTGCCCTCCCCCCCAAAAAATAGTAGTAGTAGTAGTAATGTTCACCCCCACCATCTACTCCCCTCTGCTGGTGGCCAGGGGTACCCAATCCCTATCCACCACTAATAATAGAGTGAGAGGGTGGACAATAAAACTATTACCTGTTAAAAAAAGTATACTTAATACCAGAAGCCCTCTTTCTTACCAACTCACAATAAAAAATCTAGAAAAATTAAAAAACGCAACACAATAAATTAATCCAACATTGGTCATGACGGCTCACTGCAGACTGATCAGGCGGAAGCTTGCAGTGTGGCTCGGCCTGCTACCTCTGCTGATGCAGTTGAGAGAAGCTGATAGGTAATCTGAAGCTCTGTTATAAGAGCTACAGTCACCATTAGCATGACAAATTCCGTTTAACGTAAAAAAAAAAAAACAAGGCGAAATACTCCTGCAAGCAGGCAAAGCAGAGTCAGAGACAGGCCAAGGTCAAGAAGTACAGAATAACGACAGACCAATAAAGCAAGCCAAGATAAAGGAAAGCAGGGTGAAGTGACGAGAGATCACATGATGTTATCGGTTGTGGAAAACCCGCCCTTCTAATGGATGTGTGACTGAGGCTGAGGTAACAAAAAGAGCCATGAAACTGTCCTGACAAATATCTCTTACCAGCTAAATATATGGCAAGGTGTCATTTAACCTAGACTTCTTATTGTGAAAATTTTTCCTGTTACAATAAATATTCAAATTCTGCATCAACTGCCCAGATTGAAATTAGTTTTGCTAGCAAAGAAATCCTGCAGGCAACAGACATTTTTGGTAATAAATGAAATGTACAAACATTGTCAAAACATAACACAGAGGATCTGAAAAGCCAAACTAAGCTAAATCAATAAAAGGAAAACATTACAAACAGATAAATGTACTCTGAGATAGCAAGAACCACAACAAGGCACACACTGATCAGAAGAGTGGAATTATATTAGATGTAATGAAATGCTATTAGACAGCGACTTCACGGCGGTGCCAAATTACAAAAAGTTGGTGTGGACAGGTAGAAACAGCAAAGAGTGTCCCCTGAATATCATGAAACAGACCTATGTGCACTACTACAAGGAATTACGAGGCTGTTGTGTGGCATCTCTCCAAACCTGAGAACGCTGTGTGCCAGCAACAGGTATCGCTGCAACCCACTCATGCCTTACACACATTCATTCTGTAACAACAGTGACTGTCCTTGATTGTAGGAAAAATAAGCACCCTATCATCAGCATTTTCCAACTGCATCTGTGCATGTAGCAGGCCAACAAGACTGAGCAAGCCAGGGCAAAACCACTACAATGAAAGGATTTTTGTTTTGTTTTTAAATGGGGACCAGCAGCAGGAGTGATTTAATTTTAACCCCTTAAGGACTGGACTGTTTTTGCGATGTTGTACATTTGCGACCAGGCATATTTTTACAATTTTGTGGTGTTTGTGTTTGGCTGTAATTTTCCGCTCTCTCATTTACTGTTCCCATACAAATTATATATTGTTTTTTCAGGACAAAAGGGGCTTTCTTTACATACCATTATTTATATAATCTCATGTATTTTAATTTAAAAAAAATAAAAAAAATGATTTTTTTTTTTTTAAAAATACATGTTTTTTGACTTTTACTTGAAAACTCTTTTACTCATCTACAAAAGCGAATGAAAAAAACTGCTAAATAGATTCAAAATTTTGTCCTGAGTTTAAAAATACCCAGTGTTTACATGCTTTTTTGATTTTTTTTGCATGTTATAGGGCTATAGGTACAAGTAGGATATTGCGGTTTCAAAACATACATTTTTAAAATTTATCAATAGTGACATTGTAACACTATTATATGTCATAAATCTCTGAATAACACCCCACATGTACATATTTTTTTTAAAGTAGACAACCCAGGGTATTCAATATGGGGTATGTCCAGTCTTTTTTAGTAGCCACTTAGTCGAAAACACTGG
Source organism: Pelobates cultripes (assembly GCA_933207985.1). Taxonomy (NCBI): domain Eukaryota; kingdom Metazoa; phylum Chordata; class Amphibia; order Anura; family Pelobatidae; genus Pelobates; species Pelobates cultripes. The sequence continues at coordinate 285,987,600 of OW240913.1, forward strand.
CCAAAGTAAGCATTCATATTTGTTTGTGTGTGAAAAAAGTAAAAAAACTAAATTGAACGCTAATTTTGGCCAGTGTTTGTGACCAAGTGGTTACTAAAAAAGACTGGACATACCCCATTTGCAATACATTGGGTTGTCTTCTTTTGCAAATGGTATGCCATCATGGGGGTAATTCTCATTCCTGGGCTACCATACGCTCTCAAAGGCAACGTAACCAACCTGGCCATTTTCAATGTAAAAATATTTGACCCATATATTTGACCTTGTAACTTTCAAAAATGCTATAAAACCTGTACATGGGGGGTACTGTTTTACTCGGGAGACATCGCTGAACACAAATATTAGTGTTTAAAAACTGGAAAACGTATCACAACAATTATATCATCAGTAAAAGTGCTGTTTGTGTGTGAAAAATGCAAAAAAAGTCACTTTCACTGACAATATCATCGCTGTGATATGTTTTACTGTTTTGAATCACTAATATTTGTGTTCAGCGAAGTCTCCCGAGTAAAACAGTACCCCCCATGTACAGGTTTTAGGGTGTCGTAGAACGTTACAGGGTAAAATACAGTGCTAGCAAATTCAATTCTCTGGAATTTCGGCCTGGGTTGGCAGGCAGGTCCCTTAAATTGCAATCAATAAAATTACTGAATTATGTAAAACTATTACATAAATACGCACGTAGAATTTAAATATATATGCATATTTATATATTTGAAGTCTACGTGTATATTTATATAATTATTTATGTAATTTTGTATATGGACATATGTATATTTCTTATTATTTTTATTTATTTTTATATACATAGATATATATAGAAATTCATTCTAAGTGTATTTTGATATAAATATATATATATTAATTTTAAAATACAGTTAGAATAAAATTTCATATAGATATATAATTTTTTTTATTTTTTTATTATTATTTTAAATTTTTTTATTTAATTTAAATTACTTATTATTTATATTTTATAATAATATATATATACAATATATATAGTTATTATATATATTATATATATACGTGTGTAATTTAATTATAAGTGTATTTTTATATTAATATAAGTACATATTAATATAAAAATACACTTAGTATGGCATTATATAGATGATATATAGACATATATTATATAGATATATTATATGTCTATATATCATATATACACCTATATAATTATTATTATTTTTTTTATTACCATTAACTTTATTTTTATTTTTGATTTTACACTAGCAGGGAGACTGCCTGTCAGCACAGGCAGTCCCCCTGCAGGCAGCACTATGGACACCTATTGTGACCATGTGATCGCTGTGTTAAGCGATCACATGGCCACAGGGGTCCTAAATCAGTGTGGGGAGACTGTCTGGGCTGCAGGCAGTCTCCCCACAACCGGAGGAACACTGATCGCCACCGGGGGAACGACGGCGATCAGGTAAGTACCCCCAGACCGTTAGGACGGTTCAGGACCGTCATCGGTCCTCAAGGCAAAAATGCCGATGACGGTCCTGAACCATCCTCGGTCGCTAAGGGGTTAAATGAAAAGATGATCACTGACACTACAGAGTGAATTTTTTAGTAAGTTTAATGCTCCTCAGGATGGAACGGTGAGAGGGTCAATAATTGCCCACCGACGTTTTTCAACTTGAAATAATTCCTGTTGCAGTTGCTCTTCATTATTTATTAATATGAGTGCAAAGGCAAAACAGCCAACATTATAAAACCAAGTTCTTTCACTTAATTTTTTAATAGATATATAATAATGTATTATTAAATTAAGCTGACAACTGACATAGCAAAAATCACTTATCACTGATATTGAGTAGACATTAAGTTAGGCAATATTGCATTGCAGCACACTAATAGGCAGGGGGTGACAACGGTTTTCATGGGCCCCACATGTAGCAGTGGAACTGCTGCCGGTGCAGCTGCACCGGGGCCCGTACTCTAATGGGGCCCATCAGGTGGCCCAAGCATTTAGGGCCACCCTATGGGCACTATATCTTCAGGGTCCCAGTCAGTGGTGTGTCAGTGTAATAGCGCGACTGGGCCCCTTTAAAAAAGTTGCAGCTGCAAGTAGTGCTGGGAGGAAGTGGCGGCCAGTCACTTCCTTCCAGTTTACTCCACGCAGGAGGGAGGAGAGTCAGTATGGAGGCCGGGAAGAGGGAGTGCCAGCCGACTCCTATCAGTCCCGGCCACCCTCCTGCAACGAAAAGGTAAGAAACAGGAGGGTGGCTGAAAAAGGAGCTATATGTGTATGTCAGTATGTATGTCAGTATGTGTGTATGTCTGTTTCAGAATGTGTGTGTGTGTCAGTATATATGCCTATATGTGTGTATGTATGTATGTCAGTATGTCTGTATATCAGTATGTATGTATGTCAGTATGTATGTATATCTGTATGTCAGTATGTATGTCTGTATGTCTGTCTGTATGTCTGTCTGTATGTCTGTCTGTCAGTATGTATGTCAGTATGTAAGTCAGTATGTAAGTCAGTATGTCTTTATATCAGTATGTATGTCAGTATGTAAGTCAGTATGTCTTTATATCAGTATGTATGTCAGTATGCATGTATGTATATCAGCTGGAAGGCTATGTCATGCACCCACTACCCTTTCAGTAAAGTAATACTTCCTGATAGAATTACTTTGTATGTATGTCAGTATGTATGACTGTATGTCAGTATGCATGATGTATGAATGTATGTCAGAATGCATGATGTATGAATGTATGTGAGTTTGTCTGTATGAATGTATATCAGTATGTATGTCTGCATGTATGTGTCTGTATGTGTGTGTATGCATGTATGTATATGTATGTTTACGTATGTATGTCAGTATGTATGTATGTATATATGTATGTGCGTGTGTCTGTATGTCATTATGCATGTGTGTATGTGTGTCTGTACATATGTTAGTATGTATCTGTGTGTCTGTATATGTGTGTATGTCTATTTCAGTATGTGTGTGTCAGTATATATGCCTATATGTGTGTATGTCTGTTTCAGTATGTGTCTGTTAGTATGTATGTGTGTCAGTATGTGTGTATCTTTGTGTGTATGTATTTTGTATCAGTGCATGTGTTTGTGTCTGTGTGTATATTCCTCTGGGCGAGATTTGGAGGTGGGTTCTGGGGGTGGGCTTGGAGGCGGCCCAGACCCTGAGCTGTGTTAGGGGTCCCAAAATGTCTCATGGCGTCCCTTGCTAATAGGTGCCCTTTTACCCTTCTTTTTTGATTTGCCCAAATGTTTCCCTGAATATTTTTTCATGGATGACATTTGGCCAAGCTGACCAGCCACATGGATGAGCATTAAGTGTATGGAATGAAATGTCAGTTTCAAGAAATATAGTTTGGCCAAACCAAAAAATTGCTTCATGCACAAGTCTATTCGTGAAGAGATTCTCTAGTCACTGAATGCTAATATTAAAACATGCTCATAAAAGCATGTAAGGTGTGAGGGAAAATTCAGAAATTCTAATTTATTATTATTTAAGCAATAATTTATTTAACCTTTTACACCTTTATAAATACTAAGAGGTTTATAGTGCTCTCAAATGAAATTACAAACTCACACCGAAACTGCTCACAGAAACACAACACTTTTAATATTTAATAGTATCCATATATTACAGTACAGTATGCAGCAATAAAAAAAAGAAAAATGTTAATCCAAAATAATCTAATTATTGCACTGTGTCCTGCTATAAACACTGATATTCTTTCATTCATGTATTATAGTTCAAGAGATGCAATGCTTTACTAGCTAAGGTGGGCTGTTTTTATGTTATTTATTTTATGTTCTGTATGTTGTCATAAAAAAATGATTTGTTGTAGTCATGGATTTTATGACATGCAATGGTAGTGAAATATTTACTACTTGCTACAACTTTATATCTATGTATTTTAAAAAGCACAGTAATATAGATTTTTACTGAAGTGAATCATATATTTAAAAAAAAAATACCTACTTATAATCATAGGCAATGTAGTTTAAAAATAAAATAAAAAATCAAAGTATAAATCTGAAACACAATAAACTGATCCATAAAGATTTTGAAATTTATAAAAGCTGCAATAAGGATGCATAAATTTAAAAACAATAAAACATTTAAAAAAAAAATGTGTTAAGTATGTTTGTTTATATTAGTACAATAAAAAAATATAAAAAGCAAAGAGTTTAAAGATGTGCATAATATACTAGTAAGACACAAAAATGTTCTGTATGTTTATTTATTTTTTAAATTAATGTGCAAGATCGATAATTTATTTGCAAGGATAGTTCACACAGGGACCCATTGAATGATTTATTACTTAACTTAGCTAATAATATGGCTAGACACAGCTTCACTCTGTCAGTCACAAAAATGTTACTGTGAACCAGAAAAAAACATCTCTTCTTTATTGCTCTACTTAAAAAGACATTGTAGATTTAACACCATTGGAGGTAATGGGATTACATTGTCAGCAAGGGTCATCCATTATGCTGCGTAGTCTTCTTCTGTATAGGAATCTATTCATTCTGCTTAATAGAGAACTCTTGTGCAGCCTTATAGTGCTTTCAGAATGTTGATCTACATATATTTGTCGAACATTTACAATACAAAGCATAAAATGGACTCTAAATTACCTCATTGCCTTAAAGAATTTACCATAGATTCATTTAATATTGGACATATAGCCGTATCAATTCACATTTGGCTTAGTTCACATTATTTTCTAAGCCTGAAACATTATTCTGTCGACATTATCATATATTCCACAAAGTATAATTTGAGCATTTGCATTGCCTTATCTTCTGCTGATGTAAAATGCTGAATAGAAGTATAATTGATTAACATGACATTTAATGTTATTAAAAAAATGTTAGCCCTAGATGACATTAAAAAAAAAAAAGATAAAAGGGAATTTGCCAAAAATATTAAGACTGTGAATATATGGCACAGCATTTTGCTTTTGATAACAGGCTATATTCACTAGGCGAACACACTGTTAATAAGCATTTGCTATTGTTGCTATGACAATATCTGTACACATGTCGGTTTAGATCATGGGGGGTATTTTCATAACATGATTTTGTATGCTATAGACATCACTTTCAGTGTTTGGGACACGCCGATATTGATGGGATGATGTTTTTATTGGTGAGTGTAATTGTTTGATTTATTTTTCTATATAATCAAACAATTATGGTTATCATTGTCTTGATAATGACCCTATAGAGTAGAAACATTGATGTTTTGGGGCATGTATTATTAAAGTTTTCTCCGTGATTAGAAGTCCTTTGAGAGGTGCAAATTAGTTTTTCTTTCTTTATTCATATAAGTGTGGGTAAGCACCTAGGTGGATTTTTGCTCTCTGAAGATGCCTAAACAGTATCTGTTACGGATGACGAAGCTATGGTTACAGACCAGGAACCAGACAGAGACAGAGCATAAATGCAAAACACTGTTATTAATAAAAGAATAGCAAAAATGGAAATCATCCAAAAGCAAAGTCCAGGAGGCAAGCAGGGGTCAGGCCACAAAGCAGGTCAGACAAGCCAGTATCAGGAGAACAGAGAACAGCAGAGTCAAGAACCAAGACAGAAAACAGGAACCCGGAATACACAGGAAATCTTCTAAGAAACAGGAAACCATGCAAGGTCAAGGAGGTACTGCTTAAATAGCCTGCACTGATTAGTAAATGAGCTGGCTAATAACAACCAGGTGAGTAACTGTGGCAACAATAATGAAAGGAGCCCTGATGCCCCCGGATCTGGCAATGGATTGATTTGGACCTCCATGCAGTATTTATTTTAGATTATTTTCGAGCTAAGATGATTCCTACAGGATTCCGTGTTAAAAATGCACCCACAATTTGGAGACACAATCCAGAATTTTGCAAAAAGTGGATGGAAATAGCAAATAAGTGCTCCCTAAATTGTCCCTAATCTTTATCACAGAATCTATTTATACATTAGAAAATACCCAGGAGCACAGTGCCTGGCATTACAGAGTGCCAAAGAGTGAGCAGTTACTGATGAAATGGTGCTCTGCTTGATCAGGATGTGCTAGTTTACCCTCCTAGCCAGAACCGCCCACAGATCGGGAAACATCTGGACAATCAGGAAAATGAACATGGATAGAATAGAGCAAACAAGAGGCATGAATGTTATCAACAGTAGCCCAAAAATACTCTTCCAGTGCATTAGCTATTGAAGACCACCCCTAGATATATGAGAATCCAAAATGGACTGGACCTCATATTCCTCTTGACCCTACACCATAATAGGAGATGGAGAGAAAAACTGCCAAGTGAATTTATTACACATGAGAGGTTTCAATAAAGAAATATGAAAGGATTTGGGAATACGTAAAGTAGAAGTTTATTGCAATTGATACAAAACAGAGTTCAATCGTCTCAAGATCCTATAGGAACCAATATATAGTGTAGCAAATTTCATCGTAGGAACCTTCAATCTAATGTTTTTGGTACTAAGCCAAACCCTATCGCCCACATGATAGTTAGGTGATGCTTGCTTATGTCTATTGGCATATTTTTTTCTGGAGAGAAGATTGATGGGTCAGAATGTGCTGGACCTGCTCCCAGGTTTACCTCAGGTTTTCCAGATAATCCTCAACAGCAGAAATTCCCAGCAGAAATTTTCCAGATAATCCTCAACAGCAGAAATTGTGAAGGGAAGGCTACTGGGAGAACAGTGGGACAAAAAAACATAAATGAATGCACGTCGATTACTGTAGTGAGCATATTCAGCCCAGGGAAGCAGGTCCACCCAATGGTCCTGATAGCTAGAAACAAAGCATCTCAAATATTGCTCCAATGTTTAATTGGTTCTTTCAGCAGCACAGTTAGATTGTTGATGATAGGCAGTAGTGTAGTAGTAGTTTAATACCCAGTGGTAAACATTTTCCAGAAACATTAAATTAATTGTGGACCTCTATCAGATATTATTTAATAGGCCATTCAGTGTGAACGAAACACTTCTTTAGCAGAAGTATCAACCAATTACAAGGAAGAGGGTAAATTATCTAAGGGTACATTATAGTTTAATGCCCAGTAGTAAACTCTTTCCAGAAACGTGAAATTCATTGTGGACCTCTATCAAATATTATTTAATAGGTTATCTGGTGTACACACACAAGGTGACACACACAGGTTAATATGGCAATACAAGGTTAATTTCCCACACCTGTGGCTATCTACATTGCAATTAGTGTCTTTGTATAAATAGTCAATGAGTTTGTTAGCTCTCACGTGGATGCACTGAGCAGGCAAGATACTGAGCCATGGGGAGCAGAAAGGGACTGTTAAAAGACCTTCATACCAAGAAAATGGAACTTTATAAAGATGGAAAAGGATATAAAAAGATATGCAGAGACTTGAAAATGCCAGTCAGTACTGTTCACACAATTTTTAAGAAGTAGAAAATTCAGGGATCTCTTGAAACCTTAAGTTTCTTGCACACTGTAAGTTGGAGTGACAAGAAACAACCATAAGCGCTAAGTTTGGAGAGGGGTCAACTGTCATGGCAAGGGTGCATGTTTTATTATTACACTATGAAATATTATCCTTTAATGTAATTTGTGTAGTAAATGGCACAAATTACAGAGATGGTATTGTTGAGGTCAAAAGGGGTTACATCTTTTGAAGCTGGGACCCCCACAGAGGTCAGATGACAGAAGGGGTAGTGTGAATGGCATAGCAATGTGAAAAGGATTTTACTATATGGATGTGAAGTAATTAAGGCTCTGCAAGGTGTGAGGTTCTACACTTGGAAAAAGTCTGAATGTCTCTTCATCCATTTGGCATGTACCTTGTAAAGAATAGTTCAATCATTTGATATGGTAATGGGATTAGTTTCATGAAGATCCTTGTGTTCCAGTATTTTATCCAAGAGAAACGTTAATACTTACCCACAGTTTAATAATTAAGCCTCATTTTTATTATATTTGGAATGAGTTGCACAACTTAAACCGTGTGGCAGGAATTGTGATGTCTGTCCTATTGGATCATGGGTGGGGCATGCAACACATCTATGGAATGGGAAAATAATAAATTCATAGAGGCAATTATTATTTCTGTGGCAAGTACAGTAGAGGAGATAAAACCAAAAGTTTATATTTGGCTTGTTGTTTTCTGGAACAACGGAGGTAGTCACTTAGTATCTCTATGGGTACGCCTTAACTCCCCCCCCGGGCAAGACTTGATAAACCACATGATATATATATAATGATCCTTAAGGGTTTTTGTGTACTTGCTTGGGGCCAAGATCTAATTTTGAGTGAGTCACCATCTTTCCTTGCCAGAGACCCCCTGGACAGAAGTTGTACTTTGAAAACCTAAGTGAGTAATTAGGACTTCTGTATTTTATCCTTTTTGTTTTTATCTGTTGTTGGTGTAAATAATTTGTTTATCATATATTGTGACTATCTTTTGCTCATAATAAACATTCATTTATTAAGTTTTGCCTTTGTCTGGTTAAGAATCACGTTACCTGAAGAGACTAGTTAGTATTTTTGTAATTCCTTAAATATTGTCCTAAGTAATATTTGGTGGGTTTTATTATTGATTTACCTGGGGGACCAAGGCACCCCATTTATAAATTGTCTTGGTGGTGGCAGCGTTAAAATAGTAATAGTTATATTATTATGTTTAAGTGTGGGTGGTGTTAAAAGGGGGATTTTGTAATTGTTTTTCCGGTCTAGTGCAGTCAAATAGTGAAGTTTAACACTTTCCCCACCACAACTACGTCACACACACTCTTGGAGTAGGGTGCGTTCGTGACATCAACAATGCCTATAAAAGAATACCATCCCCACTGTGAAGCTTGGTGGTTGTTCACTGGTGTTTTGGGTGTGTGTGAGTTTTAAAGGCATGGGGAATCTTGTGAAAATTGATGGCAAGAAGAATGCAGCATGTTATCAGAAAATACTAGCAGACAATTTGCATTCTTCCGCACGAAGCTTGCACATGAGATGCTCTTGGACTTTACAGCATGATAATGACCCTAAGAACAAGTCCAGTTTGGCCCTCCAGTGGTTCCAACAGAAAACAGTTCTGGAATGGCCATCACAGTCTCCTAAACTTAATATCATCGAGCCACTCTGGGGAGAGCTAAAATGTGCGGATCATGCAAGAGGACCAAAGACTTTGCATGACCTGGAGGTCTTTTGCCAAATGAATGGGCAGCTATGCCACCTGCAAAAGTTAGGGGCCTCATAGACAACTATTACAAAAGACTGCACGCTGTCAATACTGGCGTCATTTCATATTTTTCTTTGTTGTCATGTTTTGTTTTATGATTGTGCCATTCTGTTATAACCTACAGTTGAATATGAATCCCATAAGAAATAAACAAAATGTGTTTTGCCTTCTCACTCATTTTTTATTTAACAATGGTACACATATTATCAAGTTTACAAGGGTATGACAACTTGGAACACAACTGTAAGTCCCTGGCTAACTCCTCATCAAGTATGATATCTGAGTAACCATTGTGAAGTTCAAAATAACTTTCTTAAAAAAACTTTATATATATATATATATTTATATATATATATATATATATATATATATATATATATATATAAAACAAGAGGGGGTTGGCTATATAAAAATGAAAAAAAGCCTTGCACTCCTACTTAGTTATTTGAACCGGTGCTTGATTGCACTAAATGTATGAAAGAAAAAAAATCAGCACTCCCAGGTAACTTTCTTAAGAACTTCTTTTACTAAAAAGTGTAACAGTTAACGTTTCAGTTCCATTCAGAAACTTTCATCAGGACCACCATATATATATTGTGTTTGCACATTTTTTTAAAAATTTTTTTTACAGGTAATTAGTTTAGGACTATTAAATATTGATGGACTTGAGTTACATAGTATGTAAAGTAAAAAAAAAAAAATCGAAAAGTAATCATCTGTCTACTAGATATCATGTCAGGCCGCTCTTCCTTCTAAGGGTGCTAGAACCCTTATGTAAAGAGAAGAATAAACTGTTGAGCGAAATGTTCACTCTAAAATACAGTACAGAATATCCATGCTGGTTCTGTCGCTCACTAATGAATTATGAGTATTGAATATATAGTTGTTTGTTATTTAAATGTGTAATCATAGGAACACAAATGGACACCTGTGGTAGAATAAGATAATTCAAAGTGACTTGCCAGTTTCATATATACCACATATCCTACGCCTTGATTCATTCTATACTAAACCAGAAAATAAGAAAGAAGTTTATTAAAGAAACAAATTATCATTTTCTGCATCTTGAACACTGCACTTATTTGTAGATAAATACTGGTATATGTACATAGTCATATATTTTTCATATTTATACTCTGTAATTCCCTAAAGTCAGGTTTTTCGGTGTCATTGTTTGTGATTCAGTTATATTTTGGCTCTGAGTTTGGGAATAGGGAAAGTTAGGCAAATTGCAGTTCATAACAAAATAAATCTCCAAGACTAACTTCTCACTTAATCTGCAATAAAAATCAATTTGACATCAATCATCTCATTTCTTACAACGTGTGTTCCTTGGTGGAATCACCTACTTGGTGGAATCACTAACTTCTTCATTAAAAGGATACTGACAAAACTTCTATCCTCTACCATCACTGAAGAGGGTTGTGGATCTCCCTAAGGATCCTGAGGCGCATCACACTAGAGCCAGGTGTCACTGTGGCTCTATTCTTATGGTGCCTCAGAATGCAGGTTATATGTTCTTATGGTGCTGCAGAATTCAGAATTCAGTCAACCCAATGATTGGCCAAATGCAGAGATATTGTAATTTGGCCAAAACCAAATACACAAGTCTACTGCTCATAGGACCAAGGTCAACTTTGACACATAATATATATTTTCTTCTGGAATTTGGTTCATAATTCGAATACAGGCCTATGTCTTTCCCTTTGACATTACCAAACAACTCTTCTCAGTATGTAATAAAAAATAGAAAATACAAGACTCAGTAGAAAAAGCTCAAAACACCTATGGGGAATACACTTTACCCACACCCTACAGATAGCAAAGAATAAACATAAAATCGGTGGAGCTTAAAATGTATACTTCCCTATGTGGCAATATACAGATTCTGTAAAAAACAAAGAGGGAACACAAATCTTTCGTTTCTGTACACCCACCAAAGGTGTAAAATAGCTACATAAGATATACCCAACAGTTTCTGATCAATGCTGGAGATGCCTCAATGACCTAGGAGACATGCTCCACACTTGGTGGGGATGCCCAAAACTATCAAGAAGATAAAAAATAGACAAAGTATATAAGTGACGGGATGGCACTGAGCATTCGCTTACCTCAGGCTTAGGCCACCATTGAGCCCAGATTGGCCTTTCCCTAAACAGAATCACACACAGAACTGGCCTCCATGGCCCGCAGCAGGGCCAATAAAACAACAGGTGAGACGAAGAAAAGGTCCAAAAGGGTACAAAGCAAACCTAACCCCCCAGAGAGACTCACAGTACAGGGGACCATTCCTCCCCTCCCCCCCCGACCTACCCAAGTTTCCCACCCCAAGGTTTAGTTTGAAAAAGCCAAAACATGTAATAAGCAAATTAAAAGCGCAATGGGCTTGCGCCCTAAGCACCAAGTTGCAGCAGATAACTGTTATCAATTGACGCACCCCAACTGTCTTATTCAATGTACATGTCATGCATGTTTGTGAATAAAAATAGCTTAATAAAAATTTTAAAAAAAGACCAAAGTAGCCAAACTAGCAGCAAGGCTGATTTAGAGAATATTCCCAGTTCAGCTATTTATTCACTTCAAATTCACCTTAAATTCTCAATTTAGTGAATAACCCTGAGAGTTGTTAAAAATAGAGATGAGTGAACATAATATAAAAAAATGGCAGTTCCCCTTTAATTGATTAATTGGAACATTTTCTCTGTTTTTCTATAATAGTTTGTTATTCATAGCATCCTGATGTTCATTATTTATATAGTATGATAATAATGTGACTTGGAAATTGATTGTTGAAATAAAATGCATTAACAAGTAATGTAAAAAATATATATTAGTTTGTGCCACTGACAATGAAACATGTTTGGAATGGCTGCTGGAAATCACTATTTCAATAACTCTAACTTTCAATAAGATATTGAGATATACAACACAAAAAGTATGTGCCTGGAGGTGCCTTGTCTCTTGTTATAAACTGCTTGCTTGTTCCAGGACTCTTGTTATCTGTTGCCGTAGTGCTGTTATCCTAACGGTTGTCTCAATTTATCAATTTCATAGTCATAAGTTGTGAACCTGAAAATATGTTTTGGTAGTAGACCTGACAATTCTCTGTGCTGTAACTGAAGGATTTGTAGCCTTATATAGGAAGACAAGTTGTTGTAAGCAAAACACACACTATAGTATATCTGTTTATTTTAGATAAATATGTCCGACAGTGGTAGATAAATCTATGTTGTATAAAGAAAACTGTCATGGATCAAATTGTGAAATTATTATGCATTTACCAAAAAATGTATTTCTGTTGAGAATAAATATATATTATATATTCCACAGCTATTATAATTTAATTGTGAATTTTGAAACTATATATCAGTAGTAGTGTCCATTACATAAGATAGAGCAATGAGACAATATGCATGTAGGTGTTATGTAGCATTTTGCTTCTGCTGTAAAGGATGCTAGGATTGTTCGGACATCTATTTGATAACAAAGCTGCATTCTGATTGACTGGTGGCCAATTTCAGTAAGAGGTAATACAGCTGTAATTAAAATCAGTAACTAGAACATGCCCAAATAATAATAAACGGAAGATGTGAAATACAAACCTTTAAGAGCAATAAAAGCAAACACGGCATGATCTGTGATGTTCACATATGTTAGTGAATTTGTCTAAATGTCCTTTTATATACACAGAACTTTAATGATTTCATTAATCATAGATTAAAATAGAAACTGAATACCAACATAAGAATATAAAATACTGGATCCAACTAGTACATAGGAACTAAAGTCAAAGAGGAAGATTCAGAAATTCTGAGTCGCTTTATGATTTTGATGAGTATTTATACTCATGGCCAAAGATCCTTCCAAAAGGTCCAATGGTTACACAATCAATGGGACAATAAATGGGACAAAAAAGGAAGACTGTCAGGGTTATTCACTAAACACCAGATTTTGTCCAGATGGACAAAATCTGGTAAAAATTTGATATGTGCAGCTTGTTTCATTCTGAGTTTAATTTAGGCCTAATTTGTCTGAATTTGGCAAACTGGAAGTGTCCAAGTTTCCAAATTCGTTACAAAACCAAAACAAAGTAATTTTGAACATATCGAAATAAACTATTATGAATCCATACATTTTCATAACAGTAGCAAATTAGGCACTTACGTACTAAGCAACTGAATCAGCAACTACCACATATTTGACATGCACACTGCATAGTGGTTGCTAGCACTGCCAGTGGGCAAAGAGTACTTAAAATTATCACTAAATTTAAAAAAAGCCAAATGCATACAGGCATCTAGACCACTTCAGTTCTTTGGTCCCTTAATAAACAGCAATAATTATCTTTGGGGGTTAACTTCACCTCTAGTGGCTGTCATTAGGAGGAGCAGAGGCAGAGTCTGAACCAGTGCCGAGGGACATTGGCGCTAGACTCAGGTAAGTGACAGAAGGGGTTTTTAACCCCTTCTGCACCGTGAATTGGGGAAGGGGGCGCGTGAGCGAATGGAGGGTGGGGGGGCATTATAGGAGCTATAGTGCCAGGAAAACCACTTTGTTTTCTTGGCAATATAGTTTCCGTTTAAACTGGTGCTTTGTGCTTGTGAATATTTGTATAGGATTTGGATGCAAAAAGCATGGATTCTATCTAGACACCTGTTAGGCTGCAAAATTTCAGGGTGTGTAACCGTTACGCTGCCATAGACTTATGCTGGTAAAACATCCTGCTTTCCTTAATCTTTTTTATGTTCACTGCAGAGAACATACATGTACAATTAATGCAGAACAGTCATTATGAAGTTCCAGAAAAATAGTGCTTTTTAATGCAGGTACAGTGTATATATGAAACAAACACAGTTTTCATACGGGTGTATCAACCAGAAGACACAATCAACCAATCATAGACACTCAGTGCAAAAAGTATAATTGCTCATATAACATTACGTATTACAGTTATTCTAACGCTCATGTCTTGCGAAACCATGCAGGGTTATCTTATGAGAGAAGAAAGGGAGTATGAGTGCTTGCAAGATAGCAGACAGGGGATAGAATTCTTACTTTTAACCCTTGCAGATGTGGAAAGACTTAACTAAAACAAAAAATATTTACTTTATTTACTTGTATCTATGACAAGTCCCATTTTCTCTGGTACTGCAGGTTTGAGTTAAGCAAAGTATGTCCAGATGTACTAATTACACCTGTGGGCCTTTTATTAATTCTTCACCTCGATTTCCTTGCCATTTCTCACCAAAAGAGCCATCAAGGAAAGCTTGCCCAGATATCTGTTGCTACAGAATAATATATGTTGTTAAATTCATGTCTCAGTATGCAATACATGTATAGGTTACTGTATATATTATAGCTCTCTATGTCTAGGTAAAATAATTCATTCTCCATCAACACCGAATGCAACACCTAATGCAGATTTGCCCAGGTCAACAAAATGTTGACAGTATTTGACTTTAGTAAATATGAGATTTTCCATTGTGGTTTCAATTTTCATTGGATTTTGTCCGTCCAAATGTTGGCACAATTGTTCTTTGATTTACTGGATTTTAACAAAATGCTGTGTTTTCTTTTATTTTGTTGGTATTTCATATTTCTATGACATTGTTGTTTTTTCTGCTCTCAGGACTCCCCTTATTCAGGTACATTTCAATTATGCACCTGAGACATTGTACTGATAATTGTGCTTCCATTATATGTCTGACAACATACTATTTTAGCTATTTTCATAAACACAACATAACTTAATAACCTAGTTTAATCATATAACAGAAGCAACCTTACATATAGAAAAGTCGTGTTCATCTAATTGATATCTTATTAAGGTGCCATGCCTTGGATAATGGTGAAAATAACTTTACTTCCGCATAAGTTTCTATGAAATGTGTTTGATCCTTCAAACTGTAGACTCATATTAGCAATACCCATTCACATTTGGCTAAATAGTTTTGTCAAGATTAACTTGTTATATGTACTTATTGTACAGCAGTGTACGATAGGTTGGCAATAGATAAATAAAATAATAACTCCAGTTCTTAGAAGCATCCCCTGCAGTTTGAAATGTAGATTATGACACTAGGATACATGAGAGATGAGCTCCTCTGTGCCTCAGTGTCTACTACAGGTCTTACACAGCAAACTTACCCCACACCAGCAGAGAGAAGGCCACTCACTCCAGACATCTTATAATGACCACCAGGTCAGTTAAAAAAAAGCTTCTGGGCTTCAAACAGTAGTGATTTACCTGCCGACTTTGCAGGCCCATGATAGTACCCTCCAGAACATACCACTCTCTCCTGCCTCCAGCTCTGACACCATTGACAGCTCAAGTCAGATCATGCTAAAATCCCTCAAAGCCACCCTAATTGAGGATTTTAATACTATTGCTGCTAACGCAAAGGAAGATACACAGGCCATAGGTGAAAGAGCTGCCCACTTGGTGGAGAAAGTAGAAGAAATCAAAGATGTAGATAACTCATTAGCTGAGGCATACACAGTTTGTGAAACTAAATTGTCACATATGAAACTTAAGATGGCTGACTTACAAGATAGGAGCAGGAACAATAATAATTACCTTTGGGGGATTCCAGAGGCTGTCAAACCAGCAGACCTACAGGTCTTTGTCACAAGCCTATTCCAGGCCTTACTCCCTTCAACTACTCCAAATGACCTGATACTAGACAGGACTCACCACCTGGCAAAATAAAGATGTGTTATGGCAACCATACCTTATGACACAACTACACGTGTTAATTTTTATACCACCAATGAGCAGCTTATGAGAGCAGCCAGAACTTCAACTACACTACCTAAGCAGTTCCAGGACATACAACTTCACAGAACTGTCCCAAGGCACTATGGTGAAGAGACAGTAAATTCAGGCAATTTTCCAGGCTCTGTGCAAGGCAGGGATTCCCTATAAATGGGAGTTCCTAAATAAATTTCTATCTACCAAAAATGGATCCATCACCAACATCTCGACTCTTAAAGAGGAATACCACCTCTTTTCTAAATGGGACATCCCGCTACAGTGAAAGGCAACCAAGGGGTCAGCAGTCCATGCAACTTGATTTACAGGACTTGAGAAAGAGTGGCGCAACGTATCCAGCACTACATGACATCACCAACAGGTACGGTCAATATATGTTCCCGGCAGGACCTGCCTGAACCACACTGCAAGTGCGCTTGCAGCCACTGAAGAGTCTTTAATGTCTATTACACTGTTTTGCTATTGCATTAATTGTGTTTTCATATGTTGTTTTTGATCTATTAGTTTGCTAATCTTGTCTATTATGTGTTAATTATGATTTATGATACTGGAGGATCATACCAAGATACACACAAAACATTATCTGTCCACCCTTCCCTACATACTACCTTAAGGAGTTTGACAAACTTATTATCCATTTTACAAGAATATGGGGATATCTTACACTATAAACTTAATACAAACACCGCCCAAGCTCTCCATGTAGACCTTCATATGAATATACACAAACCTTGACTTTGCAGCTTAACTTTGACTGGTGTAAGGAGCATCT
>OW240913.1:286009347-286421909 GCA_933207985.1 Pelobates cultripes
GTAAAAGTGATGCTTTTTGCATTTTTTACAAACAAACGGCACTTTTATGGACTATATTATTGTTTTAATATGTTTTACTGTTTTAAAACACTAATATTTGTGTTTAGTGAAGTCTCCCGAGAATAACAATACCCCCCATGTATAGGTTTTATTGTGTTTTGGAAAGTTAGAGAGTCACATATAAGGCTTGCATTTCATTTTTTTGACATTGAAATTTGCCAGATTGGTTATGTTGCCTTTGAGTATGGTAGCCCAGGAATAAGAATTACCCCCATGATGGCTACCATTTGCAAAAGTAGACAACCCAAGGTATTGCAAATGAGGTATGTCCAGTCATTTTTAGTAGCCACTTAGTCACAAACACTGGCCAAATATTAGTTTTTTGCTTTTTTCACACAAAAACAAATATGAACGCTAACTTTGGCCAGTGTTTGTGACTAAGTGGCTACTAAAAAAGACTAAACATACCCCACGTTCAATACCTTGGGTTGTCTATGTTTTAAAATGGTATGCCATTATGGGGGTAATTCTCATTCCTGGGCTACCACACCGTCTCAAAGGTAACATTACTTATGTGGCAAATTTCAATTTGAAAATGGAACGTTCTATATTTGACCCTGTAACTTTCCAAAACACCATAAAACCTGTTAATGGGGGGTACTGTTGTACTCGTGAGACATCGCTGATTACAAATATGTGCATTTGTTTGCAATAATACCTAACAGTATTATGACATTTACAGCTAAAATGTGAGGCGGAACTAGAAATTTATTTATTTTTTTAAAATGTCTCAGTTTTTTTTAATTTTATTCATAATAAATTATGTTTCATATATAAATATTTGATATGAAATGAAAGCCCTGTTTCTCCTGAACAAAATGATATATAAAAATAGTGTGGGTGCATTTAATATGAAAGAGGTGAATTACGGTTGAACAGACATATAGCGCAAATTCCAGTTTTTGTTTACGTTTTGTTTTGATCAGAACGTGTACTATTGACTCCGTCCTGAAGGGGTTAACGAGTAAATAAAGTAGTGTATTTTACTGTATCTATGGGCCTATCCTGTTTCTTTTCTTGCAGCTGGACTAACTATTCCTTTGGTGGGGAACATGCCACCTGAGCCCTGTGAACTAAACAAAAACAGTATTTTGCTCCATGGCAGTGAGTACCTTTCCAATACTTGGTTTTATGTTTTATTAATAACAGTGAGCACTAAATTTTTTCATTCCTTGTTTTTGTCTGCATATATTCACTACGAGATTTCCCACCAACAAACAAGTTCCTTAAATAGGGATTATATAATTTTGTGCTGCTTTCTAGGAGTCCATTGGAGGCCCAAAATCTGTGAGTGTATTTTATGTATTTGACTCTATCCCTATACCCTAACTAGAATACTAAATTGGGATTTCTTGTTCTATTTATCTTTCATACTGCCTGGACCCAAGATGAAAAAAGATATCCTTAGGCTGGGATTTTACAGCCCAGGTGCATAAAGTAGAGCTACGTCTAGATCTAGATACTGTAAATGCATTTCTTTATTTCTCTGACCTACTCACAAAGATACTGCACTATTTTTGGTGCCTTTCTTTTACATATTTTTCATCATTTGAGAATATCCTAAAGTGGTACTCCTTTCCTCCATGACATACACCATTTCAGGCGAGAACAGCTGCCTCCATCACTTAACTATTTGCACTAGAAATCTGCTACTCGTATACGTCTATAACTAAATAAATAATTACATTTTAAAAATAGTTTTAATAATTATAAGATATCATAAAGTTAGACTTGATAACTACTCTTACTGCGTAAAATAATTATTTATGTTTTTATATATACATTTATATTTATTTTCTTTATATATACATATATAACAATATACATAATATATACATATCAAGTAATAGTAATGTTATTAGAGAAAAAAGTTTGAATTAGGTTAGTTTACCTAAGAATTGCCCTCATTTAGCATGAAAAAGTGGTATATTTTCACTTAAGCATGTAAATGCACTCTAAATTATGATTGAAACGTTGTTACATAAGAAAATCTAATCTGGGGGCGTGTCTTGGCCACCATCTTATATGGCCACATTTTAGAGAGTCCAAGGGGACAATTTTGTTCCAAAACTGTTATTTTCAACTTTATATGATATGAACTGAATATTGATGCAGCTACAAGAAACTTATCGCATCATGCAGAAGCAAAAGAAAAACTAATAGTGTGTGCCTGAAATGAAGAAATCAGAAGGAGATGCTGCAAGGGTGAGTAAGGGCTTGCAGGCCCATTCACCCTCCTTCAAAATGGGCCCCCAGCTTATTTCGCTGGTAAAATACCAATTGGTGGGAGCGGGGAAATCCCTCCCTCCTGCCCGGTTTTACCATGTATGCAAGAGCAGCCACAGCTCACTTGCATTAGTCTCAGAGAAGTGGGACCACGGCTGCATCAGCCGCGAGCTCGGAGGGCAACTCAGTGCGCTCTGAGCTCTCCGAATGCTCAGTACACCGGAGAAAGTCTCCCGCTAGCGGCATAGCGTGCAATGAAAGCCGCTTGGGGCTAAATGTTAAAGCAGCCCGGTCACTCATATATAAGGGCTGCGGAGCAGGGGATAGGGGGTGTGAGGTCCCGCTCCCCATCAGGGTTCTTGGCTTCACGGCTGGTGATACCGGTGGGGGGGCTCTGCCTCCACCTTCTACACAGCTACAGAAATGGAGAGAGCTGCAAACAGCACAGAAGCAACAAACATTGGAGGAGATGGAGGAGGAAGCATCAAATACAATTGTACAGTTGCCATTGCCACAAATAATTAGACCTGATGCCACCACATGGCTGCTGTTACAAAACTTTGTGATGACCATGCCACATCCAAGATGTCTTCCACTACTCTTAAAGCTGCAACATACAATCTCACTATGTCACCTGAAATGGCTGAAGATTTGCCACCATCAGCAAGCATCTTAATGTTAGGTCCAACTTAAGAGTGGACCTAAAAAATAATTTAAAAAAATATTTTTAGACAATCTATGGAGTTATGGAAGGAATTATCCAGCGCACGGAGGAAGTGGAAAATAGATTGCACTTGGTAGACACAGTAAAAGCAATTACTGAAAACGGGTAAACCAACAGGCAGAGAAGTTGGCGGATGCTGTGGATATAAGTAGGCGCAATATTTTAAGGATCAGAAGAATCCCTGATAATGTTGACACTGCAGAACTACCTAAATATTCCATATATCCATAGGCTGCCCAAGCCTAGCAGTGCACCCGCGGCTGTACCCAAGGTATGTAATAGTGCCATTTCACTATTATCACATAAAAGAGAAATTCTTGGGTACAGTGCACATGTCTGGCCTCCCTGGGGATTATAACAACATGAAAGTCTTCCAGGACTTTTTAGCCCACACGATGAGACAGTGTAGGGGTTTCCAACCTTTTACGTTGGAGTTGCGTCGAAGAGGGATAAGGTACAGATGAGGATTCCCGGTTAAGGTACTTTTCCGTATGTATGGGCAAAATGTTATCATCACATCTCCTGAGGAGGGAAGGGAAGTTCTTAACTCGATGAGCAGACATCTTGTACCATCTCATATGCTTTTGAGACCAACAAGAGGAGTAAACCGGATGCTTCATGATGACCAACACTGTTCCTGAGTTCCTGATTTACAAGTTCTAGTCTACGGAGTCCTAGTCTTCAAATTTTCTGTTTTCTTTTTTTGTTTTTTGGGGGGGAATGGGGGTGGTTTTTGTTATGTTGTTCTAAGAAAACTTTATGTTTGAACTATACTACTGATTCCTGATCCAGTCTTGGATTATATCTGGACTACTTGAAATTTTGATTTACTTTTTCTTTTTTGATTGACTTCTGAGTTTGGATAACTGTGGTTACTTGTTGTGTGCCAATACTGTTTATCCCAGAACTTGACTTGACTATTTATAACTCTGTTACTTTGAACTAACTGTTCTTTCTTAGACAATGGTTTAAGATTTATTTTTGCTTACAATGGTTCCCCTTGTCCCCAGTAGGCTTCTCTCCCCCCAACCTGGGCCTTACACCCAGAGACGGAGAAACTTTTTTTATTCTCACTCATGCTTATGGCCCTTTTTTTAAGAATGTTCTTTTTTTCTCCCCTTATAGAGGTATATACCCAAGTTTTTTTATACCCTTTTTTTAATTATTTTTACATCCATCCATTTCTTTGGGACATGCAAAAAATCTCACTTAACACAATGTTGTAATTTGTACAATGTTTGACAGAATTAGTTTAACACATTCCTTAACATTCAGACAAGCTCACGCATGCAATAACATTGTACGCATATGTAAGAAGTTTCACACATTTAACTCTCTTCTTCACCCTGTTGTTCCTCCTCCACCTACTAACTTCACCACTTCAGACTTTGCAACTTACTTCACTGACAAGATCTCTACAACTAGGGAAGAGATCTCTCATATATCTTCTTCTCCTTACAATACTTCCCCTAACCTCACTCCCTCTGCTGTTCTAAGTTCATTCACACCCGCTACAGTGGAAGAGGTTTCTGTTCTGCTCCAGTCCTTCTGCCCCACCACCTGCTCCCTAGATCCAATTCCCTTGCATCTAACCCGTACTCTGTCTTCTTCTCTTTCTCCACCTCTCACTAAAATTCTCGATCTCTCTCTCTCCTCTGGCATATTTTCATCGTCCTTTAAACATGCAAATGTAACCCCAATTCTAAAGAAGCCTAACCTTGACCCTAACTCCCCATCCAACTACCGTCCTATCTCGCTACTGCCTTTTGCGTCCAAGATCCTTGAAATAGTTGTGTACGCAAAATTGACAGACTTACTCAAGTCCAACCCTCTGCTAGACCCGCTTCAGTCTGGTTTCTGCGCTAAGCACTCTGTGGAAACGGCACTGACCAAAGTACCCAATGATCTACTCGCTGCAAAATCTCGTGGGCACTACTCTATCCTAATTCTCCTTGACCTGTCTGTGGCTTTTGACACTGTTGATCATCAACCGCTTCTTCTCATCCTCTGTAATATTGGTCTACAAGATATTGCTCTCTCCTGGTGTTCCTCCTACCTCTCCCAGCGCTCTTTTAGTGTTTCTTTCTCTGGCTCTGCTTCTTATCCCAAACTCCTCTCTGTTGGTATCCCCCAAGGTTCAGTCCTTGGTCCCCTACTGTTCTCTATCTATACTGCCTCCCTTGGTAAGCTCATTAGCTCCTTTGGCTTCCAATATCATTTATATGCAGATGACAAGCAAATCTACCTGTCCTTTCCTGATCTCTTGACTAGTGTCTCTGACTGCCTCTCTGCTATTTCTAACTGGATGGCTGCCCACTTCCTTAGACTCAACTTGATCAAAACTGAAATTCTGGTCTTTCCTCCCTCAAGTGTTGCTACTCCTGTGTCTGTCTCCCTCCAAGTCAACGGTGCTACCATCAGCTCCACCACACAGGCTCACTGCCTAGGTGTTCTCTTTGACTGCGACCTCTCCTTCATGCCTCATGTTCAGTCTATCGCCAACTCCTGTCATTTCCATCTCAAAAACATTGCGGGCATCCGACCCTACTTAACACGACTAAGGTGCTGGTCCATTCCACTGTCCTTTCTCGCGTTAACAACTGTAATCTGCTTCTCAGTGGTCTTACGTGCTCCTTGCACCATTACAGTCCAAAATGAATGTGGCAGCGAGGCTCATCTTCCTGTCCGCCTGCACCTCCAACGCCTCACCCTTCTGTCAGTCCCTACATTGGCTTCCTGTAAGATATAGGACTCAATTTAAAATTCTGGTTCTTGCTTTCAAATCTCTACATAATGCTGCTCCCACCTATCTATCCCCCCTAATACACTCCCTTCTAGGCCCTTACGCTCTGCTGAAGACTTATGTCTATCTTATCTCCGTACTCCCAACTCTGATGCTCGCCTTCAAGATTTCTCAAGGGCTACACCATTCCTGTGGAACTTACTTCCCTCCTCCATTAGATGCTCACCCACCTCCGCTCCTTCAAAAAAATCATTAAAAACCCACTTCTTCATAAAAAGCATTTCAATTAAACTGTTAATAGCTTGTTGGCGCTATATAAATAATAACATAATAATAATAATAATCGATAAGTTATGTTTTTTTAGGAAAATGATGGATCTGGTAAATGAGAATTTGGTAAGCATTTTGGTAATGTGTGGTGATACGTGTGGTGATACGAATTTTGTCATGGGTAGAGAACTGGATAATGCTAGGGAAGACCCTGATCAATCCCATAGGAGAGACAGTGACAGACTGGCAGACAAATGTTCCAAATACATAATTGAATGTGGTTTGTATGATCCTTGGAGACTTATGCATCAGAGTGAAAGAGATTTTACTTTATTTAAAAAAACATGTATTCTAGGCTGGACAGGTTTATGGTTTTAATCCCACGCATCTTGAAATCTGATATCTTAGATATTAATTTGTCCGACCATACTCCAGTCATAATGCATATAGACGAAAGCATATCTTCAGTCCCAAATAGAACTTGGAAACTAGGCAATTATTTGTTAAATGATGTTGATAATAGGTCATTGGCAGAGAGGGCTTTGAGTTGTTATTTTTCAGACAATGCTTCATCTGAGGTTCCTGGCGAGGTGGCTTGGAATGCGCATAAGGCTGTGCTACAAGGTCATTTTATTTCCAGAGCATCCCACCTGAAGAGAATCAATAATAACAATCTGAGAACAATGGAAAAAGAACTGTATAATTTGAATCAGGCAAACAAATTTGGTCCATCGGCTCCCCTATCAGCAATGATAGGGGAGCTGATCAGCAATGGCAAATCAGCAATGGCAAAAATCCACAAAATTAATTTAGATCACACATCTCTCATGGTGAGACATATTAAGAAAACATTTTATTCAAAAATCAACAGGGCCTCAACTCTTCTGGCATTTAAACTCCGGTATGTGAATGCCCAGTCAAAAATAGCATATTTATTAAACGATCAGGGGCAAAAGATATTTCACCCAACCAAAATTAGTGATCTATTTGTGGAATATTACAGCGAACTTTATAATCTAGAGTTGAATTCAGAACTTTCCCAACTCTCTGAGGTAACAATTGATAAATTCTTAGATAGAGTGACATTACCTCGGTTGTCCTCAGACAATTTGTAATACTTAGAGTGTGACATATCAGCTGAAGAGATAGCTGAGGCAATCAAACTTATGCCATCTGGATAGTCCCGTGGTCCTGATGGATTCACCATTTTATATTATAAAACCTTTCCAGAAATCTTAATTCTCCACATGGTAAAATTGTTATAAGACCAGGGCGAAGATGCTGGAGGAATCCTAGTGCGCAGATAGTCACCTTGCCAAAGCCAGGAACAACTCCTGATAGGTGTACTAATTTTAGGCCCATCTCTCAAACAATGACTCAAAAATTTACTCCAAAGTTCTTGCAAATAGATTTGCTAAATTAATTTCTTTGATAATCAATAATGATCAGGTGGATTTTGTAAAAGGCAGACAGGCACCACAAGGAGATTTATTAATTTGATCCAGCATATTAACTTGACCAGAACGCTTTCTATCTTCTATGCGGAGAAGGCGTTTGACAGGATACACGGGGGTTATTTGTGGAAAATATTATTTTCCAACTTATGCTGCTGTGGTTGTGAGTTTTAATAGTCAAGTTAATAAGCCAAGATGGATGGAAATGGAAGAGTAGAAAATTCTCCCATCTAAACTCATGGAGATACCTTGGGTGTGTCCTGAAAAAAGACCTAGAATTACAAAATTATTTTTATCAACTAAAACTACTCTCAGGGCCTGGGACATTATTTTAAAGAATAATAGACATACTATAAGATTATAGACCAATGCCAATTGAAAGACCATATACCATATTTGAATATAGAATTATGTAAAAAATACTCTAACAAATTTAGATTTTTTTCATGGCAATGCCATTCTTTCATTTGAAAAATTGAAACTTAAGTATGGACTAATGTATGACTCTGAATCTGAATGTATATTGATTATCGAAAAATTTAAAGAACTATATAACGTATCAGAAACTAATAAAAACTATAGGTCACTAGAGATATCAACACTGGAAAAAGTATTTTTGTATGATCCAAACAGAAAGGGTACAATATCTATGTGTTATTCATGTTACAACGCCAAACCTATAGTTAAATTGAAACATATGGTGCCATGGGAGACAGAGTTAGGTACACAACATGAGCTTGAGGAATGGTTCAGTTTCTTTAAAGCACTAAAAGGAATTTCTTTTTGTACTGACCATTTCAAAAATCATTTCAAAATTCTATTTCGCTGGCACCTGGCTCCGTCTAGGGGTATGGGAAATATGGCCCATATATGGTGGTATTGTCCCAAAATAACTTGATACTGGAAAATGTTTCACAACTTAATTGTTAAAGTGGATCGGTCTATTGGTATCTTAACCTCAGAACTTGCAGTATTCAAAAAATTCCCAGAGTCCGTCAATAGAACAGATTAAATAATAATAGGCCACATCCTGATTGCTGCTAGCTCATGCTTACCACGGTATTGGAAATCCAAAAATATACCATCCCTTAAAGAAGTTTTGAATTTAATCTTAGATAATAAAGCACACAAACTGTCATATAGGAAAATTATGTATTCATTTACAAAACTAAAATGTGATTGGGATAAATGGGAAGAAATAATTAAAAAAGTATATTGTTTATAAAATTAATTTATTGTTAAACTTTATTATTGTACAATTACTGTTCATATACAGCATTTTGTTTGCTATTAAAATGGATGGATACCCTTTCCCACTTACAAGTTCCCTTTATCTTTCCTACCCCGAATAGAATGTTTGTCTATTAATTTGTTGAAACATTTCTGAAACTTCAATTAAAAATATTTGAAAAGAAAATCTAATCTGCAAAGTGCAACATCACTATGAACCTTTTATAAAGCAGCATAAATTGTATTATTGTTTCGTATTTTTGTTTGTGCTTTTTCAATTTGTTTGTATCAGAAAACTTACACAGGTACTTCAACAGAGACTCTCTCAGTCATTTGATCCCTGATGTCAATATTTATCTCTCCTCCATTATTTGAGGTATCTATCTATCTGTAGACTATACTTCTTCACAAACATTTTGTAACGGAACCGCTGGCACCCCGACCGGGTACCTTCCGCTGACGGATGCTCCTAGTGCTTTCTGAGGACTCCAAGCACTCTGCCCGACACCATAACCACTGCAGACCCCACATCCGCCGCAGCTTGGTTGGGGTCTCGCCGTCTCCACCCACTCTGGACCCAAGACCAGGGTCCAGCTTCCAGTAGGTTGACCTCTCAGAATTCCAGAGAGCAGGAACAGGAACAAGCTCTTAGCAGAGCTTAGTGATTATACCCTGGGGAGTATAGTGATTATAGCAATCCCCAGAGTTTAGTTCTCCAATGCCCCAAACATGAGCCAAAACTTCATGAAGGTACAAGATGATCTGACTCCAATGAGCGTTTATTACTCCTTATATACAAGTTTTCAGGCCAGATGCACACCCCCTGGACCTGATGGTAAACTGTGACAAAAGGGATACAAACCAATGGGAACACTAATTAACATAACAACACTCCCACATACACAATGAAATCCCTCCTCTCCATCCTGGAGATAATTGGCTTAAGGCACTGCAGTAAACTCAATTAGTCAGTTCCAACTGGTTTGGCAGTGTGCCTGTGACAACACCCTGCTGGAGAACAATAGACAGGAAACAGGGGAAGGGGAAGAGACACACCTTCCCATGGATTCAAATGTGCAGAAACAGTCTTTAGAAGCCAATAAACCCCAAATAGTCTTTTTAAATGGCAATACACCCCAGGGCCATAGTCATGAGGAAGGAGGCTGGCAATCAGGCTCCTCCAACAGCAAACGGCAAAGGGCAGTTTGTCACCTAACAATCCAGTGACAAAGGGCATTTCGTCACACATGTACATAAGTCTTCAACATTCCTGTAAAAATATTGAACTAGCCCCTAAAACTGCTCTAGTTCAACCATTCCTATGTATTTTTCTGTTCATGAGAATTTTTTATAAACTTTACTGTGTGTACCATCTCTTCAAGTGCTGTGAAAAAAGGTCTATGCCTTACGCAGAATTTGAAAACATATGCCCATATAAATGATATGACTCTACGGATTAGTGTTAATATAAAAATAATAAGACCACTATTTTTTCAAGGTCATACTTAAGGAAACTAATGATAAGAAATTAAACGGAAAATAATTGTATCACAAGTTCTCATTAAATGGTTCACAAACTAATACTTAATTAATTCACCAGCCATTTGGTAAATTTGCAGTTTTAATATAATGTTGAAATAAGTGTAGATAGCTTGATACTTAAAAATAGTTCTGTAAATATGTAAAAATAAGCTGAATAAAATAACAGACAGAAATCAAAATAAACCAAAAAAAACAAAAGAAATGCACCTTATACACACACTTATATACAAGGATTCTTATCAGTGGTAGGTAAATGCAGCCTCCCTCAGATCGCTCCCAGCTAGCAATCAACTTGAACACAAGAATATACAAAACACAACGAGGGAACCGGCTGATTGTCTAAATAAAGATAAATAAAAAGAGGTATAGTGTAATACAGTTTTACAATATTAACACTGCGCAATATGAAATGCACTCACAGGATCTTGGACAGTTCAGGCTTATATGGTGCCATCCCTGATGATATGAGGGGCTGCGGGAATCCCCTGGACACTTCCACTCAAAATGCAGGACTCCGGTTGAAGGTATGAAAAAAGCGGCTTTAATTGTATAAAAATATAAAATAAATACAAATAGAGGTCCTACACGTTTTGTCCCTTCTATAGAGTATGGGACTTCCTCAGGGACCACAATATTAAAATAACAATCAATGCAGTACAATCAAAAAAACAGCCTAACATCCCTTCACCCCCAAGTCCTTTAAATAGGGCTAATCCCTAAATGTAATTGATCACATGTGCCTCTCTGTCCTTCCTCATTGGTCCTGTGTAGATGAGTTTCATCTGTTGGAGATCTCATTCCCAGGTGTTCACAGTTGATCTCCATTATTTCTGTGATTCTCCGGTTATTTTCTGCACTTCCGTACATTCCGGAAACCGGAAGTGCTATGCGTTCCAACTGTACTCGCAAACCTGGAAGTTATGTATATCCGGAAATGGCATGCGTTCCACCTTCGGTTTTTTTGCGTTCCATCTGTATTCTGCAATATCTAGCCATAAGATTACATACAAATAGTCCAACAACTTAACCACAAATCCATTCATAGTATATTTCCCCTATAATGTATACATATATTTACTTTACACCATCTACACAATACTTAGCAAATCACTAAATTTCTTCCATATTGTATATGCTCATAATCTAGTAATGTGAATCATATAGTGACTAATCCTTCATCTCCTAATTTTGTGATATATTGTTTAAATATCTAATATTAACTTTAATTTATAATAAACATATTAGTTTCATCGTATGTGTTATCCTTCTTATAATCAAATCAGAAGTGTCTTTTATATGAATTATATTATATTATTGTATTATTATTAATTAGCCTAATTCATCCTGGGAAATTCAGTGCTTAATTGTTAATAACATTCTAAGAAGTTCCAAAATATTTATAATAACTGTTACAAATAGTGATACACATTTATAGGAAACAAACTAGGTCCACATCCACATTCAATCCACCAGGTTCCAGTGTCTGTCAAAATCAAAATAAACAGCTTTATTGTTACTTCCACAAGGTGGTATTTTCAAGGAATAATATATGACAATAATGTATGGCCCACTTGAAACTAGATCGAATGCACTTATACAATAGTAAGCCAAACATTGTACTCACATAGAGCACAGCGCTTGGATATTAGCTTCTCTTACGTAGACCCATATTGTTGAAGAGCTTATTGCTACCAGTAAGTAATAGGTGTAGTTGAAATTCATTATGAATTCACTTTGAATTCTCACTTTAGTAATTAACCCTGTTTGAATTCACTTTGAATTCTGACTATTCTCACTTTAATAAATAAACTTGTTTGTATATATAAGCAAATAAAAAAAAAATAGGTAAAAGTATACTTGTTATTATAAGCCATAATAATGATGTTTATTCCAAGTGTTTGACATTTAGTGTTGGGGACAAACAATTTGAGCTTAGCTACAACATTTCCAGTTATCTGTTCTAGTTTCCTAGTTTTACTGCTGAGCATGACTCTATAACCCCGTTGAACTACTGACATACTGTATATAATAGTACTGTTTGACTCGCACAGTGTGTGTATGGCAATCTTTAGATTTGTGCCAAGAAAGCTGCAGGATACATATTTCACAGCAAGTGACAAAAATGAAGTTAATAGACTGGGCACAGTAGGTAGTTTGGTTTTATGTTCCTTTATTTTTTAAGCTGTAATTCTTTAGAATAGATGTCTCACCACCAAGACTCCTCTTTTATGAAATGTTTGGAAATGCATTACTGGTTTTTGGATAGCAAAGTATGTTACAGACTTCTCAATTATCATGAAAGTGTAATTAGAATACATGAATATAAAGTTAAGTGGTTTTAGTACTTCAAATAGCAATGAGCTAAAAATGAAAAAAAAAAAAACCCAAGCCAGATATAACGGTTT
The DNA here is from genome assembly GCA_933207985.1 of Pelobates cultripes. NCBI lineage: Eukaryota > Metazoa > Chordata > Amphibia > Anura > Pelobatidae > Pelobates > Pelobates cultripes. The sequence goes on from OW240913.1 coordinate 286,022,002, forward strand.
TCTATCACGTTTTGATTCTGATATTTTATAAAACAAAAGAAGTGTCTGTTAAAAATAAAAGTAATAAGAATCAAGATTTATAGTGATATGCAATAGTGCATTCAGATAGTTTTGACAAAAATATTCCAAATTAAAATAGGTGTTTGGCACATCAAAAAAAAAATAATAATAATAATAATAATTTCATGCATAGAAATATTTATACAGACTCCCCTTGGAAGTTGATAAAACTAACACATTGATACTTTAGAGATATTTAGTATATTAAAATATTAAATTACCTTAAGATGAAATAGTGGAACTCTGAGCCTGAGATTTCATATTAACCTACTCTACATACGACAATTGACTATCTGATGTCCCTATATATCAGTGTTGCTGTGAGTTTGTAAACTATATAAAAATAAACTAGTATGATATGTATAAGTGTGTACTTGTTTATGGCACAGAAAATAGATTGCTTCATTATGTATTAGATAATAACTACAAAAAGTATACTACAAAAATTAGTAAACGGATAAATTAATAATCCTCAGTGTTTAAAATCGAACACAATAACTGCTCAAATATCCCAGTTACTAGTCAAACTTAAAATGTTGCTCCAAGCACCATGACTACTTTACTAATTAAAAGTGGTCATTGAAAAAAAGGCTGTTAAACTACAGGAACCTAGCTTATATTTCACAGTCCAGGGATCCCAAAACATATGTACATTCCTTGGTTTCATAATTCACGTGAGTATATACAAGGGAACCATTTGCCAGAGTATACAGTGTTAAACTATGACAGTAAACAGCCACTCCACATGTTTTACATCAGGCAACACAAAGTCTAAATGAAATACATTATATTTTTAAACAAACACTTCTTTAAAAAACTGTATTCTCCGTTCACATGTCGTACATGTCCCCTGTCGAAATAATCCACTGTGGAGAACTGAAAAGGCACACAGTAAAAGGACAATCCAAGTGCCACCCGTTCAGAGCAGCTCCACTTCTCAACAATGATCAAAGAATGGACTGAGCACAAAATTGGATAAGATCCAAGACTTATTTTATTGGAGAGTAATCTGCAACATTTCAGTTAAATGCTGCAAAGTATTTTCAAGTAGCTTCAATAAATCTGCCTGAGAGCTTATCCATTTTTGTGCCCAGTCATTCCCTTGTTTGATCCATAATCAATAATCAATAACTGCTTTTCCTATAACCTGACTGAACCCATGTGCTAATGTGTACATTAATAAATACACAGATAATTGTTGCTTGCTTGTCAGTTAACCACAATTCAAAGTTTAATGGGAGAAATGTAAAAAAGTGGTGGATACTCTTTTAAAAATCCCTTGAAATATGAAGGCATAAATGAACATGGCTCCACCTTTCAGACGAAGGCACAGCTACAATTTCATCTATTGCTAAATTGCTACAAAATGGTGTGACACAAACTGCAGTACTGATGTACAAATAAAAAATAAAAAATAAAAGGTTCTCACAATGAGAACTTCCTGAGTGTAACAAGCCCAATGTATACTTACCTCGCACACACAACTGTAGAAAGCACTGTTCACAAAGTCAGGGATGTAGTTCAAGACACATTTTTTTGAAAGAATAAAAATCACCAAATTTTGGCTCACCGAAAAGCCCTTATGAAACTGCAGGGGGTGTCCAAAATATTGACTATTAACAGACAACTTTTTTTATTATTTTTTGGGGTGCTTTTATTACATAACAAGCTATAAATTACAGCACAATGGTTACAGGATGGGCAAAAGTATATGTCAGTAAACAAACGCGTGGATAATGCCATAGTGTAAACAAACTATAAAGTGAGGTAAACAGCAACAAACATAGTATATGGCAAAATTAGATTGTTACTCAAGAGGTCGAAAAATAAGAGCAAGCTAGCCAGTCATGTCCAACTAGTGTGCAGTTTAAACATCATCAAGCCAAAGAGAGACATCAGGTAAAGAGTAATAAGTAATAATTTACTATGTATTTTAAGCTGTTGGATACTAAGCCACTGCTGCTGTAAGCGCGGTGCTTTATCTTAGTGTTTGTATATGAATTTTGTATCACTCAGCTATGTTACATTGCTGCCCGCCTTCCCACGTTTGTCTTATTAAGACTTTATAAGTATGTAGGGGCAGCACCCCTTCCTGTCTCATCAGAGAAATTTGCCTTTTAGCTGATACCAGCAAGGTGATTTGTATGTTATAGCCCTATTTAGGGTAAAGTATGTAGGGGTTTATAAAACACCCTTTCATGTCTCATTAGAGACGTCTATACTTTGTCTGATACCAGCAAAGTTTATTGTATGTGTAGAAGCCCTATAAAGGGTTAAATGTTAAAGGGTTTATAAAACACCCCTTTCTGTCTCACTTTGTCTGATATCAGCAAAGTTTATTGTATGTGCAGAAGCCCTATAAAGGGTTAAATGTTAAAGGGTTTATAAAATACCCCTTCCTGTCTCATTGGAGACTCTTGGCTGATATCAGCATATCTAATGGCTAGTGTAGGAACTCACCTATTGAGGCTTGCCTTGACGTGGCTGGTGAGCTTACATATTCAAATGGCCATTTAGAATAGAACTAAAGAGCCTCCATTTTGTTCAAATGCACATGGGGATCTAGGCCAGAGCGCAGGTAACGTTTTTCTTTGTTTTTACTATGTATTTTAAGCTGTTGGATACTAAGCCACTGCTGCTGTAAGCGCGGTGCTTTATCTTTGTGTCTGTATATGACTTTTGTATCACTCAGCTATGTTACATTGCTGCCAGCCTTCCCACGTTTGTCTTATTAAGACTTTATAAGTATGTAGGGGCAGCACCCCTTCCTGTCTCATCAGAGAAATTTGCCTTTTAGCTGATACCAGCAAGGTGATTTGTATGTTATAGCCCTATTTAGGGTAAAGTATGTAGGGGTTTATAAAACACCCTTTCATGTCTCATTAGAGACGTTTATACTTTGTCTGATACCAGCAAAGTTTATTGAATGTGTAGAAGCCCTATAAAGGGTTAAATGTTAAAGGGTTTATAAAACACCCCTTTCTGTCTCACTTTGTCTGATATCGGCAAAGTGTATTGTATGTGCAGAAGCCCTATAAAGGGTTAAATGTTAAAGGGTTTATAAAATACCCCTTCTTGTCTTATTGGAGACTCTTGGCTGATATCAGCGTATCTGATGGCTAGTGTAGGAACTCACCTATTGAGGCTTGCCTTGACGTGGCTGGTGAGCTTATATATTCAAATGGCCATTAGAATAAAACTAAAGAGCCTCCATTTTTGTTTAAATGCACATGGGGATTTAGGCCAGAGCGCAGGTAACGTTTTCTTTGTTTTTAAAGAGTAATAAGTGTAGCTAATATGTGTGTGTGGTCTATCAGACATGTTGAGCACAGTGTTACCTCCAAGAAGGCCCCCCCCAGCAGACAACTATTATAAGTCATGAATGTGGTCAGCAGGATGATGGGAGTGTCAGTATAGCCGCAGTTAACCTAAAATAGGATCAGAAGCGGTTGTTCCATCATCCATGTCGACCGCGACTAGAGCTCAGGTGAACCGCTAGATATAGTAGGGCATGTGGGTTTCTGGCAGAGCCATGGGATAAGTAGCTTGAGGTGGGGGAATGGGCCCAGCCTCAAACCCAATGGCCCCCTCGAGAAGCTATGCTCCTGGGAAGAATGCAGCGCAAGGCCTGTGCTTTGACTAAGCAGACATTATGTTGCATCTGGCAGGCTTGATTTTTCAGGAGTCCGGGTGTTTTTGCCTATTTCTTAGCCTTTTTCATCTCATCCAGGCTTCGGTCGTCCCCTGTAGTGGGCATGGTGCTTACAGCTTACTTTTAATACCCACACACAGACACTAAGCACAATACAACCCAACATACACACTCACCAAAGTTACACACAAATACATCATGCATGCACTTCTCAAAGACACCTGTGTTCACACATACAAACATACCTTACACCAGACGCTGATCCGGGGGGCACCAAGGCAAGTGCCCCCCCTTAGAAGCCAGTCTTTATTTGCAGATAAATCTTGCATTTTCTGTTGTTATGATGGATAATGTACTACTATCTATCGAATCATCAGGTATTAAAACCGAATTTCCTAGGTATGTGCTGAAAATGAAACAGATGGGGTAAAACCCCTACGTCTCACTGACAGCTTCTCCCAAGAGCAGCACCCTATGTACAAATTGCAGAGCTACAGCTAGCAGCACCTACGCTACACTCCCAGCTCTAAACAGGTTCCAATGCTGACAGGAACAGCCTGAGAGATATGTATTAGGCAAGTTCTAGGTTTCCATCCACAGTAAGGGTGAGTGACAGTGATCTTGTGTGTGCTAGTGCACTAATGACCTTCTGTGTGCATGTATTGAGCTGTGTGTATAGGGAGCTTGTGTGTGTGTCTGTCAGTGTGCTTGTGTGTAATGAGTTTTGTGCAGTGAACTTGTGTGTGTCAGTGAGCTGTGTGATCGTGTGTGTGTACATTATTGAGCTTGTGTGTACTGAGCATTCTATAGAGAGCTGTGTGTAGTAATTTTCCTGTAGTGAGCTTGTGTGTCTGTGGGTGAGCTTGTGAATGTGTCAGTGAGCTTGTGTGTATTGAAATTGTGTGCATGTCAATGAGCTGTGTGAACCTGTGTGTAATGATCTTGTGTGTGTGTGTGTGTGACAGTGAGCTCTCTGTAGTAAGCTGTGTATAGTAAGCTGATGTGTGTCTCAGTGAGTCGTCTATAGTAAGTTGTGTGTAGTTAGCTGTTTGTAGCGAACTTGTATGTGTTAATGAGCTGTCTACAGTGAACTGTGTGTTTGTAATCTTGTGTGTATGTGTCAGTGAACTTTCTGAAGTGAGCTTGTTATATGTGCGTAGTGAGTGATGGTGTAGTGGTTTTTATATAATGAACTTGTATATCTGTGGCTGAGCTTGGATTAGCCGTATTATTCCAGTAGACAAGGTGCCGAAATACCAGAGTATTGCAGTATGCACTGATACCTTTTTTATTGGACTAACATAGTATTTCAAAGACAACATTTTCCTCTGTGTTTTCGTCTCTCCCTCATGTATGAAAAAGAAGCTGAGGAAAACTCTCGAAAGCTTGTCTTTGAAATATTATGTTAGTCCAATAAAAAAGAGTATACTGCAATACTCTGGAAATTTGGCATTAAAGTGAGCCTTTAATATATAGATAGATAGATAGATAGATAGATAGATAGATAGATAGATAGATAGATAGATAGATAGATATAGAGATAGATAGATATAGAGATAGATATAGAGATAGATATAGAGATAGATATAGAGATAGATATAGAGATATAGATAGAGATAGATAGAGATAGATAGAGATAGATAGAGATAGATAGAGATAGATAGAGATAGATAGATAGAGATAGATAGATAGAGATAGATAGAGATAGATAGATAGAGATAGATAGAGATAGATAGAGATAGATAGAGATAGATAGAGATAGATAGAGATAGATAGATATAGATAGATATAGATATATGCACATATATATATATAAATAGATAGATAGATAGATATATGTATTAAAGGCTGGACCTGTAGTGGGGGGAGGGGCTTGGGTCCCCTTTTAAGTGCCTCCAAATCCTCTCTAACATTCCGTTGTTGGTCTGGTGAGTTGAGTGTGATGACTTCCGGTCACTCACAAATCACCATCTTGCTGAACTTACCTGTATCCTCGTGGACCTGACTCCTGGCTTGCTGTCCATTAGTGCAGTCGTTGTTCCTGTTCCCATAGCTCTTACCAAACGTTTCCAGCCCGCTTCCTCTTCCAGCTTGCTCGGAGACTGACCTGGAAGTGTCCACAGAACCGTAAGTGGTAGGCCCATCCATCGCGCCTCGGTCGCATCCTATGGTGTCATAAATGCTGCTATGTTTAATGATCAGGAAATGAAAATTACAGTAAGTATGAAACAGTTTTCATTTAATATTTAGCTCAGTCATTTTTACAAGAATGTATTTTGGAATCATCAAAAATATATGTAACATGCTGTGAGGTTCTGTAATTCTGTAAATTCTGTAAATGCTGATAAAAAATAAATGAAACATTTTATGAAATTATCCCTGCGGAGGTAAGTTGCTTTGGCAGATACTGGAATCAATTTTCTTTCCAAATTAATAATATGCATTAAGGTATTGTACAAACTGAAAAAAATATCTTGTTTTACACTGTTTGTCAACCTAATCCAATATTTACAATACTTGTAAGTTCTTTTCCTTTTCATATGTATTAAGAGCAATAGATAATTGCTTAAAAGCAATGTCTAATCAAGCTTTCTTCTCTGCAAAGAGGACAGTTATATGAAACACTGATACATTTGAAAAGTGCTAACACTGCACATATAACACTTTAACAGTGGCCTGGGTTGGCAATACACACATAATACATATTGTATATCCTCCAATTTAGGAAAATGCAAATGCTATAAAAAGTACTTCAAAATTATACATTTTAAGAAGGAAAACAGATTTACTTGCTAGACCCACAATTGCTTGAATAATAATCACGGTAGAAATGTAGAGAATTGCCAGTTTTGTATTCAGTTAATGTCCCAGCAAGAAGCTTTTCAGAATTATCACATTTTTATGCAAACTATTAAATTTTCCCATTTATTTTTTCATATTTTATTTTAAGCAATAGTTTTATAACAGCTAATATTACCAGATGGAAAGATATTGTAATTTAATTGGCTTAAATAATTGAACATTTTTTTACTTTTCCAAAATAACAAAGAGTGCATATCTTTTTTCATAATAAACAAGGTTTGTAACTATCAGATTCAAGCAATATATAGTAAAAGACCCAGTTATTAAAATTGTATATTATATATTATACATGTATCACATTAGCACATTTAATTTACACAACAATGATATCAACTAGAGTTTTAGTCCAGGGATGCAGATGTAAAATAACAGATGCAATGAGTATCTTGTAATACTTTTTTTTTACTAACATGATATTAGTATCTTATAATTAGTATATTTTGCTATTGGACTAACAGAATTTTGGAATGAAGTTTGGAAAGTCTTCACGAGATTGTCCCTTTGTCACGAGATTGTCCCGTTGCCTTTTTAGACTCAATAAAGAAATGATCTCAGAAAGCTTGCAATTCCAAAATTCTCTTAGACCAATGAAAAGATACTACAGGATGATAATATCCCCTTATGAAGAATTCATAAGGTCTACCTGAGAAGATCCACTCACGTGTGAAGTGATCTCCACAAAATGTTCTCTGGATTTTATCCATGCCTTAATCCACCTAAGACCCAATAAGGAAATCATTTTAAACATTTTGCTTCCCCAGAATATAGAATGCCTTGATGTATTCTAGATAGTACTGCACTCACATCAGAAGCAATTCTTGAAATTAAATAATGATTTGCTTCTCATCACCTATAGGTGTTTGATATAGGACACCACTGCTATCTTATCTAGTGAGTTGCTGAATCCCAACATGGCTTTAAACATTGATTTTAGTTGTAGAATATAAAATGGGATATCTATGCACTAAGCGAATCATTCCCCAAAGGATAGGTTTTTTACGGTAAGAACAACAAGGATGTGGAATTCTCTGCCTGAAGAAGTGGTTTTATCAGAGTCCATACAGATGATCAAGCAGCAACTAGATGCATACTTCCAAAAACAGAATATTCAAGGATATAATTTTTCAATGTAGGATAATAGCTGCTTGATCCAAGGATAAATCGGACTGCCATTCTGGGGTCAAAAAGGATTTTTTTTCTTAGTTTGTTGCAAAATTGCTTCAAACTTTTTTTTTTTGCCTTCTTTTGCATCAACAGCAAAATACAAATGTGAGGAAGGCTGAACTTGATGGACGCAAGTCTCTTTTCAGCTATGTAGCTATGTAACTATGTATTACCAGTGTAGGCAACCCTAATTTATTTTAAGCCCATCACCCAGAAAGGATAAAGCAGGATGTGTGGATCCCAAATTATTTTATAACAAAGCTTCATTCCATTTCTGTATCATTGACCCTCACACCACTTTATTTAGCATAAGGGAATAAGAGAGAGCTATTTTGTCCTTCTTGTTAATAGTGAGCTCTAAAGAAGCCTGGTATGTTACATTTGCAAAAATAACACATTTTCACACAAAACAAAGCTAATGCAAAATGAGGCAGACTGCAAATGTAGGCCTCAAAATAATATTTTGGGAGGAAAATATGAAATAATTATTTCAAAATATTAAAATATGAAAAATATATCATTAAATAAATCAATTCTTCAAAAAAAATATTGAATATTTTTTAAAAGTTTAAAAAAAATAAAAAAAATTATTGGGGCCATAATTAGGTCTCTCACAGAACCAAGCAGAAAAAGCATAAACAAATTTATATTAAAGGGACACTCCGGGAATCAATATTACTTCAATGTATTTGATAGATTTTGGCCTCCTTAATACATGTAATATTATTTTACACGCTCAACTCTTCATAATTTTTGCACAAAAAAATAAATGTTTTGCAGAATGCAGCAGCATAAGCCTGACCCCTTCACCACACCCCCTTATACCAGAAAGACTTCCTTACCAAATGTATTCACACAGTCTAGCCCCCAACATCACTGAATGAGCTGCTTTTAGTTCACAACCTGCCTGCTAACAGTCAGATAAACTATAGACAGGTAGTGATATCTTTACCATATGTCTACCTGAGTGTCTACTACTAATACAACTTACTTTGTAGTTTACATCATTCAGTACTGTCAGTGGCTGAGCTAAAGTGCACATATTTGATAAGGAAGTCTTTTTTTGTGAGGGGGCGTGGCTAAAGAGGCATGCCTATGGTGCAGCATTCTGAAAAACAATTTTTTTTCTTATGCAAAAACAATAGAGACTTGAGCATGCAAAAAACACAGCACGTTAATGAGGCCAAAATACATTAAAGCTGTATTGGTGCACTTAGTGTCCCTTTAAGTATTATGTAAATCTACAGCATTATTCACTGATCTCCCAGTAAGTTGATAAATCCTGACATGGTTTTAAACATTGATCTTACTTGTAGAATGTTCAATGGGAGATCTTAACACCAACGGGATTTTTCAATTAAGTCCAAATGGACCATACTGAATAGGGCAAAACCCTCTTGCCATTCGGACGGCAAAACCAGGACACTATTTAACAATGTCCAGACCATACAATTCAGGCAAATAGTACTTAAAATCATATAATTTGCAAATGTACATCCTATTCGACTTGCACATTTTTGTTAATCCTTTGTATAGGATTTAAATGCAAAAGCACTGATTTTAATCTGCACACTGAATACATCAGGGCTATTGCTACAGGTTCACTTTGGCAGCCTGAATTAAAATGGTATTAGGCTTTAGTAAACATAATTGCCATTGCTGTCAGATTTGGTTATTTTCACCGTTTTTTTTACCATCCTGACAAAATCCGGTATTTTGTAAAAAACCCTGCAAGTGGGTCATCCCCATTGATCAATTAGGTTTTTACAGTAAGCTCTGCAGGCCCACAAGCTGGCATTTGTCGTCACCGGCACACAACCTGAGGTAAGCCTCTATAAAGATTGTATTCTTTGCTGAGGTATCATACGTTTAGGGATTTTAAAAATCTGATATAGTACATTTGCATTTTGCCAAACTGTTTGAAGAAAGTCTTTAGGGGAACTTGCTGAAGCCAATGGTCATACGCCATCAGCTGTATGGTTGAGATTGGAAAGCTCATTCGGCTTGAAAGCCTCTGAGCCATATTCTACCATCTTTTTTAAACAATCTATCTGTTCACCAACACCCTAATATGTAGTTTTTGGAGTATTGATGACTGTTTCCACAAACTTAAGGTAAGTCATCAGGATGAAGAAAGGGCATGTTTATAGAAGAGATCAGCTCAACGTTCATCATATCTTCCATGCAGAAGAATACAACAAAATACAGGACATATCAGCCAAGCACACATGCACATAACAATAACTTGACCAGCCAGCCAGCCAATTTTGCCTACATGTAAGAAAGGGCAAAGTATATCCTCTCACAAGCTCATAAATGCCTCATAATAATTTCTGCTACAAGCACTTGTTATGATTTAATTGTACTCTGCTTAATTATGATGTCTCTCTGTGTCCACACAACCAATATATAGTACCATAGAAAAAAGACTAACTGTCGAGAAGTATGGTACAGATACTATTGTTAAACTGAAAAGGTTACTATTAATACAGCAATTAGAAGTAGTAGTAGCAGTATTATATGGGCTAGACAGCAGAAAATCCCTAGTCGGAGCAATCATGAAGACTAACATAGTTAATTCAAAAATTGACAGCACTTTTTTTTTTATTAATTTTGTTAGCTTAAGGTTCGATGAATTTCTCATAATTATCTTCAGCACATGGAACAATAGTCTCTTGATTCTCAGTTCAATTATCATAAGCCAGTGGTGGCATTTGCAATTTAATACAAGATTTATTTTTCCCCTTAACATTTTAAGGATACTACATGACCTTCACATTCCTCGCAATGTAATATTAGAAGTCAACTGCCTACATTTACACATAGCTACATCAAAATTGAGGTAAACTGTAATTCAGCTGTGAAGTTTCTTCGTAAGTTGAGGTCAATTTATAAAAAGGAATAGCATTCACACATTCACTAATAATGAAAACAAATTTATAAAAGAAAGAAAAATTACAAAAGTTGTAAATAAGGATTTTAAGTTTACATAAAGTGAAATCTGTATAAAATGTTTTTTTTTCTATAGCATAATAAACTGTTTCTTGACAAGCACAACTACATCTAAAGACAGTTACTGATTTTTTGGTTTGTCCACTAAACCATAATTTGTATTGCGCTAAATTGCAAATTTAAGCTACAAACATATACACCTTGGTGAGATTAATAACTAAATTATTAAATTATTAAATAATTAACATACTAACAGTATGTGCATGTAGAATTCAACTCTTGTACATAAGCAATTAGAGAAAAGAAAATAAGGCACAAAATTTGAGTGATCAAATGTGAGTAATCTACTATATTTAAATATCTTTATACCTTTTATCCATTTTTGGAACATACTGCACCATCACTGTTTTTTGTTTTATCGCCCCCTTGGCTGTCTGTCACTACACCAAAGAGGACACTCACTGCATATCCCATAAGCGGGATCATACCACTGCAAGCTATTCAAACCAGAGCTGGATTAAGCTCTACAAAAAGTGAGTATAATTTCTTCTATTTTATTTGGATTACCTTTTGGATCACCCTGTACCACTATCGTTTTCATCACTCATCGCCCTCCTTCATATACCTGCAAGGAGCAAAACTCTACAACTTCAGAGACCAACATAGGACCTAAGTTCCATTATACTGGACTCTATTTTATTATTACTACCTCAACCAGGACTTTAATTTTATTTACTTTGCCTACTGGCGTAGTCCCATCCTTTTGTTTGTTTGCCCTCCTCATTTATTTCAAGGACATGTGAGGGAGTCCTTGTTTGGGATTGCTGCCTTTTGTACTTCTTTCTGATGTACTAGCACTGACTCTATTTTCTGTTTTTCTGTAATACACACACACTCACTGACAGACATACACAGAGTGACTAAGACACGCACACACTGACATACATACACACACACACACACACACATTTACTGACAGAAACACACTCATACACATTTCCCCAACACTCACAAATTACTATTATTTATTTTATTTTTTTCATTTTAATTTAACTCCACCCAGCCTTTGTGGGAGAACTGGAGTGGATTTCTCACCTGGGGTCCAGTGGGGCTGCAGGGGCTACTTGTGCTGCTGGACAGGCAGGCAGGGGGCGAACTGGCAGAGTAGGCAGCGAGGGAGCTCTGGTCTTTCTGCTCAGCTTCCTTGTGCGCTGCTTAGTGATGCCAGGAGCTGGTCTGACGTCATATGCCGGCTCACGGCATCACTAAGCGGCGTGCGAGGGAGCTGAGCAGTAAGAGCACTCCCTCGCCACCAGACCGCAAATCAAGCTGCCGCCTGCCTCAGGGGGGCACAAAGGTGGCCAGCTGGCCAGCTCTTGGGTCCCCAGGACACGACAGCACAAGACAGTGCCGCCCAAGGTAAATACACTGCTGGGCACCCTACTGACGACCTAGGCCATGTGCCCACAGAGAGGGCTCGGTGTGCCAGCTGTGGCATGCGTGCCATAGGTTTGCCATCACTGCTCTATATTATTATAACACCATAACATGTTTATAACAAATACAATTTTTAAAAACTATATTTAACAAAAAAATTATGAAATACCCATAACAGCTTTAGAATATGTAAAAAACAGATCAAATTAGTATCTTGTAATACCTTTTTATTTTACATCTACATCACTGGACTAATACGGCTACAATCTCTACTTGGACAACTTTAGAATACATGTTCCAAAATATGACAGTAGAAATATATATTTAAATATCCTGATATTATATTTTCTGGCATTTTTTCTTTCTGAAAATATATTTTTTTACATGCTAGTGGAATTCAAATATTTTAGCAACATATGGGCAGAATGTGTACTTACCATTAATTTATGTACCTGCCTAAACCTATCTGTATATATGCTATATACACAAAAGTGTACAGTACCACTAGAACCCCTCTCCCCAGATCCTCTTCAATAGACGAGCATACCTTGAACTGTGAGAAGGTTATGCAATTTAAGACAGAAGAGCTCTATTTGAGCAATGTGTTTCCAACGGTGGAGTACATTTAAAGGTAAGTGTGTCCATTTCTGACAGTGACTCCCTCCCTCTCCCAGTCACGTGTGGTGTTCCCCAGGGTTCCATTCTCGGCCCCCTACTATTTACATTATTTATAAATGATCTGCCTAATGTCTGCCAATCCTCAAATGTACACATGTACGCAGATGACACGGTAATCTATGCGAGCAAATCCAATCTACCTCAACTTGAGGCTTTGCTCCAAGACCAGTTTACAGAGGTAGAAAAGTGGATCGCAAAAAACAAACTCTTCCTGAACACTGACAAAACTGTCACAATGATCTTTGGAACGGTACCTAAATTACACAAATTACACAATCCCCACCTATCCATCAAAACAAATTCAAATGGCACACTGACCGCGGTCCACTCTTTCAAATACTTGGGTATGATATTAGACCCCAATCTATCTTTTAGCCTGCACATAGAAAAGCTTGCATCTAAACTTTATCCAAAATTAGGTGCCCTGTACAGAAACAAAGCCTGCCTAAGCCCTACAGTAAAGGAAAAGATTGTACAGCAAATGCTGATGCCAATCATTGATTATGGGGATGTAGTATATGCGTCTGCATCGCAATCCCACATTAATAAACTCAACACATTGTATAACTCGTTCTGCAGATTTGTGCTACAATGTAATTACAGGACCCATCATTGTGACATGCTAAAGGAACTAAACTGGCTGTCGCTGGAATCCAGACGCACCCTTCATCTTTCCAGCCTTGTTTTTAAGAGCTTTTCTGGGAAACTCACACCCTACCTGAACAAAATGCTTTCCCCAGCTGTTCCCACTTTCTATAACCTCCGATCCAGTACAAGCACTTTACTTAGTCTACCTCAATACAAAAAGAAAGCGGCCCGATCCTCCTTCTCCTACAGAGCGCCGCAATTGTGGAACGACCTCCCGCACAATTTAAAATCTTCCCTAAGCCTAAAGTCTTTTAAGAGATCCCTCTCTACATACCTCAAAACAGAATGCACGTGTCATGGTTGATTATATATTTCCTACCTGTTCTATGTTAAATTTTGGATATATTGTGTATTAATATTGTTTTTGTATTTTGTTGTACCTAATGTAACAATGCAATGATTTGTGGACCCAGGACATACTTGAAAACGAGAGAAATCTCAATGTATCTTTCCTGGTAAAATATTTTATAAATAAATAAATAAAATAAATATTAAGTATGGTATATTAAAATTCAATTTATTTTGCACTGAAAATCAGCAATAATGTTCTGTGTGTAAGGTGTGGTGTAATGGTATTTATTAATTAATGACTTTACATCATAAAGAAAGCATATTTAGTGTAATGCTTTGGGGGCACCACTGGAGTGTGTAGGAAGACATGTGCTTCTGGCAGTGACATCACAGGCCAGCCTACTTACACTGAATAAAAACCAGATGTAGGAGAAGCTCTTTCTCTTTTTGCCTGTACCTGACTGATCATGTAGTACCAGCTCTGACTTAGCCCCAGCCCTTTGGCTGGGGCCTTGTAAGTAATATGAATCCATTGTAACATTTAGCAATTGTAATAGCCTTTTGTATAATATTTAGCAACCAATAGCGTTTTGCGTAGTATTGTATTGTATAATTAAATATACATTTAATATTACAACGTTTTGTGTATTTTCTATCCACATATTCAACCATAATACCATGAATTCTAAAAATATTAATGTTGTTCCGTATTGCTTAATTATTATGTATTAAGAGATTAATATTCATATTTAAGTCACGACCACAACATGTGGGTAGTGAAGAGTTTAACAAATCAATATCCAATAGGTATTAATTAGCACTATGGATACCATAGTATCAACCAACTAAACCAATTAATCCTTTAAAGGCTAAATGCCTTTTAAAAAAAACACAATAAAAAAGGGATATCCTAACATATTTTCCTCTAGATATCATATATCAGAATATTGGATTATCTTGCAAAGCAAAGTAAATCCTTCACAACACTAAATCAAACTTTCATCAAAGTTTTAAAGCTTTAAATCTGAACAAAATCCTTCTCTGATCAAAAGAGAATTGGATGATTTCCTTATTGTAAGCTAACCATTTTGTATTTAACTGTCAACTCGAAAGGCATTCTTTTGCATTCAATATTTTCAATTTTGTTTTGTTTTTTACAATCTTTGCAAGTTAAATGCTTATTTTACATCCGAAAATGCTAAATGCATGTTGACATTTAACAGGGTTATTTACTAAAATTAGAATTTAAAGTGAATTTAAAATTTAAGGTTAAAATAGTCCAAACTGAAAAAATCCTCTAAGTCAGTTATGCTTTCAGTTTGACTACTCTGGCCTTAAGTGTGAAATTCACTTTGAATTCTCACTTAAGGGAATAACCCTGAAAATGTCCTTCTAATATGAATCTCTTTTATTTTATGAATATAAAGTAATACAATAAGCCATATATTGTGTTGTCTTGAAAATGACTGTGCAGTATTTATGTAAATTTGCTATAAATTCCTTGCATATATGGTATTTATTTGTAGTTACTCAACCTGAATTCCCACAAACATTCCAGAAAATATTATTTTATAGATAGATACGTAATGATAGCATTAAATCTTTAAAAACCACTCATACCCAACATATATTTTTTTCATACCAACGACTCAATTCTATTACATATGATGTTTGATAAAAGAGCCAAAGTAATAACATTTCAGTTGTTTTCTTATTTTATTGCAATCACAAAAATGCTTTTTCGCATGTCATAACTTTTTATCACACACAATATTATGTCTGTACAGAGACCTATGGGACTAGGGATAAAAACTGCAACGCTATTGCCAGTGATTATGTTTTGCATTCGGCACAAAAAAAAAGACTTTTACGTTGAAAAGTTTACAGGTTAAAACAATGGAAACCTAAATCATTTTTGTAACAATTCAAAATTGCTTTTAAATAAACTAAACAAAAGCCTCAGACACAAAATTTGCTCTGAAGCAACGAACAAGGTTGGATGGACAATTGAAGGTCATAATCCTATTTAGAACATCAAATTAAAACTAGTGAAGGCAAGCCCTACTAGAGAGCAAGACCTCAAAGAAATGACCTCTAGTGAAATGTCACTTTTTATGGCAGTAATAAAGAGTCACTTTATTTAAATCATAAAATGTAAACCACAAAAAGGTAAAGAGTAAACAGTCAAAAGTGAAAAATGTGTTAAAGTGTGTTAAAAAAACGGATGCAAGGAGGTCGATATATACAACCATATATAACCATATGTATGTAATAAACACTATGTATAACTACATATATATATAACCATATATATGCAACAAGCACTGAATATTGTATCTAACTGTATATATATATCAGCATCAGACTCCAGACCAAGGTGCAGACTGTGCAAAGAAGTCTGCAATGTTAGCAGGAACAGCATACACTGAGAAACACAACCACGTTGCTGGGATTGTGTACCGAAACATCTGTTCAGAATATGGTCTGGACCTGCCTGAGTCTAGATGGGAGATACCACAAAGGGTAGTTGAGAAGGGCACGGCTAAGATCCTGTAGGACTTCCAGATCCAGACAGACAAGTACTGGCCAACCAACTTCATTCAGTGCTTGTTACATACAAGGTAACAAGGTTAACAAAACACTTCCCACAAATATTTGCAACCTTGTAACAGTTGATCAGGTGCACTACAGTGGGATACGTATTTTGCAACAGTTACTACTGAAGTGCAATGTTGTATTTAAATAACCGCAAATTGGTGGTTGGTCTGAGTCAGAAGAAACCATCAATAAATCCTAATATAGATCGATAAAAGGCTTGACCCTTGAGGAGGAGTTATCTAGCCAAGATGAAATCTAGGAAATCTAGGATCAACCTTGTTATAAGTAAAAGGCAGGAATTTTAAATAACTATTTCTCCTCTGTATATATTAAGGAAGAACCCATGGCAATAGATGTGCAAATGATTGCTACTAAATACTTGCAGAATAATTGTAATTGGTTAACTCAAGACAAGGTGCTGCAACAACTAAAGAAAGTTAATATAAACAAAGCTCCAGGGCCTGACGGTATCCATCCACAAGTACTTAAGGAACTAAGTGTAGAAATAAGTGAACCTCTGTTTTTAATCTTTCAAGATTCTTTTCTTTCAGGAAGTGTTCCATAGGATTGGATGAAGGCAGATGTGGTTCCTATATTCAAAAAGTTTTCAAAAACCTTGCCTGGAAATTATAGACCTGTGAGCTTAACTTTTGTGGCTGGGAAAATATTTGAAGGTTATTAAGGGATAATATTCAAGAATTCCTTGAGAAGAACATGGTTATCAGCAAAAATCTGCGATGTTTTATGAAGCACAGGTCATGTCAAACTAACTTGATTGTGTTCTGCGAAGAAGTAAGTAGAAGTATAGATCAGGGTGTAAAATTATTTACTGCTATATAGGGCCATTCAGACTGCAAAATCAAAATAAGAATACATCAATATCTGGAGTTTGTAATTCATGCCCTGAACAGGCCTGAATTTGGTCTGGATTTCAGCCAAACCAAACAATATTAGATGCTGAAATAATTTAAATCCAAGCCCAGAGGCTTCTGACCCATTGGTGATTGGTTGGGGCCCTGATATTTATGATAAAGAAGAGACCTATTGTCCCCTCCCCTGGACTCTATGGGCCACCAATCCTCTAGCCACCCTGCTAAAATAAAATCCCTACCTACCACCTAACCCTTATAATAAAACCTATAATATAAAACCTATAAAAAAAAAATATATATATATATATACTTACCTTAAGAAGGCGTCTGTTCTTTAGCCTAAAACAAAAATCCATTATAACCAACAGCATAAATTAAAATTTAAAAAGGCATGATTGCAAAAAAAACCCCAAAAAACAGAATTCCATTTAGCTCTAGTAAATCTGAAAATTCTGTAGTTTTTACCAGATTGTGTCCATTCAGACAAATTACAGTGTTTAGAGAATAACCCTGCTAGATTTCTTTGAACTGGATTGTCTGTTAAATGGGCCAGATCACCTGACGGAGATCCAAGAAGATAAACAATTTAAACAAAATAACAATTCATCTGATTCATCATACAAAGGCAAAGCAGAGACTGCTGTTCTCCAAGGAAAATAAATTACCATACTGAGTGGAGATGGCAATAATTCATTTTTCACTTGGCAGAATATGTCTCATTACAGTCATTGACAGTCAAATTACCTACCCTTGGCCATCTCTTTTCTGGAGGCTGTCTACAGATATAAGATACCCAAAGTTGATTACACAACATTTTGTAACCATTAGCATACAAGTGTCCTCAATTTTTTTAACACACAATTAAGAGTATTTTTTAAATCTGTATTACTTAATTTACAGCTCATATTTAACCATATATAGCCATCTATCCGGTTGCTTAACAAAATCCCTACAGCTACTGGAGTGTGCTTTTTAGCCATCATTTCAGCATGTAGCAGGAGAGATTGATAGCCCTGCTGTCCTACAGATCATTTCCCAGCCTGCTAATAAGGTTGGATCTTCTCCACTGCCACTACCCTACCCAGGCACAGGTGTTGCCACCTATATTTTATTCTAGAGAGGAAGGCATGCTGGCCACTAGGAGAACTCCATAACTCTGCGATGAAGTGCATCCACTGACCTACAAGCCTTAGCCAGCTGCTACCGCACTAGTTGCATACAGCAATGGTACAGCAATTGAAATATATTTCTGCTGAAAGTGAATCATGAGGGAAATGTGTATTGTGGAGCAATGGCCTGATTGAGCTGCGTAAAGGGCTCCCCTTCTCTCATGGAAAACAAAGCTCACCCTACAGCAATCAGCTGGGCAACCAAGTGGGTAATTTTGTTAGCCTTCTGTTTTGACATTTTCCTTGAATTAAATCAACCAAAATGTTCAAGAGTGGACTGGCAGAAACGTCCCTGGGATAATGTGGACTGGGTGTCTGTCTACCCCTGTCATCCAGTGGCATTAGGCTCAGCATTCCTCCTGCTCGATCTAAGAGTTTAGATCGTAGTGGAGGTGATACTAATGATGGTAGTTGATTTCACAGAATCAGAGCAATATCATCATCACTAGATTCTTTGCCACCACAAACAAAATCAGACATTGGGGATACTACTTGGGTACTCTGCTCTACCACTCCTGTAAAGAACGGCTCCATCAAAGTCTCTACTGAACTCTTCCTTAGTTGCTTCTTGGGGGGACTAAAATAAACAGGCTATAACACAGACAATGGCAACAAATACACTAGTTGCATTGATCTCCTGCTCTGAGCACCATAAATACAGAAACTGTAATGCATGAACTAGCTGTGGTCGAAGGAGCTGCAGTTTCAATATGGTTTCAAAATTCACTCTTTATTGTCCCATAATCATTTCTAGAATGTCTCCCTGACTTAGTCTTAAACCAGAATCACTATGCTAGAGGTTGAACACTCCTATATAGTCTTGTTCATTTCTCATAAAGTCAAAGGCCTAAATAACAAAGTGAAAATAGAAGCTATCTTGTCATACTATGTAACAAGGAAGGTCAATGTGTTCTTTCTCAAAGAGTCGCAGTTTTGCAAAACTGCGACTCTTTGAGAAAGAACACATTGACCTTCCTTGTTACTTTATAGTGAGTGGAGAATTTTCAAATGGGCCAAAAATTTTACTCATAAAAGTCTACACTCCTAGTGAATGTGATGCTAAATTCTAGGACAAGTTAATCTCAATGCTGGACTAAAGAGACCCACAGTTATTACATGTAGGTGGAGACTTTAGTGCAATATTAGATGTCAATCTAGACATATATCCACCAGGAACACAAAAACTCCCTATATGAATAATAGATACCTTCAGAGACTCCTGAGAACACTGCATCTATTTAATACCTGTAGGACAAGTCATCTAATGTTAAAAGACTGCACAAGTAATTTAGTAGTTTCGCATGACATGTGCTCAAGAATAGATTACTTTATGACCCCAAGTAATGTCAGATATATTAAGTAATGTGATTTTAATCAGTATTCATGATCAGACCATACCCTTCACCTAAAAGATATATGCCCAATAGACAGAAATAGCTGCTGGTGACTAAATGATTGTCTCTTGAACTTTGAAGATGTCTGTGTGAATAAATTCTCTGACATTAAGCTCTGCTTTTCAAATACAACCATGAAGACTTATCACCTATAATTATCTGGGCAGCTTTCAAAGTTTTCATACATGGATCATTTGTACGATGCTCAGAACAATGTAATTGAACTGTTTACTTTTCATTTACAATTATCAAACAAAATTAAAAAAACTAAAAAAGGAATCAGCAACTCTCCCTAGATTCATCAATTTTATGAAAGCTAGCAGATGTCTAAATAAAACTTAACAAATCGGGATCAGACGCAACTGCTAAAAGCATTCAAAGGATAAAAAGACCTGTCTTCCAAAAAGCCAATAAACCAGACATCTTGTTATTAACTAAACTCAGAGGACTGTCTCCAGCTATTCAAAGGGAATCCGATAAAGCTAGCCACTGACCCCGGTGAAATAATTCAAGAATGTACACAATATTAACACTTTTACAATGGGAAAAAAGATAACAACTGGAAGACGAGAAGAGATGATACTAAGACTTTCCTAGACAACCTCCCCTTGCTGATTTCATTTGTTAGAAATAAAGGTTATGTTAATTTTTAATAGATTATTAAAAATTGACATAACCTCAATTCTAACATATGAAATCCTTCTTATCTTAAAAAATATGGAAAATCATCAGGATCGGATGATTCACTGTTACATTCTATAACAAATTAAATTTTAGTTGGCACCACACCAAATGAGGTCCTTAAATGCAATCTACAGAGGAGAAGATATAATAAGTAAATGTGGAAACGTCTCCTTTATGGTTATTACAAAGACTCAAATAGAACAAACAAGTTTTACTAGCTATAGAACGATATGCCTAATCAATATGGATATTAAAATTTACACAAAAATCTTACCCAACAGACTAAGTCCATTCTTTCCAACCCTAATCCACCCAGACCAAGTGGTATTTATTATGAATTGTGTATCACCAGTCACGACAAAAAGGATATTGGATACTTTGATCAATATCTTCAATTGCTTAAATCATCAAACTATGCTATTAGGATTAGACATGAAGCTTAGGATTGGTGCTTCCTATAGGAGTTTCTCCATCAATGTGGACATACCGACAATATAGTCACTACACAAGAATCAAAAGGCAATAGTTAAGACAATGGAGTGTCATCTACAGAGTTTGAGATAAAAAAAAATGACACGACATAAGGTGGCCGTTTGTCTCCTCTACTATTTTACAATACTACTGCAATAAGAAATCATTCAGATGTATGTAGGAGAGCACATGAAGACTCATTGTCTCAGTAGACATACTTCTTTATATAACCAATTCAAGAATATCCTTACCCTGCCTATGTAGGTCAATCAGGCATTTATCTCATCTGTCTGTACATAGTAAACTTAAATAAATGTGAAGGCTTGAATGTTACAGTAAAAGGGAAATAATTAAATTTCTGGTTTAATATCAATAATACGGTCTATGCTTCCCACTGCCCATGTTTTAAAAAACAAAACAAAAGAAAACAGAAACTATGGGAATGTGACATAGGCAAAGAAATTGACTTCTACAAGAATGGAGGAAGATTTTTGAGAGAAGTAATAAAATATCCATCTGTACTACATTTAGTGAAAATAGGTACAAATTGATTTAAAACGCTGGTACTTAGACCCTGTGAGCCTTCACCACATTTATCCGACTTGATCAACAAAATGTACATGTACATATTTCCACATGTGGTAGGAACATTACTTAATTGCTAACTTTTGGAAAATAATCTTCTGAACAAGAATTAGCCTTACTAAATACTAACCTGAAATACTCCCATCTTAATAATAAATTCTTTAAGTCTTGTATCAAGAAATGTACAGCATGTCACATATGTATAACCAAAAAATGGAGAGATGATATCACAAATGTTAAAACTATTTCCTCCAAGATTCCCTTTATATATGACATGGACAAATTAACCACCAGATGAATGGAATCCTTAGCAAGCATGATGATATCTGGCAAGCTTGGAATAGACATAATATTAACACACTATGTGAGAAATAACACCTTGATCGAATCGCCTTCTGACCAGGAGTGTTCTCCTGGCAGCAAGAGTATTTTTATCAAAACGTTTTTGATAAAAGCGAGGGACAACTTCTACTGGCTGGAAATAAAGGAAGAACCAGGGATCTAGATCAAAGTGTCTCTTTTACCAAGAAGTCTCTAACATAATACCAGTATTTTACATCTGTATGCAGGTACCCTTGTGCCCAAAACCCCTCTAACAGATATCACGCATCACTTTTGTTATTCTAAATAACTTAACTGGAGCAGTGTCACATGGTTTTATAGTAGAATGAATGTCCTAATACGGGAGTGTAGTTACATTTAACTAGTACAACTGGGTCAGAAGTGAGTTAAATACCAGGGTATTTAAAGGCATCAATTTAATAAGTAGACTATCTAACCTCTGAATGGTAGCAGAACTAGCTGTTGATAGGTTCAAAGACATATCACCTGATTTTTCAAAATTCATTTTGTACCCAGCCAATTCTCCAAAAGACTGAAGAAGTTCAAATAGAGAAGGGATAGACCTGTCTGGCCTAATGGTCTAGTTTGCTAATCTACTGTCGTATTAAGCCTGAGCTTTTCTCTATTATCACAAAATGTGCAGTTTTACCACATGCCGTAATGTTTCCATACGAGCGCATTTGTAACTTCAATGCACAAATAAAATAAAGAATATATAAAAAAAAAATACCGGTAATTGCGATTTGACCAAATTTTGGTGGTTCTTCCAAATTTTGTAAATCAAAAATTCTATAAGGTCAAATAAGGAAACAAAAAGGACAATATATTTGTTTGCTTTGTGATTTAGAATTTTGTACATGGTGCCAAAAGAGGTGATTGTTGAGAAGAAAATGTGACCGATGGTTAGGGGATAGCCACTTTTATTTACAGATGAAGAGAGAAGTTACCAATAGAGGGAAGACAAATTAGGAGCAGTAAAAACAATAATCTACTTTTTTATTTAATTAGTATATAATTTAAATATATTGAAATGATTTTCAGTTCATATGACGTTCACTTCATTTGTTTAATCCAGGCTTCCCCAAACTCCGGCCTTCCAGATGTTGCTGAACTACAACTCCCTCGATTCTATGAATGAAATTAAAATTAAAAGGCTGAGAATCATGGGAGTTTTAGTTCAGCAACATCTGGGGGACTGGAGTTTGGGGAAGTCTGGTGTAACCCCTCACCTGTGGCAAAGGCTGAGGGGCATTGGGGTAGTAACATGCACCAGGTCTTCCCTATTACATTAAATACCCACCCAATCCAGTCCTGGGGACTGAAGTAAAGAAGTTCCTAACCACTTATATTTTTAAAGAATCTATTTACAAGTAGGGAACTAGAAACTCCCTCCTTATAATTTGATAAATGAATAACAAATAAAAAAAAAACAAGCTATTCCTTTTTATTTTATTTATTCTAAATGCAATTAGTTCATTCATGATTCTTGATTCTTACTAATAAACAAATTGCCCAAAATACAGACGATTTAGCACTAGTCCAAAAATGAATGCAAAAGTCTAGTAGAGATCTATTATATGGAGGCTATATCGGATATTAAAAGTACAATATTTAACATAACTATAAATGCGTTTCAAATGAGGTACTATTTGCTGACACTTGAGAAATATGTACATTTTTATTGAAGTAACTTTAAGTACTGTAAAATGCATGCAGTGTTCCATACAATACAGTTATAATATAGTTCATAAAAACTAAACAATTTTTAATGGCAGTAGCTTGTAGCATATGCTGAACAATTTAATTTAAAGATTATGTGATGTATAGCTTGATAAATGCATGAATTTGCATCATCAACATGTTTAAAAATTTTGGCATTATAATAATTTCAATGCCTCTGGAATTAACATCTGGAACTTCTGTTCGTGGTGTCTTTGAGATGATTAATCACTAGATAAATGATTTTCAGCAGCATGCTCCATCAA
The DNA here is from genome assembly GCA_933207985.1 of Pelobates cultripes. Taxonomy (NCBI): domain Eukaryota; kingdom Metazoa; phylum Chordata; class Amphibia; order Anura; family Pelobatidae; genus Pelobates; species Pelobates cultripes. The sequence continues at coordinate 286,045,846 of OW240913.1, forward strand.
TCTTTTCAAAATTATTTGTAAATTGTAGGCAACATGACATAAAAATGCTGTACAGATGCAAAGTTCAATTGTATTCCTACATGCGTAATACTCAAAAGGTTTTGTCTCCCCACACTAGAGCAAAATGAATAAAATGCAAATGTATCCATCTTCAGAACGAATTCAGAAAGAATGAAAGAAAATCAGCAAAGAGATAGAGTATATGACTTGGATAATGTCTGTCAATCAAAGGATTTAGCTATACTTAGCCAGTTATCCCTTTGGCAAATAATCAGCAATGGGTGAAAAAGATAACAGAGTGATCCACATAAATGCATATTGAATATGATCTATCTAACATTTCCTCTATTTATAACACTACTATTTAGCTACTTACCAAACGTTCATGTATAATATACATATTGGCACTCAACCCAGATCGATAAAGCAAAGTAAATCTTCAACCACCCGGGTGCTTTCCAGCGCCAACATACCCAAAAGTAAAGACAGGAGCATTCTCTGGGAAATTTCAATGGTGTATTCAATTACATTACTGTTTCAACCCCAGGAGGCTTGAAACGTTGATATAACTGAATATACCATTGAAAATTCCCAGAGAATGCGCCTGTCTTTACTTATATATATATATATTTGTGGTCAGGACAATATTGCCGTAATAGTTAGATAACATATAATTCGTACACAATAAACATAGTTAGTAACGCCAGTCGGTTGTGGTGTGCTGGAACCGACAAAAGCAGTAGGCTTGTAATAAAGAGGGCCCACCTTAGAGAGTGATATAAAAAGAGGAAGTGGTGGGAGCGGCAACTCGCCAGACCAACAACGGTAATGTGGGAGAGTATTAGAGGCCCTTATAAAGGGGACCCAAGCTCCTCCCACAACTACAGGCTCAGAATAAAATTTGTGGTCAGGGCAATATTGCCGTAGTAGTTAGATAACATATAATTCGTACACAATAAACATAAGTAAGAACACCAGTCAGAACTGACAAATGCAGTAGGCCTGTAATAAAGAGGGCAAAAAGAAGTATAGCATACAACATTTATTCATACTACAATACATCATATTATTTAGACAAATCCCCAAATGCCTGCCGTAACTCTTTAACAAGTTCTGGTATGTATAGAGTATAAGCAGATGATTTCCAGCATCCCATAGTCTTGATTATGCGAGCTGGGATGTGGTTGGAGGAAGCAGATGAAGCTGCCCCTATGCAAAAAGAGTGTCCTGAGTAATGAGTTGCATTTAGGCCAAGTCTAGTCAATAGCATATGGACATAAAGCATAAACTAAGCAGTAATGAGACAAGTACCATGTAGTTCTAGTAGGGGTTGATGTGGTTGTATTGTATTGGATACATAGCTTAACACCTTTCACAAACAGGTCACCATTTGTTATAAGGAGGGAGAAAAGGTATACCAACCGTGCGTCCCATTTGGCTAGTTTTAGAGTGGTGAAATGAAAGGAGGTAGTGATCTACGGATATGTGGATATCAACTATTTTAAGGTAGTCTGTGGCCATTACCCTGATGGTGGTGAATTCTCTAGGCTATAAGAATCCATAAAAAGCTTGATATGTGGCGGTTTTAATGACCATATTAGTTACATGCTCAAAAAGGAGATGTAACTAACAAATCGGATAAGGATTGGAATATCTTATTGTGGATGGGTAATCTTTTAGGGGGTAAATACGTGTCTGATCTCTGGATACCTGGTATGATGATAGGAATCCTTTTTTGGGGGGGGGGAGTTGTAAAAGCATGTGGTGTTGAATTCCCGTTAGATAAAGTTTGATTGTGTTAAAAGATAATTTTAATTTAAGGTGGCAAAAAGATGTGAACCCCAGTATAGACTCCATAGCAAACCTGTCCCGAACTCAAAAATCTACTATGAATTTGGTGAAAAGGTGAAAAGCCCTATCATAGGATTTCCTAGAGTTGACCGAGAGTACAAGGTGAGAAAGATTACGTGAATGTGTCAATAATTCATTTAATCCATGAGCATGTCTTGGAATAGAGTGGGAGGAGTAGCCAGACGGAAAGCGGTGGGCAGAGTCTTGTGGAAAGCCTGAAAACGAGACAAGTGATCAGCTGATATATTTGTGATGCCCGGGACGTGAATACATGTGATGAAAATTGGCAGGTGGCCGCCACCCACGTGAGTCTCCTCAAAAACCTCATAATAATTTATTTACAAGTGGCTGGTGGCTAGGTTATCAGAAAAACATCTGACTGTGTCAGGACTCCAGGTTTAGCTGCGGCCACTATTGGGAACAATTCGAACAAGGTCGATGTTGTGGAAAAGCTATGTAGGGACTTCTTTAGGCCATGGAACCCAAAGCCATTTCTTGCCATAGATGGCTGCAAAGCCTGTATTGGAAGAAGCATCTTTCCAGAGTGTGGGAGAATAGTCAGAAATTGGGGGGATGAACATGGCTTTCTCGTTCCATGTCGTAAGGAAGGTGCGCCACATCAGTAAGTCAGCAGTTGCGTGTGTGTCTAGCGTGATGTGTGAGTTGTCTGAGGGGAGGTCTGGGAACAAACAAACAGAGTAGACAGGAAATTAGGATCTACCTTGTGGAATGATCCTCATAGCAAAATTGTGCAGAGATTGAAGTTATTTATGGTTACAAGAACCTAGCTATAGGTATAGTTCAATGCTTCATAGGGCACGCTCAATCTTATCATGAGGGAGACAGGCCTGCATGTTAACCAAGTCTAGTTGAATACCTAAAAACTGTATTACCATGTCAGCACCTTCCGTTTTTTTAGAGGATACCCAGGGATTCAAAAAGAGATAATGTTTTTGAGGCTGTTAGGGGGTTGGGAGTTGTCTTCAATCGTGAGGAAGTTGTCTAAATAGTGTATGACAGTCGGGCATCTGCATACATTAAGTAGCAACCAACACAAGGTTTCAGTGAAAATATCAAATATCTTGGGACTACACTCAGAACCGAAAGTGAGCTGGGAGAAAAAATAATATAAACCTCGCTACTTAATGCCATGCGGATGCCAAAGTGAGGGGTGAATGGGAAGTAATTTGAATGCATTGACAATATCCGTTTTACTGAGCCATGCACCAGTCCCAGCAGCCAAAATGGCCCAGATAGCATTGTTAATGGTAGAGTATTGTAGAGAGAATTCTTCAGAGGGTATGAGGGAATTAAGACTGGAGGAATGTGGTGCGGAAATGTCAATGATCAGTCTGTGTTTATGTGAAGATTTCCCAGTGACAATACCAATAAGATTAGTTCAGTATCCAATCTACTCCAATCCATATTGTAGTTAAACTGAGTCAAAGCGGCAGTCACTTTTGCAGAAAAAGAACAGTGGTAATCATAAAACACTGTACCACAGTATTTGTGCCCCAGATCCACCACTTTGTGCATATACACATCCAACTCCTCCCTTTTCTCAGGATAGACTTCACTTGGAGTAGTTCAGAGAAGGGCTAATAAACTAGTTCATGGATTGCAGGATATAACTTACAAGAAAAGGTTAAAGGAACTTTAAAGGAACGTGTATAGCTTGGAGAAAAGACGAGACAGGGGGGATATGATAGAAACATTTAAATACATAAAGAGAATCAACATCGTAAAGGAGGACACTATATTTAAAAGAAGAAAAACTACCACAACAAGAGGACATAATATCAGGAAGTATTACTTTACTGAGAGGGTAGTGTATGCATGGAATAGCCTTCCAGCTGAAGTGGTAAAGGTTAACACAGTAAAGGAGTTTAAGCATGCGTGGGAAAGGCATAAGGCTATCCAACCTATAAGATAAGGCCAGGGACTAATGAAAGTATTTAGAAATTTGGGCATACTAGATGGGCTGAATGGTTCTTCTCTGCCGTCACATTCTAGGTTTCTATGTTTCTATGATAAACCAAACAATCTAGATCCCTATAAATCCCAACACATAGCACAAATTCAGGTATTGACAGTTTTTTTTTTATTCAGCCTAGGATCTCTAGCTCTTAGCACCACTGATATGTCCCCATACCCATATGTCCTGTTCTCAAGGACATCCTGGGAGGAAATTAGGAGTGGGACCAGGTTAACATCCTTGCCCTACAGGATATTTTTCTTGAGATTAGCTGGGACCATATGTGATGGGTCTCAGGGACCTGCTGTCCCAGGTGAACCAGGTGAACCAGGTGTGGCAGGTGAACCAGGTGAACCAGGTGTGGCAGGTGAACCAGCAGAATTAGGGTTGGCGGGCCCAGCAGGCACATTAGAGAAGCCATACAAAGAGATGGGGTAGATCAGCGCAACCCTACCCCATCACTTTGTATTGTCTCATCTATTGAAGGATTTGAGGGGTCTCCTTCATTTGGGTTGCTGCCTATCTACATATTGTTTGTTAATTAGCGCTGATTTCCTTTTGTTTTCTGTACATTAGAGTAGCAGACTGCTTCTAACTTCTCCAGTCTATCATTTATAAGTCCAGTAGAAGACATCAAAGAGGACATCATGGCATTGACCTCTGGCTGCTGGGACCCACTAGACCCGAATTGGTATGAATTTGAAAAAGAGCCTAAATTATGGTCAAACGAGCACTTCCGGGTTAGTCTCCGAGCAGGCTGGAGTAGGAAGCGGGCTGGAAGCGTTCTGTGAGCAGTTAGGTAAGTAGAAACCAGACAGACAGGAGCCAGAAACCAGGACCACAAGGACACAGGTAAGGAAACAGCAAGATAGCGACTTGTGGGTGACCGGAAGTAGTCACGCTCAACTCGCCAGACCAACAACGGTAAAGTTGGAGAGGATTGGAGGCCCTTATAAAGAGGACCCAAGCCCCTCCCACAACTACAGGCCCAACCTTAAATATATATTCTGCCAATTCCGCTCTAAAATCATTGCCCACATCCGCTCCTTTCTTATGAACAATTCCACTAAGGAGCTTGTAATAGTTTTGTAATAGTTTGCATTGATTTCTGTTACTCTCTCCTAAGTGGTCTCCTCAGAAACCGTACTACCTCTCTACAGTCCATAATGAATGTCCCTCCTCTCAAATGTCCCCTCCTGTCCCTCCTCTCAAATTTTACCTCCCCTATTACGTTGCTTTGGCTTCCTGTAATCTATAAGACACAATTCAAAATATTAACCTACATTGCTCTCAAAAACTCTAACCCCTCACATTTCTTTACTAATTTATAGATACATCCTTTCTCACTTTTGCCCAACCCCTCCAATGACCGTCTCCTGTTTGCTGCTTGTACGTGTACTGCTAATTCACACTTGCAGAACTTCTCACAGGCAGCTTCACCCCTATGGATCAGCCATCTTCTCAAGTCTTCAATCCTTAAAGAAGTCCCCTTTAAACTCATCTGTTCCAAATATCCTATTGCTACACAGGTTAACTGTCATTTCTCAAAGCTATCTTTTACTCTTTCCCCTTTAATTAGTAGGTCCACACTGAACTTCACTCTCACCTTCCAGTACTGCTACTTTGGCATTCTGTCACTTGGTTGCGGTTTCCCAACTAACCTTCCTATTGTGTTGTTATACAGCTCCTCCTCTAGATTATAAGTTTGTGTTAGACAATTTACAAACCTAGTAAAGCCATTTTGTATGGTAAGAAGCCATATTGAAAGTTAGCCACTTCAAATGCATAAGCAGACAATATGTTCTCAAGCAGGGTTCGAGTCATGCAGGAGCGCGTGGGAACGGCGTTCCTGCACTTTTTCCACAGCAGGAAAGCCGTTCCTGTTAGTAGTCCTGCAGGCAGGCCCAAGGGGGCATGATATTCTGGTGACCGGCAGGAGGAGAGCGCCCTTCACAGGGCTCCCCTCCTGCAGGTCACTGCATGTAGTGTGGCCGAGCGCGTGGACCGCAACCTAACTGGTCTGACAGGAAATACACCAAACTACTTCCTGTCAGACCGGGTTAGGAAACCGGATCCTCCGCAGACTGCCCGCTCAGCCCCATGGATGGAGGTGTGGTGGGGACACAATAAAAAGGTACAGAGAATGACAGGAGGGGGGGCAATAACTGATACAGGAGGAGAGTGGGGAACAATAAGAGGTATGGGAGGGTGGACAATAATAAGTAGATAAGTGGAGGGGGCTAGATGAAAATGCTTGTTCTTGGGTAGAACATTGGCTTAAAAACAGAGTTCAAAGAGTTGTCATTAATGGAAAATTTTCAAGCTGGACAGAGGTGGCAAGTGGTGTCCCTCAGGGGTCTGTTCTGGGACCCCTTCTATTTAACATAGTTTATAAATGATCTTGAAGACAGCATTGAAAGTTATGTTTCAGTGTTTGCAGATGACACAAAACTTTGTAAAATAATACAATGTGAGCAATATATTACTTTGCTGCAGAGGGATTTAGATAGACTGGGGGACTGGGCACTCAAATGGCAGATGAAATTTAATGTTGAAAATGCAAAGTTATGCACTTCGGCGTAAAGAATACACAAGCAACGTATACCCTTAATGGAAGCGAATTAGGGATAACAACACATGAAAAGGACTTGGGAATTGTTATAGACAACAAACTATGCAACAATGTGCAATGTCAATCAGCAGTGGCCAAGGCCAGTAAGGTATTGTCATGCATTAAAAAGGGCATTCATTCTCGGGACGAGAATATCATTTTGCCTCTTTATAAATCACTGGTAAGACCACATATTGAATATGCTGTGCAATTTTGGACACCTGTTCTAAAGAAGGATATTATGGCACTAGAAAAAGTGCAGAGGCGGGCTACAAAACTAATAAAAGGAATGGAACATATCGGCTATGAAGAAAGGTTAACAAATTTAAACCTATTTAGTTTAGAAAAACGTCGCCTGAGAGGGGATATGATAACATTATACAAATATATTCGGGGCCAATACAAGCCATTGTGTGGAAATCTATTCACAAACCGGACTTTACATAGGACACGAGGCCATGTGTTTAGACTGGAAGAAAGAAGATTTCGTCTAAGGCAAAGGAAAGGTTTTTTTACTGTAAGAACAATCAGGATGTGGAATTCTCTGCCTGAAGAAGTGGTTTTATCAGAGTCCATACAGATGTTCAAACAGCTACTAGATACATACTTGCAAAAACAGAATATTCAAGGATATAATCTTTCAATGTAGGGTAATAACTGCTTGATCCAAGGATAAATCTGACTGCCATTCTGGGGTCAAGAAGGAATTTTTTTCCTAGCTTGTTGCAAAATTGTGCTTCAAACTGGTTTTTTTTGCCTTCTTTTGATCAACAGCAAAAAACAAATGTGAGGAAGGCTGAACTTGATGGACGCAAGTCTCTTTTCAGCTATGTAACTATGTAACTATGTAACATGAGGGGAGGGGGAACAATTGTAGGTACAGGATGGGGAGGGGGACCATTATAGGTACAGAGGGTGAGGGGTGGCAATAAAGGTTACAGGAGAGGAGGGGGGTAATAATAAGTAGATAAGTGGAGGGGGCAATAAAAGTTGCAGGAGGGGAGGGGGAAAATAATAGGTACAGGAGGGGAGGGGTGCAATAAAAGAAACAGGGGGACAAAATAGGTTTAGGTGGGGAGGGGGGACAATAATAGGTACAGGAGGGGGAAAATAAATGATACAGGAGGAGAAGGGGAACAATAAAAGGTACAAAGGGGGGACAATAATAAATACAAGAGGGGAGGAGTGCAATAAACATTACAGTAAGGGAAGGGGGACAATAATAGGTACAAGAGGGGAGAGGGGAGTATGAAACATACAGAAGAGATGAGAGGGCAATGAAAGGTACAGGAGGGGAGTGAAGAACAATAAAAGGGACAGGAGGGGAGGGGGACAATAACAGGTCCAGAAGGGGAGGGGGACATTGAAAGGCACAGGAGGGGAGGAGGACTATGAAAGTTTCATGAGGGGAGGAGGGAAGACAATAAGAGGTACAGGAGGGGGACAATGAAAGGCACAGGAAGGATACTGAAAGGCACAGGAGGGCTGGGGGGCACAAAGAGACACACAGAGGGGCACGGGAAACAAAGAGACACACAGAGGGACTGAGGGGGCACAAAGAGAAAGAGGGGCTGAGGGGGCACAAAGACACAGAGGGGGACAAAGAGACACACAGAGGGGATGGGGAGAAATAAGCACAAAGGGGCTAGGGGAAAGACGCACAAATGTGTTTGGAAAAAGAGCCACACAAAGGAGCTGACGGGGGAAGATAGAGACACAGAAAAGGGCAGGGGGATGAAAGACACAAAATGGCTGGGGTGAAGAAAGAGACAGACAAAGGGGCTGAAGGAAGTAAAAGATACACAAGGGATAAAATACACAATGTGTAAGAGACACACAAGGGATAAAATACAGTAGGGAGGTGTAAGACACACAAAGGGAGAATGGGGGTAAGAAATTTCAAAAACCTGGGATATAAAACACTATAGGGAGTAAGAATTTTTAAGAAAAAGGAGTTACAAGACACACAGGTGAAGATACATTTTTGGGAGGGGGGGATAAAAAAGCGTCTTCGCATGTGTCAAAAGTCCTTGCACTGGCCCTGTCTACAGGACCTGCCCTTTGCAGACCACCGGGACGCAAGAAGAGCTGTGCAGCTGCACATGGAGCTAGGCAGCTGCTAGCCAACACAGCATTCAGTACGGTACTGGCTTAGGCCGGTGGGCAGTGTGAACAGTCCTGGGGGGCGGGCACTGTATATGTCATGGCATCTCAGGATACTCAGGCTGAGATGCCATGGCGAAAGACTGGGAGACAGGACACTGACTTGGAGACAGGAGACTGGCTGGGAGAGAGTTTGGAGGCCCAGACCAGACGGACAGTGGGGCCTAGCAGTTAGCAGGCTCACTCACCATTGCCATTTGCCTGGAAAAAAAATTATCTAATTGACCCAGCACTGTCTGACTGCACTCACACTGCCACGTGAGCCTCACTCCTCACCAAGTGGACCCCAAGACCTGGCCTGTCTAAGAACAGTTAGTGCCAAACAGGAGTGAGCAAAAGGAGTTTGATCATGTAATTATTTAATGCACTGTGTGTTATGTAAAGTGAAGTGCCATCTGGCCCCCTTTATGCCACCTTTGGACTTTATTAATCTCAGGGCCACCATTTTTCTATGGGTGGAGTTCGTGGAGAGTAGGAAAATTCCTCTCCACCCAGAGGAAAATGGTGGCCCTGGCATAAATAAATATGCGGGGGTCAGTGTGTGTGCATGCAGCGTCATATGTGTGGCAGTTCAATGTCCTTGAATGCAGGGGGCAAGGGTGTATTTGTATGACGTGGCACTGTCCATGTCAAAAAACCCAAAACAATATACGCTCATATGCATATATATTTCTCAGAAAATACAGTGCAACATTTATTGTACAGTGCCAGAAGTGAACAAAGTATTACATTTGTACCCCTCATTGTCTGTAGCCTAGCCCATACCCAACTCCACTAGCTAGCAATGCCACATAGCTAGTAGTAATGGGATACTAGCTATTGGAGTTGGGGATGGGCTAGACTACAGACAATGAGGAGTACAAATGTACTACTTTGTTCACTTCTGGCACTTTACAATAAATGTTGCACTGTATTTTCTGAGAAATATATATGTATACGAGCTTATAATGTTTTGTTTTTTTGGGGGGGATGGGGGTGGATCTTGGGTGAGTTCCCACACTTTTTTCCCCAGGACCCATGTTTTCAAGTTCAAATATTAAATATAGTCACATCTAGCCAAGGAGCACACCCTCATATAACCTTAGATAAACTTGTTCTCCTTTTATCTAGAATTCATCTGCTATTACATTCAACTACTATGCCACATAATATCAAGACTTAAGTTTGAATTGTAGATACACTATAGGAATAAACTGTAAATTAAGTGATATTTAACAGATACCATTTTGCAGTAATACAATAATAAACATATAATACACCAGGACATACTTGAAAACGAGAGATATCTCAATGTATTCATCCTGCTAAAATCTTTTAGAAATTAATAAATACATTAAGAGTTTATTTGGTAATCAGCATGTATGGAGTTAAACATTATATATAATGGAAAAAGCAACACATGGTATAAATCAGAAGTTTGGCTGTTGAGCGATAATGTACTAGCCAATGAATTGATAGCATTATTTTAATTCTGTGTCACTCATAGATCTATTGAAACTGAATCCTTTATAACCTGTGGTTTTATTAAATAATTGACATGATTGACAAATCATTGAAATGATTGTCAAATTGCACCAGAAACTCTGTCTCTCTGTCTAATTCCTCCCAAACAGTTGAAACAACAAGAGTTTGTCCATAAATTGTTTGATTCCTCAATAGAAGGTTGGCCAGCCTTAGAAGATACCCGGTCAGCTGAAAACCTTTAACAGTTTAATTTGTTTTTTACTGATCCATTTGTAATTATTGTAAAGTAATGTGGAATAAGTTGGCGCTATATAAATGATTTTATCTACATTTCTATATATAGTTCATACCATGTTAAACAAAAATCTGCACACCAGTCAAGCCATAAGACTTGCTTTTCCAACAGAATCACAAATTTGCAGTGATATTACTACCGCAAAGGATTCTGGGTGGGCATATGCAAAAAACAAGTCTTATGGCTTAACATTACATTAACTATCCACAGACTTCAGGTGGAAGGGGTTTTCAATCACAATATTTCCCCACCATATACTTTTTGCTTTTTGCTATCTAATTATACACGTGGATATAGAGAAGGCATAACAATGATTCATGCAGGTCAGAATGTTTATGAATACATCCATATTAAATTATTATTATTATTATGATTTTTTTTAAACACAGTTATAATTTATTTTTAACCTTTCTATTGCTTTTTAAACTTTTTGCCTGTTAGTTTGGATTGCTATTCAGTAATGTAAAACGCTGATTCCACCACATTCTGAATCTACACTACAAACCAGAGCTCACAGAGGGAAAGGCTCTACAGTCATACATAGAGGAAGTAAGTGAATGGTCTGCTTGTGTTTTTTTCTTTTTTCATGTTACATAATTTTTTAGGACTTAAGTTGGCATTATAGGATTACAACTAGTGTTAGATTAGTGTTCCTTTAATATTAGGGCAGTTCAGGAACAGTAGGAAATCCACTCCTGACTAGTCAAAAAGAAAAACAATCAAAATAAAAAATGTTCTGTGCTTAAGAACAGTCAGTTATCAACAATGTTGATGTTTTGGTCCTGTTCTGGACCAAAAAGGGCTAAATTATGCACACTGTTATTTTCACTTTGTTATTGTGCACAAAATTCTTTGAATGTGGCTGTTTATATATAAAGAATAAAATGTTAGATTCGCACAAGCAGTAAATATGTTGGGGTCTCCTTAGTGTAACACCCACATTTGGCACTAGGTGGCTCTATTTGGTGGTTAAAATAGGATACTTAATACGAGGAAGCATTATTTTCTTAGTGCATTATATAATGGGTTTTGCAATAAAGAAAATATGTTATCATCAAGTCTATCAAGCCTAAATTATCTCCCTGTAGGGTCTTCTAATTCTAATGCACATCCCTGCTACCTCAGCAATCTACTTATCAGCTTCTGCAGCCTACAAATTTCCTTCCCTGTGTAAAAGAAAATGGAAAACATAAATGTCACTTAAAAAAAGTCAGCAACTTTAAACAGAGACGTATGGTATTATGGAGCATGGGTATCAGTGTAAGGGTGAATTATGATAACCCATGCCATTACAGTACAAAAGCTGGTAAAGGACACAATCATTAAAAACAACATTTTAAAAATCAGACTATTTCAGAATTTTGAAATATTTTCTTGCTTATGGTATGTGTAATAATCTTGTATAATTATAATTTTATGGTTATCTTTTGCATACAGATTCTCAGCCTTCTCCGTTTGTTTGTGACGCTGTTAACCAAACAGGTAAGTCTCACCTGTCACCAAACACATCTTCATAGGAAGTTAGAATAGTAGATATGGTTCCAAAATACAGATTACCTTCTAATACTGCTCTTTCCACGTGAATGTTTCCAGACTAAAAAAAAAAAACACAAATGATTTTACTGCTCAATATTTTAATAGAAACGTTATGTGAGTCCATTGTTAAATCAATTCTGAATAACCATAATAGATCGTTTCTGTTTTTAGAAGAAAATTAGTCAAGACCAGACTTAAAAGCCCACTAACCCTGTAAACATTTCAGAAATTAATAGATCTCTTTTTTTAACATTACAATACTGGTATTAAATGAATTAAGGAAAATGTATACAGTGTTTATTAAAGTAAGTTTTAAAATCTTAATTATATGTATAGTTCTGGAAAGGCATTAAATAGTCAAGATACCAAAAAGTAAATATTTATATATTTAAAAAAAAACCATGATCCTGCATTGCATCATATTGTAAGTTTAATCACCTTCATGAGATATACTTCTAGTATACAGCTTATCTTGTTGCACTTACTTGTTTGTTAGACCACCTACTGTGCAGCATAAATACCTATGATCATGACTTTTAAATCGGTAATGTTTAAATCATCTGTTTCAGGTAGAATAATGGGCATTTAGATGACTATGCACTCAATACATTTACCATTGCCTACAACGTTATCCATTTTTGGCAGATCCAAGCCCAATAATTGTTCTTATAAGATGAATCAGACATATGGAATAACCATTCTCTTGTGTTCTTAGTAAAGGAAGATATTATAATGGCACAGTGATTAGGTACCAGTGACAAGGAGGGATACAATAACCTGAAGTTTGTTTTAAAACCTTCATTCACTGAGAGCTCAGAGGATGGATTTGCCATAGAGAGGATTAATGTCATAAGAGCAATCACTTTGTTACCACCACAACGGGGTACTCTTGAAAGCAGTTTTTGAAATGCATTTATATGCAATCATATTGAATCACGCAATGCAATTATATTTTGTAATTAATTCCCCATAACGTAGCATTGGACAGTTAATTAATAGTGGTTTTATAAACTATATAAGCTATAAAGTTAGCTTTGAATACAATGCAATGAATGTTGACAGACATGGTAGCTAAAGTTTAGTGGACTTACCCGCTCATAATAAAAACTACATATTTTATCCTCAGACCAAAGTGAATTCACTATGCTGTAGAAGTCGTTGTTTATTAAATAGCTTGGAAAGGGAATTTACTTGCAGATAGAATATTTGGACTAAAATATGTGTAGCCAGTTTAAACTAATTGGTAAAATATGTGAATAGTAAAAAAAAATGTCATGTCATTCACATCTTAAAAAGGTTAAATAGAAGATTATAAGGGTATAATATATCATAAACATTTATGTTCTTCTTCTGTGTTTTCACGTAAAAAATAGATTACTTCCTGGGGAGAGATGTCTTAAACATGATATTTCCATAATCCATTGTGAAAAATGTTCGCATTACACAAAGGAAAGTAAATAAAATTGTGGTTTATAATAACGGAAACAATGACTCAAAATGTAGTTCCACAGCCAGGCCACAAACATGCTGCCATTTCTAAAGCTCTTACTGGAAATCATTTTATTGTATCGTAGAATAGACATATAAAAAATATACATATATTTTACATCTGAACAAGATGTTCTCTTTGCTTTTACAAAACTGATTTGGTTATTTATTCAACTAGATAACAGAAATGTTTTAGGGAGGTGGCGAATTGGCTCGGTACCCATGTGTCCCAACCCATAGTCTCAACTCAATCAGCCTCAACGCTCCATTCCTTAACCCTATGCATCCTAAACACAGGTAGCCATATATTTTTTGGTACTGTTTATTGCTATGGATTCACACTTTCCAAGAGCAATATATTGAATCTGTATTAGAAAAAACATGTTTTACCTTTAGAAATATATCACTGATTATTTTATTTTAACACATTTCTCTATACCACTTGTCATCTGCCTAATAAATGTTTTATTTATTACAATTTTTATACAATCCTCTATATTTATATAAATATAAATTATCAACAAAGATCCAACAACTCAAAACATAGAGATGATGTAAAATATTTTTTATCAGTAACTATACTACTGTAATGATTTCAGAATAATACACAGGTTTTTTTTTAAATGAACACCCCAGAGCAGTGGGTATCCATTGTGCTTCTTTTGTCAAGGATAGCATAATAGAAGATTTGCCTTTTGGTCTCAGCGTAAAAAGATGCCAGGGTGGAATGTGGCTGGACTCCAACTGAGTGTTTGATGTCTTCATTTTTGAAAGTTTCTTTCCAAAAGACCGGGCAGGGAAATGTGACCTATGTGTGGGTAGGGCACAGCCTGGAGAAAGCACAATGCCCATAATGAACAAATATGCATCTGTGTTGTTTTATTGTGGCATCGGAACTCTGCGGCAAGCTGTCAAAACGCTCCAAAGCCTCAGCTCATTGCAAGTTTGAAGACAGTCTCTGCACCTGGTACACACCGTGATTATATCATGTCTACTTCACCATTTAACCCTTAAACACAACCAACAGTTCAGACTTTGTAGATTAGAATGGGAGGTTTTTACAGTTAGCCAGGAGATCTTTCTATTCTGGGAAAAATTAAAAGCTGAAAAATAAAAATAAGGACCTCTAAAATTCATATAGATTGCAAAAAAAAAGTTGTATAGTTAATGCATTTATTGTTAACCCCTTATGGATGGAGGCAATTGTCTAAGTTTTGAACCAAAACAAAATCTAGACTATTTCATTTTTCAACAAATATTTATATATGAAACATAATTTAATATGAATAATATCTAAAAAGATCTGGATGGCAATTTAACTGTGAATTTCATTATACTGTTAGCTTTTACTGCAATAAAACACACATATTTGCATCCTGTGATGTCCGAGTACACCAATACCCCCCATGTGCAGGATTTATTATAGGGTTTTGGATATATATAATCCAGTGCACTCACTAAATAGTACTTCCAAAGATCACAGATTTTAATAGTTTAAAAAAAAAAAAAAAACACAACCTAATCTAGGCAAAAACAATGAGGGTTTAGTTACAGTATATGAACATACATTGAATAAGCCTGCCACAACGCCAATATACCCCATTCTTGGCAGATTCTACTCTAGCAACCTAATGGCTGCTTTTATAAGATTACTCCACTTGCTAGGGAAATCCTTCCTCCTGGGACTCTCTCCAGTACAATGTTAAATAGGGCCTGGAATGAGGCACCTGTGACAGGCAGTTGTTCAAAAGCATGGAGGTGGCCTAAACTACCAAATATATTTACATATGAAACCGCCCTAACGGTGTTAAAGCCCTCCTTTTGTAGGTAGGCATAATACACCCTAACGTCCAGATAGGGTTAAAAAACCAAAACAACCGTTTCATAATAATAAAAGATACAAAACGACAGCAATTTCTCTTCTATTTTTTTTTTTTTACTTGGAATTTTTTTTTTATTTTTTTTTTGTAATGCTATTTCTCTGAAATGCATTAAAACAGCCAGTTTTAGCCTCATCATAACATGCTGGGACCTCATATTACCAGACATTTAAGTTGCCATAACTCTCCTATCTGGAAAGCTCTCTTCTAAGTCAGTCTGTGATGATGAGAAACCATTGATCTAAAGTATTATTAATTAAATAGAATAATCACAATTAAATTTAAATATAATGCACCATAGCCATATACCAAAACCATACACCATCCATTTATCACATATATACTTGTGATCAATCATTTGTTTTCTTTAAATACTTCTAAACAAACAGCAGGTTATGACATTTGTTAACGTAGCACACTAAGCATTATATTATACAGCTAATACTCCTAGCGAAAGAATGGTCTGAAAAATGCAAATGGTCTGAAAACCTATGCAAACTAATGTAGCTTTCTAAGACAGGAAATTAGCACAGATGCCCCAGGTATGTATCAAACCATGCAAAGCAATTTTCACAGTTTATCATAGGACAGTGACTGGAGACACATAGTACCATAAGCACCTCAGTGCTGTTTTGCATTTTCATCATAAATTTAAAAGGTTCAAGAATACTCAAAGGCCTCTGCTGACATTTTTTTTTTCAGGAATCAAAACAATGATACATGAAAACAAATTAAGTGCAGTATGATAATCTCAGCTGCATTGTCTTAAGTTAGCAAGTGGATAGCTTGTGACTGAGATGTGTTTTATTATTAGAAGTAGATATGTTTCTTAGGGGAAATCTACACTTTAACTAGATGATGTTGGTTCTCCATAGCACCCACTTCACGTTAACTTTTTTAAATATGCCTTGAACAATGATATGCATTTTAACAATCTGATCATTACCTAAGCTCTTTAAACTGTAACACTACCAAAAGGAAAGCCATGTCATAAACACCTACTCTAGAATGAGGCTTTAGTGATAATACTCTGTTATCTATAGTTAAAATATGTGACACTCATCTTGTTAAAGAAATAAGGTCCATTTCAGTGGCCGTAGTAACTTTGCATTTTATTTGTCTCTGACGCTGAACACAAACCTCAACAACCACACAAAAGTATGTGTCCTTTCCTTGTGAACAATTTATTTCTAATTTACGATTTTTATGATTTCACACCCTTGATTTTAATTTATTAAGATGCTTAGCAACAGCTGTAATCTAAGATAATAAAAATCCACACCGTTTGTTTTTATTACTCCCGTAAATGCACTCTATGGACTTCAATTTAAGAAGGACTGAACACTTAAAAGAGAGAGAAATAAAAAAAATGTTATATAAATGTAAAACATTACTGTAGAAATGAAGAAGATTGAATGTTGACATTGCTTATAAAGATGCAGCAATGTCATTGCGTTCATGTGAAAACAACAAAACAAGGTTTATTTTCCAATACACATTTCTTTGGCGCCACTCACATTCTGAGTGAGCAAAATACAAAAGTTGAAGTTCGGTTCCACTATCCCCTATATGTCTCATTATCTGGAGGGTTGTCCATGGTGACTAGCATTTGTTTGTTGGATCCAGGGTGTCCAGTGGGCCAGGTTGGATAGATAGATAGATAGATAGAGCATTGGGTTGAACTTGATAATAAGGGAATAACAAAATATTTGATATTTGGGAGAAATATAGCATGTGCCATATAGAATTGCATGTAGTATATTTTAGGAGTGCCGAATGAAATGTCAAAACAAAATGATGTCCAAAAGCGTTATTAATTGGACATTTTCTTCTGATATTTCACTTCATTTTCCATAAACAAGCATCAACAAATATAATTTTGTAAATTAAAATGTGCTGCTTGTAGATACTGCCATCAAAAAAATATGTACACGTTATTTTGCAGAACAACAGCAACAACTATGTTGGTCATGTAATTAGCTCCTTAAGGACAGAGGCAATTGTCCAAATTCTGATCAAAATCAACACAAAACCTGGAATTTGACTATATGTCTGTACAACCATAATTCACATCTTCCATATGAAGTGCACCTACACTAATTATATATCATTTTGTTCGGGAGAAACAGGGCTTTCATTTCAAATCAAATATTCATATATGAAACATAATTTAATATGAATAAAAAGAAAATGTGCAAATTAAGAAGTTTTGTTATTGTCTTAGTTCAGCGTGGCATTTTAACCGTGCATGTCATAATACTGTTTGCTTTTACTGCAATAAAATACACATATTTGTATTCAGTGATGTCTACCGAGTACCACCGTACTCCACATCTACAGGTTTTATGGAGTTTTGGAAAGTTACAGGGTCAAAAATAGCACGTTATATTTTTCAGTTTATACACATTGAAATTTGCCAGACAAGTTATGTTGCCGTTGAGACCATATAGTAGCCCAGGAATGAGAATTACCCCCATAATAGCATACCATTTGCAAAAATAGACAACCCAAGTTATTGCAAATGGGGTATGTCCATTATTTTCTAGTAACCACTTATTTACAAACACTGGACAAAGTTAACGTTCATATTTGTTTGTGTGTGAAAAATGCAAAAAAACTAATATGAACACTAATTCTAGCCAATGTTTGTGACTGAGTAGTTACTAAAAAAAAAAGGCGGGACATACCCGATTTGCAATACCTTGGGTTGTCTACTTTACAAATGCTAATATTTTGATATTTGCGATTGAGAAAACACTGTAATACTGGTGCCGGCCAGTAAGTGGTGCTATGTGTGGAGCTCAGCAGGATACATCACCTGCTTGCCTTTCTCCAGGGCTGGACTGGCCCACTGGGATATGGGGAAATTTCCTGGTGGGCCACAGCACTTGGGGATGGGTAGAGAGCCTTAATACCTAACTATGGAGGGAGGGTCTTGGAGTCGGTGCGGCCGCATTGAGGATGCGGCAGCCGGAGGAAGCACTACAGGGAGGGAGCTTTCTTGCACCCAAGCTACGCCCCTGATCTTAAGCTCTACCCCCAATCTCAAGCTGCTGACTTCAGGGCAGGAAGAGGGCAGGAAATTAATTTCTTAACTCCCAGGGCTTTCACAGTGGCAGCATTATTATTTTTATTATATGTATATATCCGGTGTGGGAACAGATTTTTTCCTTAAAGAGCACTCAGTTCTTTTTATACCACATTACTTATCATCCACTTTCAGTTGAGCTTTTAAGTGTGTCAGTGAGCATGTCTAGAGTAAGCATGTATGTCTGTCAGTGAGCTTTTCTATAGTGAGCTTTGGTGTGTGTGTGTCAGTGAACTAGTCTGTAGTGACTTGTGTGTCGGTGAGCTTGTCTGCAGTAAGCTTGAGTGTGTCAGTGAGCTTGTCCGTAGTAAGCATCTTTGTGTATACCAGTGAGTTTGTCTGTAGTAAGCTTGTGTTTTAGAGAATTTGTCTGTACTCTGTTTGTTTGTACCTGTAAGTGTTGTGATCTTGCTGGTCAGGGATGAGACTGAAACCAGGGTTAATTTCAGGGTCTTTATTTGTTATCTTAGACATTCTAGTAAGAACAGGATATCCTATAATTGTAGTTATAGGAAAGAAAGATAGTGAACAGAACAAAATGTCTGAAATTACAGGGAAGTAAGTAGCCTATGAAATAAAGGATTTAGACTACAAGCCCAAAGTGGAAATAAGGTAAACCTATAAAAGAAGTTATAGGAAGGATAATTGAAGATAAACCTATAAGATAGATTATAGGTACAATATAGAGGGATAGTAGGAAACAGGATTTAGGCAATAAAATAACTAAACAGAACTAGACATAAATATAAAGATACGTATAAATATTAAATAGGGTTGTAGATATTCAGTCTCTTTGAATAAGAGGAGTAGCAGGTCTTTTATGATAGATGCAAATATAGTTTGGAATATCAGTAAAACCGTTGTAGGGGTACCATAGATAGCCACAAAGTAAATTAAAGTCCAGTATTGATTTAAGCAAGCTGGGTGTTCAGCAGGAATATAGGGTGTTCAGGTTGGTATGCTGCAGGTTTGTAGATAAGGCAGGAATGAAGAGTTGTACAGGTAAGATTGGAGCAGGTTGGTGAGTATAGCTGGTTATGAAGCCAATAAGGAAAATCCACAGGTTAACTCAGGAGCCAGGATATGAAGTCTTTCAGACAATCATCAACTTTAATGTCAAGGCAAAGTGGTAAGTTGGGTGTTACCTTTTGTAGGAACTCAATTGGTCCAGGCAGGTGAGAATGAATAAGGTGAGTAGGCAAACTAAAGGCAAGAGTGGCCACTAGTGGTAAAACAAAATAAATGTTGAAACTTGGTTTTTTAAAGGAACAGGATATACAGAACAAAAGTCTTGCTTGTAAGAACAGGATCCTGACAGTAAGCTTGTCTGTGTTTGTCAGTGATCTTGTATGTGTCAGTGAGACTGCCTGTCTGTGAGCCTGTGAACTTGTATGCTTGTGTCAGTGAGATTGTCTGTGCCTGCATGTGAGTATGCTTACTGTATAATTACATTTTTTTACCCTGAAAGGACTAATATTTATAATTAAAAAAGGAACATACCAATAATAAAAAAAATATTTATATATTTTTTAGTGATAGTGTTAAATATCCCTTTATAACATTTCAAATATGGCTATGTCTTGCTGCCCCAGACTGAGTAATTCTAATTCATAAACGCACATATATATATATATATATATATATATATATATATATATATATATATATATATATATATATATTTGTGTTAAGGGCTCATGATAGTACAGAAGATACAAACACTGATAAGTGTGGGATGGTATTAAAAGAGCAAGTCGGTTGTGGTGTGCCGGAACCGACGATGAGGTAGGCCTGTAAATAAAGAGGGCCCACCAAGAAGAAATGTAAGAGAAAAGGAGTTAATAAAAGAGGAGTGGGTGGGAGGGTGATGCAGCGCTGACCTCGAACGGTATGGAGCCAGGTAAGGGGTGTCCCTTAAGTAGGGAGAAGGTGAGTCATACGCACCTCCCACAATTACAGGCCAAAAGGCCTTAATACTTGTGTTAAGGGCTCATGATAGTACAGAAGATACAAACACTGATAAGTGTGGGATGGTATTAAAAGAGTAAGTCGGTTGTGGTGTGCCGGAAACCGACGATGAGGTAGGCCTGCAAATAAAGAGGGCAAAAGTAGAAAATAAACTTTTATTACGAAACGAGCAATATACATACTTTAACCAGACATGTCTTGAAAGGCATTTCTAACTTCTTGTACCGGGTTAGGTATGTATCTAGAGTATGCAGAAGACTTCCAGCGCCCTAGTGACTTGATAACATGTACTGGAATGTTTGTACTGGACGCTGTGGAGGCCGCACCTATGCGGAAGGAGTGGCCCGAATAGTTAGCTGATTTTAGGCCTAGTTGTGTAAGTAGAGACCTGACGTGGGTCATGAAGGTGGTGGTAGTGAGTACCGAACCTTGTAGACAGAAAAGTGGTTGAGATGGTGATGCTTTGAAATGCTGAGTATATGTGTCCAGTAATGTGACGGGGCACCACTCGTGGGTAGGATAGTATCTAACCTCTACCGGGGGTGCGTGTTGATTGGTTTTGGAGTGATGCAGAGCTAAGATATAGTAATCCATGTGTTTTGTTAAGTGTGAATGAAGCAGAATGTGAGTGGACTGGGATGTGTTGATGGCGGTAAATTCTCTTGGTCGCAAGAACCCATAAAAAGCCACGTATATGGCGGTTTTTATAACAAGGTTTGTGTTGTTCGCAAAAGGTTTTAAATCTAGTAGGCTGGATAAATCTTTGAAAATATTGAAGTCTATGGGTAGCCTTTGCGCAGTACGTGGGGGTTAGGATCTCTGGATACCCCTAAGGATGTTCTTGATCTGGTAGGAGGACATGAAACTTGTGTTGTTTGGTTGTAATGTTAGCATGTGATGTTCTACGCCTGTCAGATATAGCTTGATTGTGTTGTAAGATAATTTAAGTTTGAGGTGGCAAAAAGAAGCAAAACCCAACAAAGATGTCATGATGAAAGGTTGTGTGATGTTGTGTAGTGACAGGAATCTTTTAAATAGAAGGAAAGCCCTGTCATATGTTCTCCGGGTATTGGTGGACAGTGCTAATTGTGACAATGTCCTGCTATGTTGCATGATAGCTTCTAGTCCATAACTAGCTGGTGGAAAGGTGGAGTGGTCGTGGCTGTGCGTGCGGCTGACGGAAGTATTTGCCGAAAAGCCTGTAAATTGAAACGAGACAAATTGTCAGCGGCCGTGTTACATACACCTGGGACATGAACACAAAACAAGAAGAAATTATGGCACGCAGCCAGCCAGGTGAGTTTCCTCAAGAACCTCATAATGGTCAGTGACTTGGATCGGCCTTTGTTTATGATGTGGCAGGTTGCTTGGTTGTCTGAGTAGCAACCTACTGACGAACCTGCCCATAGATGCCCCCATGTCACGGCAGCTGCCACAATGGGATATATCTCAAATAGAGCTGAGGTAGTGGAAAAACCCTCCAGGTCCTGAACCTCTGGAGGCCAGCTACCCCAAAGCCATTCATTCCCGTAAATTGCTGCAAAACCTGTGGTAGACGCCGCGTCTGACCAGATGGTAGGTGAGGAGTCAGACAATTTAGGGAGGAACATGCTTTTCCCATTCCAGGTGGTCAAAAAGTTTCTCCACATAAGTAGGTCTGCCGTGGCTTGGGTATCCAGGGGTAACCTGTGTGCATCATGTCTAAACAGTGGGAACATGTATAGGAGCCGTGAGATGAAAGCCCGGCCTTGAGGTATAATGCGCATGGCAAAGTTCAGTGACCCAAGTAGAGACTGCAATTCTTTGCGGTTGCAAGTACCGAGGTGTATGTAGAGGTTAATGTTGGTAAGAATGTTCTCTATCTTGGTGCGTGGCAGGCTGGCTTGCATGGTGGCTGAGTCTAGCATGATTCCAAGAAAGGTGATGACTGTATCTGGTCCTTCAGTTTTGGTGGGGGAGACTGGAACACCCACCTGTTTAAAAAGACTGATGGTTTCTATGAGGCTACTGGGAGGGGAAATGTTCTCTTCGATCAGTAAGAAATCATCCAGGTAGTGTATAACTGTAGGGCATCTGGCTACATTTAATAATAACCAGCATAATGTTTCGGCGAATACGTCGAAAATGGCCGGACTACTTTTTGAACCAAACGTTAGGCGTGAGAAAAAGTAGTAGTGCCCGGCCCACTTAATGCCATGCAGGTGCCATAGTGTAGGGTGGATAGGCAATAATTTGAAGGCATTTGTTATGTCAGTCTTGCTGAGCCATGCTCCGACCCCTGCCTGCATGATAGCCGTAATGGCGTGATCTATGGTGGAGTATTGAAGTGAAAATTCCTCAGAGGGGATAAGGGAGTTCAGACTAGGTGTGGCAGAGGTGTGAGGTGCAGACAGATCGATGATAAGTCTTTGTTTGTGGGAAGATTTCCCTGTGACAATACCGATGGGGTTTGTCCGCCATGTGGAAAAAGGAGGGGACTGAAAGGGTCCCAATAGGAAGCCCTCTGCCACTTCTTTGGCTATGAGTGTGCTAACCGCTGTAGGGTTTTGTTGTGCAGATTGTAAATTAGGACATTCAAGGATTCCTGAAGGCATGTGTATGAGACCAGTATGGAATCCTTGTGATAGACCAGTGATGATGAAGTCTACCAAATGTCTAGATGGATGTTGTGACAGTAATGCCGTGAGTACAGAAATATTTATCTCAGTTAAGTATTGCTTAGGGTACATTTTATTTGGACACATGGTTTTCGCATGTGCCCTAAAACATTTTGAACATATATGCAATAACCGACATCCACTGTAATTACATGCACCGACGTTGAAATTATTACATATTTGGGATTTCCCCAAAAACTTGATAGGTCGACCCAGTTTGTCTTTGGGTGTTCTCTCTGCCGAACCAGCGGAACTAGTGCCCTGCGAGGTAGTAGGTTCGTTTGCAGTGGTCGGACAAAAATTGGCAGTATGAGCCATGGAGGAGCAGTATGCACAGGCCGGTGCTCTTAGACCTGCAAAGTGCCTGCAGAAAATGATCGTATCAATCTTGCTCCAGTTGGACCTTGTCCCGTACTGTGAGAAGGCGCCAGACACTTTGGCAGAAAAGGATCTATGGTAGTCATAGAAAGCTGACCCACCATATTTGTTGCCCAGGTCCACCAGCCTGTGCATATATAAGTCAAACTCCTCACGTCTGTGGGGATATACCGTACAGATCACACGATAAATGCCAAAAGCTAATACAAATTCTGGAATGGTTAGCTTCCTATTTAATCGTGCATCCCTAGATTTGACCACCACAGAAATATCGTCATAAGCGTATGTCTTATGTTCCACTATATCCTGGGAGGCAATTAGTAGTGAGGCCAGATTGACATCTTTACCTTCCAGGATATCTTTTATGAGGTGCTCAGGTATCATGTGGGCAGGGTAAACCTCTTGGTCATCCGAGGTGATGGCTGGAGAAACTGATTGCAACTCCACCACTGATGGAGGGATTGCCGTGGCCGGTCCAGCCATAGTGAGGGCTGTAGTGACCGATTCAAGTTTCTCCAGCCTAGAATTGACCTTGCTCATAGATGCCATGAGGGATGTGAGCATGCCATGTATGTTTCCTGGGTTAGACTGGCTCGACCCTTCCCCAGCGTCCATGTTATCGGTTGAGGTGTGCAGTAATTTGTAAAGTTCCGCTTTCCTTGCTGTTGCTGGAAAAGGGATTTGTCGTCTCCTGAGTTCGCTAGTGATGCGAGGGATAGTCCATGACCTGAAAGATGCTGGACTAGCCGTATCTTCCTCCTGTGATGGGGTGTTTGCTCTAGCCGGAGTACTCGGGATGGAGAAATCCTCTACCCCTTCTTGAGACATACTAGATGACAAAATATATGGTTAGCGTGAAAAACCCCAGGGGATGTACTGGCAGGCTAATTATGCCGGATGAGGCGAAAAATTAATCTTGTTCTTTGGTGACAGGTGAGGCCCTGCTAGTTGCCAAGTGGCTATGAGAGGCTCTATCTATGCGTTGGCGCGAGGGGTTATTTGAGGCCACCCGACGTAGTGGCAGGAGTTCGTAGGCCTCTCGGTGACAATACAAGAAAACAGGGGAAGGGAGTGACAGGTGGCGCCCTCTCTATAATTTGCGAGGCGGCTAACTCACGTGTGGCCCGGGGGGCATTACCTCCGAAACGTTGAGGCGGGGTGTTGGCCTCGCGGACCACTAAACGATAGGCAGGATGCCCAGAGGGGAGATACCTATTTGGGCCTATAACCCCTAAAATTTGCCAGTACTCTATGTCCTAAGTAGAGATGGAACCGTATGTGATATGTGGCGTGAGCAGGCTTAACGTACCTGGTAGTATGTATGAGTTTGATAAGCGACAGGTATAGAAAACCTGGAAAAAACCTAAAGGGATAGAAAACCAGATATGATAGTGTGAGAATTGGATCTTATGATACCAATTGGACTAGTTAGCTGATGAGTTCTATTAGTACATATGGATAGTGGCCCGACTGGCCATGTTATGTGGTATGGTCCTGGTAACCAGGATTAGGGGTGTATATAATATGTCTCTATGGTGACAAGATTAACGCGTATGATTTAGTAATGCTAGTGTTTGTAGTATAATATGGTGCAGGTTTTAAAACAAAACAGTCTATGTTAGACCGTGAATGTAAGCCACGAAAAGAGGTAGAAAATACTTTGGAAATTATCCCCAAAAACAGGAAAAAACGTGACGTATGAGTGGTTGAATCAAGACGTGTGATTCAACCCGAAAATTTTGTGAGATTTTTTAGACCGTGTTCTTGTGTACTTGGTATGTCGTTTTGAGTACACAAAGAAAAAGTCAGAATTTATAAGTGCCATGTAAGAAACGTGTGTACATGGTGTGATAGAAGTGTAATTCTCTAAAACATAATAATAACATGAGTCCTACATGAGCTATTTTATAAATAATGTAAAGGCTTGTTTAAGCATAAATCCATATATATATATATATATATATATATATATATATAACATGAAGAAAGTCCAATATAACTAATAATGCCATATCTGTTAATAAAATGAAACCATAACCTAAATAAATACTTATTTAAATGTAGTTAAAAAGGGGGGATTTGCTCCAGTAATTACATAAATAAATACCCAATAGTAACATAAAAACAGCTATAGATACAGATATTGCAGAAGACAAGAAGCTTAGTTAATACAAGAAAAACCGAACCGTCAGTCAGCATAGTATACAGCGATCATGCCGGAAGCAAACGGGTTAAATATGCCTGTGACTTGGCCGTAAAGCGTGTGGCCGTAAAGTAAGGCCGTTTTAAATCACGACGCCGTGGGAAATGATCCGGGCGACGGACTTACGATTTTGAAGTCCTGTGGACTTAATCTGCGACGGACAACCGGGCGTGTGTGTGGCTGGACGGGCGGAAGACCTGTAAGGATTCCTGGACACAGCTACACCGCGGGTTTTGTGAAAAGCAAGATGGCGCCGTACGTGAACCGGAAGTGGATTCAGATGCAGCGCTGACCTCGAACGGTATGGAGCCAGGTAAGGGGTGTCCCTTAAGTAGGGAGAAGGTGAGTCATACGCCCCTCCCACAATTACAGGCCAAAAGGCCTTAATACATATGAAAGCTTGGCACTCGCCTTACCAGAATTTGAGGTACAAGGCTAAATAGGGCGCTGGGATGAGGCACCTGTGACAGGGAGGGGTGCAAAACCAAGGAGTTGGCTAGACTCCCAAATATATATATATATATATATATATATATATATATGAAACAAGGGGGGGTTAGTTGCACTCACCTGAATTATACAATACACAAGATCCAGCGCACTCACCTATCCACTAAACAGCAACTTCAATGTTGAAAGATTTTGTTTTTTAAAAAGAGAGCCCCAGATGGAATTTTTTTCCCCAAGTAAGTGGGTTAATCTCATAAGAGCAGACATTAGGCTGTTAGTGTAGGACCTGCCAAAGATGGGGTACATTGACGTTGTGGCAGGCTTATGCAATGTATGATCATATAATGTAACTAAACCCCATTATTTTTGCCTAGATTAGGTGTTTTTAAAAAAACAAATAAAATCTTTCAACATTGAAGTTGCTGTTTAGTGGATAGGTGAGTGCGCTGGATCTTGTGTGTGTGTATATATATATATATAAATATACACACACACACGCAGATACTACCATGGAACAATAACTTATAGGGATAGCATACATTTTTTACAGGGCTGTTTTGCATTCCAAATCTGGTCCTGCTTTTCTCTACTGACTGAATCTGCGAGGGAGCAGCTGCAGAGAGGCAGCCAGAAGCTCCCAGCCTGCAGATCATGTAATTGAGGGAGGAACACAAATGAGAGGACAGGCTCAGAAAAAATCCCAATCCAGTAACTATGGACTGTACATTCCTTATGATCTATTTGTTGGACTGGGTTTTTGGAAACAAGCTGGGAATCATCAGCTTTAGAATTATAGGAAATAATTTCTCTTTTCTCTGTTTAGTAAGTAAAATTCTTCTGATTTTAAACCTGCACTTTTCTGTAAGATCAGAAACATGTTGTCATGAGAAGCCTGTCTTTCTAGCTGGTCCTATCAAACTTCTCTCTCATGGGATCCATATCCTGGTCTTTGAAAAAGGTCATATTGAATCTTTAGCAGTCTGAGTATTCTGCAGTGTGTGTGTGTGTATTTAGAGTTTGTGTGTGTGTATTATATAGTTTGTGTGTGTATGTATTCAGCAGTCTGTCTGTGTGTTCAGCAGTCTGTGTGTGTGTTCAGAAGTCTGTGTGTGTGTGTGTGTATATGTGTATGTGTGTATTTACCAGTCTCTGTGTGTATTTAGCGGTCTCTGTATGTATACGGCAGTTTCTGTGTGTATTTATCAGTCTGTGTGTGTATGTATTTAGCAGCGTGTGTATATATTCAGCAGTCTGATGGGAGAATGGTGAGAGAAATAGAACCAGAATATCCACCTCTATTACAAATGGCATGTTCTTGCATTGTTATATATTATATACTCACAGTAACATACACAGACATAGTAGACACACACTTACAGTATACAGACACTGACACATGCTCAGGCAACAGTATGCACATACTGTTATACACATTTACAGTAGTGATGGTGCACAACAACAAAAATCGTATTCACTATGGACCTCTTCTAGAGAGTGAAAGTACGCCTGTGTACATGAAATGAGGTGTATAGAGAGTGGAAATATTATTAGTAATTGAAACACAAATAGTGGTTGTGGTAAAACAAAGCACAATCTGTAGGTATACTTGCAAACATGGAAAACACCTCTTAAGTAGACAAAAACAGAAAGAGAGCTCCTAGTGCAGCATAGTAATTCACTTAGAAATATATAAAATAAAGCAAACAGAGGTGCCCTTAAGGTATTACACTCACAAGATTGGAGTGGTAAAAGCACCACTCGTTGCTATAGCACTCAGGGAGGATCAGCCCCTAGAGTGTGTGGGATCGGTGGAAAAGAAGCTTGCAATCCGGATCTCAGGTAAGTATACTTTATTAATAACAATTAAAAAAACAGCAAAACTTGTTGTGGAGATAGTTAGTCTGCTCACCAGCCTCAGGAAACCACAAAGAAAGTTCCATATACTCATGCAATGTAAAAAATCTTCCGGCTGCTGTCCTGGCTGCTGTTACCGACTGTCTCCAATTCACTTCCTGGTTCCGGGTCCGTAATGCATTTTGCCCCGCCCACAGGGCCTTGTCAAACAGCCATCCCTACTGTAAGTTATTTTATGTTCAAATCATTTTACCAGGATTTGTTTTTGTTGGTTGCTGCATGTACTAAGATCCTTCTGCCGTTTGCGCCATCCTATTTATAATCGTTTTTTCATTATGCACATTTAGTCAACAACACACTGTTATACACACTACTACACATACACACACACTCATTCAGACAGTATATACACACACTGCCACACATACACAATGCCATACGCAGTCATACAAAGTACACACATTATAAGTCGTTTATTGGGGATTTATGTGAATTTTCTCCTTCCAAATGTTCTCATTCTCTTATCTATGATGTCACACATATATAATTAATTATGCAAATTATCATGGCCGATATTTTTTTCAAAAAAAAGGTGGCGTCCCTATTTGTGATCAATAATGAAGGTGTAAATGCTGGTCAAAGACTTTAACCCCTTAAGGACACATGACATGTGTGACAGGTCATGATTCCCTTTTATTCCAGAAGTTTGGTCCTTATGGGGTTAACAGGATCACATTTAAAAAAAGTAAAATAATTAAAATGCTTTTTAAGTGAACTGCATTTTTATAAATCATAACAGATTCTTTTTTTTCCTTAAATGAATTATCATTCATAACATATAAATCCTTATATCCCTAGCTTAAATGTGAATAGTGCCTTACCTTGTTTCCTGCATTGAAGTGACCTTGGTACGATTTCAGTTACAAGACTTACTTCATTGTTTGATCCATTCTGACATGATCTGATTCTATGCCACTGATTTTGACTTTATCTTATACTGAGGAAATACAACACTTTAAGTAGCTGAGTGCCATAACCTATAATCTTCATTGCATATATTTTTATGAAGTAAAAAAAGATTTTCCATGCAGATAATAGTCAGGCAAAAATTATAAATTTTTTTTGCAATTAACCATTTGAACACCAACAATTTTTAAATTATTTCATAATTTTTTGGGACCATGACTTAATCCTATACTTCGGATATACCACATCTATTTTGAACGATAATTTCTCTGCTCCAGTATAATTATTAATTACTTTCAGGATTGCCTTCTTGTTAATAAAGTTTAATTCACTTAGCAAAGTTATTTGAATTATGTAGGTCTACTATTTCTATGTTTATGCACTAAACATAAGGTAATAAAGACAAAAGGGAATGGGGGCATACCTGGAATATGCCCTTTGCAGGAATGGTGCTGCAGTAGTGACCAAAATTCTTACATAATACAGATTAAAGAACAGCGCACACAATTACCAAATTCTCACTGCTCTCAAGAATTGGTTGTCAGAGTGCCATGTTTTGTTGGCTTACTAGCCAACCAATCAGAGAGCTCTTGGTCATATTGCAAAGCATTGACACCCATTGCCCTCTCACTGTTATTATTAATATTTGGGTCTCCCCTACATTATTAATATTAGAGACCCAGTATTAGGGACTCATTGCATAACAAATACCGTTTTTCCCCTAAAATAAGACATCCCCGAAAATAAGACATCCCTGAAAATAAGCCCTAGTGCATTTTTCAGGGCAATAATTTATAAGACCCGGTCTTCTTTTCGGGGGAAAACGTGATAGGCCCTTTCAAAATAATATTAGAGCAGCACTCCCACCTGATACCCACAGGCAGGAGCACATGGGGGACTATGTACAGCCCCATTATTTCACAGGCCCCATCCCCATGGGAGTTTTTCCAGTTGCTAGTTTAAAAAATTTAGGAGCCATGCATTATGGAGGTCAAATTCCTTCATTATAGTAATATCGGGATCACATTGACCACAGTAGGATTTTTATTTATTTGATTTTTTTAAAACTTTTTAATATGGCAGCTAGCTCGCAAGCATGTGCCAGCTGCTACATAATTAATCCTTGTGCCGCCGGGGTTTTTTTTAAAAAATTTGCCAGCTAACTTCTAGGGCTGCCAGCAGGCAAGCCAAACGTTTTTAACATCCATTCCTGTTGTGGCTCCCGACCCGCCGCATGGCGCAGCCGTGCCTGACCACACGACCTCGCCGACATTGCGAGTTTACCTGCGCGCCGATGAGCCGGAAACCGCTCCTGGTTGTCCACGTGGTCGCGCACACCACAATCTCCGCCTCTCAAATTTATACGGACGTGCGCGTGACGTCACGACGTCAACGCACACACACGTTCTGGGGTCAGAGGTCATCCTCTTACTAATCAGAGCCCATAGAGGGATATTTAAATCCCTAATTCACTCCAGTTCCTTGCCCTGTCGGGGTTTCCTGTTCCTGGTTCCCGAGAGTGCGTTTATCTTTGTGAATATTACTTCCTGGTATCCTGATCTGTGCTTTTCCCTGGTTATTTTGAATTCTGGTTCCCCTGACTTGGCTTATTTCAACGGTATCTGAGTATTTCTGGCTTCCTTGACCTCGGCTTTCCCTTTGACCATTCTTCATCTCTAGCGTATTAGTCCGGCCATTCTAAGGTCCGGTTTACGCTCTGTCCTTTTATTTCCTTTCTTTTTTTATGTATATGTTTACATAGTTTCTGCCTGTTGGACCACACTAGCAGCCGTGGCAATTCCTCAGGAATTTAAAGTTAATCTAAAGTGAATTTCCAATTTAAAGTCAAAATAACCAAACTGGAAAGATTATCCAAGTCAGCAATGCTTCCACTTTGGCTATCTGGCCTTATATTCAAAATTCACTTTGAATTCTTGACAATTCTCATTGAATAACCCCATTTGTGTAGAGTGTCAAAGTAAAGTATAAGTACGAAAAAGGAACCAGATATTTAATTTGATGATTATTATTAATTATGGAAATAGAGAAAATAAATGTTTCTGCTTTGGGGGATGTTTTAACATCTGTTCTGTAAATATAAACTTTTTAAAATTCTTGCAAATAACCCAAATTACCACCCAAATAACTATTATAGATACAGTTAATAGTGTTTCACTTTTGTTAATAGCGTGCATTTTGTTTCCTTAGGAAGTCATTTTTTTTCATTCATTAAACTCCATTTCACATTATGGTGGAATTTGTTAAAGAAGCCAAATGTCCCAATTTTACAGATTTTTTAAATTTTCTTTGTGCCTAAGGAAGGTTCAGTGCGGGGAGAATTTTGGATTATATTTTTTCACATAAATTCCCAAAGTAGGTGAAAGGTACCTCTTTTCATTTATTTTTCCTTCCTTTAAAGTGTATTCAGTTTGGCACAGTGGGCATTGTGATAATAAATAAAGAAGCCGTTTATACAGTTACCATTTAATTCAGTATATATAAGTAAAAGAATAATGACCTAAATTTCACCATGTTCAGTTTTCCGTTGGCATTTACAATGGAAATCAGCTATCTGTATGGATTATTAAATACAGCTTATCTTTTCAAGTCCCCTATGGCTATTCCTGAGATTTTTCTTAATGTCGTTCCTACTTACTTTTATTTATCAGCGGATTCCAAAATAACGCTTCTGGAAATGTGTCAGTGCTCTGAAATGTGTTTTCTTGTGTGTGTCTTGCACACATGATGTGACCTGGCAAATCAGGTATCAGTCTACATTTACTTTACATCTATTTCATACACAAGCTATACGGATATCTTGTAAATGTGGAAATCTGCTAATCTCAGAGGATTTTCAAATCTGAGAAGCAAATCACACTCATTTCAAGATACAAATCAATAGTAACATGAGGTCAATAGATTCAATGCTAGCAAATACCTGAGACTGTTTACCATGTATCTATGAAATCTATAAACATGCCTCTGTTTTTATGTTGTGTGTATGCCATATAACAGAAAATCACCATGTAAGATTTAAGATATTAAATACTATTAATGGTTTCATTTGATTGAGGGTTTAACGTTAAAAAACACAGGAGTTGATAGAGTTAGTTTCTTTGATCAGTTTTATAATCCTATTATATGTTTTATGTTATACACTGTGCTAGATAACTATAGATGTGACACAAATGGCACCTAGACCACTTCATCTTAATTAAGTAATCTGGGGGCAGTACCCCAGTCATTTTAGTCCTGCTGTTTAGTAGATATGGCAATGTTTTCATTGCAGGGCTAACACACACCTCGAGTGGCAATCTTCCTAATAGCCACTAGAGGGTGTTTCCAAGGCACCAAACAGGTTTGACATGGTAATGAGATGTTCAATGTGGAACATCATCAAATGCTGATAATATGGAAGCATTGCATTTAATATATTCCTGTAAATGCACTTCTCATCCCCTAATGCTTCTCAATGAGCAGCATTGGATTGGATGAGAAGCCAAGGAAGCAGTGCCTGCAGGACAACATGACCAGAGTCAGAGCTGGCAACAGCACCTTCATGTTTATGTATATGAATCTTGTGCTGAAAAATATATTGAGGCCACTGAATCTAAATAGGAAGGAGAACACTGTAGTGTTCATTTAAACAACACAACATTAATAAATGTAAGTTTCCTGCAAAACATACAAATACAACATACTCTGAAAAAGCTTCATTACAGGTAGGTGATTTTGAAAGAGCTTTAGACATTATTAAAGAAACACAGCATTATAAACAAATGTATTTGTAAACAACTGGAGTGTTTTCTGGCCCTTTTAGATTATTGGGCCCCCAAAATAAAAAAATAATTATCTAATCCAGCAGTGAAAGGGACCATTGCCACAGCTCCATTTTGCCTATGTTAGACGATCAGTTTTTAAGATTTTTCAGACAATCCAACACTTCCCTTCTGCTTTGTGCTGGAACACAAAGAATGTGATCAAGAGCCCTCTCCTGAATTTCTGATTGGCAGCTGGCACACTGCAACCCAGACACTTTATAAAAGTGCTGATTTGTATTCAATTGGCATTTTAATAAAGTGTGAAACATGTTAGCTCCTAAAGTACTTCAGCAAGCTGTAATCCGAGTACAGGAGTTACATATTGACTACTCAGATATTAAGCTCACCTTAATTCAACCATCAGCTATCTGGACAGGCCTGGCATTCACTCACTGGAGTATTTATTTTCTTAGTGGTCCTAATACACCTAACAACACTCTATTACCACTTGCAACTCATTGTAGATCTTTGTCTTGGTAAGTTCGTCCAAAAAAATAAAAACAGTATAATTATGCTTGTTTGGCAAAATCTTTCATTTTCCTAATGTCCTGTCTTATGTTGGCCCTGAGCTAACACTGACTGCTTTACCGATATGCTTTAATGGTCTGTCAGTGATCCTCAAATAGTTACAACCTCAATGTAATCCGGTGTATGTATAGAACTTAAATGCATATTTAGTTATGGGCCCATGGGGTGGAGCATTTGGAGAGAAGGGTGGGCCATTGCTCCACTCCGCTGTTTATTTGTTTTTCTTGGGAGACTAGGTCCAGGCCAGGGTTTGGACTGTCTCTAACCCACTGCTCAGCTGCAGGTAATCAGCTGCAGCAGTGGGAATAAACCCCTCCCTGCTAGGCAGGTAAGAGGAGAATGTTTGTTTCTCTCTTGAAGGGTTGGAAGCAGAAGGCTGACTAAACACTGGAGTTCAGAGAGCTGACAAAGACACTAGGTTGGTGAAACCAATATTATTTTTGTTATAGTTTAACCCCTGAGAGATAGAGAATCTGATGTTAGTTAGTGCTCAGACGACCTAGGCTTTTTTTATTTTTCATTTTGCAGTTGTCTCCGTGGTGAAGCTCAACAATAAAGTGCCTGGACTTTAAGTTACTTTTAAAAAAACTGTGCATGTTTGTACCCAAAAGGACCGTGCTAACTGCAGACAAGGATCACACCGGTTAAACCTCTCCTTAGTTAGTAATGAAAATTTGGGATTACTCATATTTCACCATTTTACTAAACATACTTAAAATGATTAAATGACTTAAACAGATTTGTTTGTAATGCAATTAATCAAGTAAAATGTAAGTCAAAAAATTAGAAGTGAACAAAATCTCAGGTTTAGCAAGCTTTTTTCCTCAGTTTATCTATATAGGCAACAATGGTAACGGATGTCTCCTTTGTTAGCCAACATATTTGGAAGAAGAAGGAAAAAAGAAAACATTTAGCAAAAGTCAGATATTGAATCAAAGAAGAAGGCCAAAAACACAGTCTAAGGAAAAAAATAAATCTATTTTTTTGACCATTAACTTGTTGAGAAACTAGTGCCACATTTTGACAGGTTAATTGGAAGCCTGTCTACATGGACAGGAATATGAGGAACCATTATTGGAAGAGCATAATAAATGCTATACATTCTGCAGACCTGTCCATCACTGCACAAAGCGATTTTCAATATATCAAAACAGATTTGAGACACTGGATATGTGAGAAGTAACGCTAAAACTAAAATGCCGTTGTGTTCCATATAATATGTTTATATGTAAAGTCCTTTTATTTTTTTCTGATATTGTTAGTGTTCCCTGTATTATACTTCTGGATGTAGATCTAATGTACATTCAAAAACTCTCATTGAGTTATTTTTCATTAAGTCTGACATATATGTACTAGTAGGATGGGAAGTGAGATTGCATAAATATCAATTCATGCAATATGTAGGCAGATATGGTCATAAAAATAGAAATGGGGTGCATTGAAACTCCCCACCCCCCCCATTGGTGAGAAATTAAGGACAATTATCTAATGGATAGGCTAACATCACAGGTCCGTAATACTGTTAAAACCTTCCAGAAGGTATGGACCTGTGGGAACAGTACACACAGGAAGCAGGATTGTAGACTTCTACACTTATCCAGAGGGTAGGTAAGCCCAGGAGCTGCCGGCTCCACCAGTGCCATGTGTAAAGTTTATTTACGGTTCTTGTTGATCTTATTTTTTTATTATATTACTTTTGTTGAATAAACCTTTTTATTGAACGTACTAATGCCAAACATATACACATCAACCTCATGATACATCTATGTATGCCCTGACGTGCCGCTCTTCATTGAGGACTTACTGCCAAACTGGCATTATCATTTGAAATAACGGACACAAGTCTACACTGTGACATACCTTTGCAAAATATATTTTTTTGGCATTTAATTTTTTTTAATGCATATTTATGTCTTATGTAAAATTTTCAACAAGCTTACATGACATTGTAACATATGTATCTCTTTGAATGTTTGTCTCAAAATACAGAATTAAATTTAAAATAAATGGTATTAAATGGTATTAAGTGTTGAATGAGACATATGAGCCATGGAGTAACCATCGAGTGAACCAATATAATATACCTATACAATAAGTGTATGGGTTATAATTTTATGTAGAAGAAAGATGAGCCCAACAAATCAATGAATGCAATTGGTCAGTGTAATAAGATGTACAGTGACAGATTCACGGCTTAGAATGCATACAATAATGTGATACTTTGTCATTTCTCTATGAGAGCTGACACCGCCGTTACCACATCACTCTGGCATTAACCTGGTACCTCAGTGCTGCTTACTTATCAGCCAAACATCTTCCTACCACCATCAGCTGCCACTGGACTAGGTGATAAATAGCCATGGAAACCTCCTACCCAAACAATGGGCAACGCTTAGTTTACAAGGTGTTAAATAAAGGCAAAACAATATAAAGTAAATTTGGCAACAAAACACAGTGTAAATCAGAAAAAAATTCTGTGAATAAATAGTGAAGATTGAATCTTGGATACTAGTACCAACCATGTGTTTTTACCCTTCCAATACACCTATTGTGTTAGACACAATCCACGAATAGCAAAAAGAAAACTATAAGAGTGGTATATGTGTACTAAATTATTATGGGAGGCCTTATTAACGAAAAAGCGTGTTTCAATAATACATCATACCACAAACAAAATAGAAACATAGAATGTGACAGGATATAAGAACCATTCGGCCCATCTAGTCTGCCCAATTTTCTATACACTTTCATTAGTCCCTGGCCTTATTTAATAACTAGGATAGGCTTAAGCCTATCCCATGCATGCTTAAACTCCTTTACTGTGTTAACCTCTACCACTTCAGCTGGAAGGCTATTCCATGCATCCACTACCCTCTCAGTAAAGTAATACTTCCTGATATTATTTTTAAACCTTTGCCCCTCTAATTTAAGACTATGTCCTCTTGTTGTGGTAGCTTCTCTTCTTTTAAATATAGTCTCCTCCTTTACTGTGTCGATTCCCTTTATGTATTTAAATGTTTCTATCGTATTCCCCCTGCCGCGTCTTTCCTCCAAGCTACACATGGTGTGATCCTTTAACCTTTCCTTGTAAGTTTTATCCTGCAATGCATGGAACATAGAAACATAGAATGTGACAGCAGATAAGAACCATTTGGCCCATCTAGTCTTATGCCTATCCCACGCATGCTTAAACTCCTTCTTCTTTTAAATATGGTCTCCTCTTTTACTGTGTTGATTCCCTTTATGTATTTAAATGTTTCTATCATATCCCCCCTGTCTCGTCTTTCCTCCAAGCTATACCTGTTAAGATCCTTTACTGGTGAGTTTTATCCTGCAATCCATGGACCAGTTTAGTAGCCCTTCTCTGAACTCTCTTTAAAGTATCAATAACCTTCTGAAGATACGGTCTCCAGTACTGCGTACAATACTGCAAGTAAGGTCTCACAGTGTTCTGCACAATGGCATGAGCAGTTCCCTCTTTCTACCGCTAATACCTCTCCCTATACAACTAAGCATTCTGCTAGAATTTTCTGCTGCTCTATTACATTGTCTGCCTACCTTTAAGTCATCAGAAATAATGACCCGTAAATCCCTTTCTTCAGATGTTGAGGTTAGGACTCTATCAAATATTCTGTACTCTGCGCTTGGGTTTTTACATCCAAGATGCATTATCTTGCACTTATCCACATTAAATGTCAGTTGCCACAACTCTGACCATTTTTCTAGTTTACCTAAATCATTTGCCATTTGGCTTATCCCTCCTGAAACATCAACCCTGTTACATATCTTA
This sequence comes from Pelobates cultripes, assembly GCA_933207985.1. Classification (NCBI taxonomy): domain Eukaryota; kingdom Metazoa; phylum Chordata; class Amphibia; order Anura; family Pelobatidae; genus Pelobates; species Pelobates cultripes. The sequence goes on from OW240913.1 coordinate 286,082,812, forward strand.
GGATCATCTGCAAAAAGACATACTTTACCACCAAGGCCTTCTGCAATACCACTAATAAAAATATTAAAGATAACGGGTCCAAGTACAGATCCCTGAGGTATCCCACTGGTGACAAGACCATGCTTTGATTATACTCCATTGATTACAACACTCTGTTGCCTGTCACTCAGCCACTGCCTTACCCATTCTACCATCTTGTAATCCAAACTTAAAGATTGCAGTTTATTGATAAGCCTTTTATGTGCAACAGTGTCAAAAGCCTTACTGAAATCTAGGTAAGCAATTTCTCTTGCACCACTCTGATCTATTATTTTAGTTACCCAATCAAAAAAATCAATAAGATTGGTTTGGCACGATCTCCCTGAATTAAACCCATGTTGTCTCTGATCTTGAAATCCATGTGTTTTTAGATGTTCAACAATCCTATCCTTTAACATGGTTTCCATCACTTTCCCCACTACTGAAGTAAGGTTTACTGGCCTATAGTTGCCCGACTCCTCCCCACTACCTTGTTTGTGAATGGGCACATTATTCGCTAACTTCCAATTTTCTGGGACTACTCTTGTTAACAATGATTGGTTAAATAAATCTATTAATGGTTTTGCTGGTACACCACTAAGGTTTTTTAATAACTGTAGGTGTATTCCATCAGAGCCCATTGACTTATTTTTCTTTACTTTTGACAGTTGAAATAGAACCTCTTCCTCTGTAAACTCACATGTAACAAATTACTCATTTGTCCTTTTTCCTAACTGAGGCCCCTTTCATTCATTTTCATCTGTAAATACTGAACAAAAATATTAATTGAGGTAGTCAGCTAGACCTTTATCCTCTTCTACATACCTTCCTTCTTTTGTTTTTAATCTAACTAATCCCTGTTTTACTTTCCTTTTCTCATTTATGTATCTAAAAAATGTTGTCCCCTTTTTTACTGACACTGCTATTTTCTATTCTGTGTGTGATTTGGAAGCTCTTATAACTTGTTTAGCCTCGTTCTGCCTAACCTTATAGATCTGTCTATCTTCCTCACTTTAGGTTTCTTTATAATTAGTAAATGCTAACTTTTAGTTTTTTTTATATGCTGGCCACATCTGCAGAGTACCATAGTGGTTTCTTAAATTTTTTGCTTTTACTGACAAGCCTAATGCAATTTTCTGTTGCCTTCAGCAGAAAATTAAATAATCCACTTTCTCTTGGACTCCATTTAAACTGCTCCAGTCTGATAATGACTCATTTACACACATTCTAATTTTAGAAAAGTCTGTTTTTCTAAAGTCTAAAACTTTTTTGTTTTTGTGTGGTGTGACTCAATCATTGTTCTTATATTAAACCACACTGACTGATAAGCACTGGATCCTAAATTTTCTCCTACAGTAATATCTGATACCAAATGTCCATTTGTTAACAATAAATCTAGTATGACCTCTTTACGATTCGTCTCCTCAACAACTTGTTTTAGAGACACTCCCAGTAGGGAGTTTAGAATATGTTTGCTCCTGGCACAAACAGCTATTTTGGTTTTCCAGTTCACATCAGGAAGATTAAAGTCACCCATGATGATAACTTCCCCCTAGTAAATTATCTAACTCTTCTATTTGTCCTGGGGGCCTATAAATCACACCTACACGAGTTACTGTGTGATTACCAAATTCTAACATATGTAAACAAATAACAACAATATAATGTTGTTTTATTAACAGGCAAGTGTCTGAAAATGACTATGGTAAGGTACACTCACAATGTATGGTCAAAATATTATAATATGTAATACTATGCATATAGTTATATACTGTATATGTTATATACTGTAATTACATAATAATATAGGCTACAATACTAAAGTCCATCAAGTTCAGCCTCTCACACATCACTCTTTCTACTGTTGATTGAACATATGAAATAATTAAATTATTTGCAATTGTGCCACAAAAAGGAAAACACATAACTTCAAAAGAAAAAAAGACACACAGAGGGGCTGCAAATGGGAAGAAATAGACACAGTGGCTGGGGGTGAATAGACACATAAAGGGGGAGAAAGGTACAAAATGCATCAACTTTGTAGCCCCTGGTGCTTAGCACTAATTTGGAATCACCATTTACTGTTTGACAAAAGTATTATTTTTTTGTTACATGTTTGTGGAAAGGAACTATTTTTAGGGTGTGTGTTGTCCAGTAAAAAGTTTTTAAAAATTGTGATACTAGGTTTAAGGTTACTGTTATACTGTATCTACCTAGAGAACAGTAGCTACTGTCTGTCAGTGGCACTTAAAATAACTTTGAGTGGGAGATATAGAATTACCTATCTCATGGATCCTGGGTTTAAGGTTACTGCTGTATCTACCTAGAGAGCAGTTACTACTGTTTGTCAATGTCATTTAAACCACGTTTGAGTGGGAGATATGAGCTTGATCCTAAAGTGAGACTAGATTTAAGATCACTGCTGCATCTACCTAGATAACCTTAGTCTGTCTGTGTTTAGGTTAGTACTGCTAGTAGCCACTGGCACCTTAAACCTACTCGGAATCACCAATTTACAGGTTGTTGGGTTTTTTTTGCTTAGTGTTTGTAAAAAGAAAATAATTTGGGACTGTGTTCTTCAGTACATAGTGAAAATAATCCTTTTGCCTAGCTACTGCCACAAACATTGAGTGGAAATATAGCTTGCTTTATTCATCCTAATGTGAGACTGGTGGTTACAGCCAGTGCTGTGCATACTGCTCGTAGTCACTGACACTTAACAGCAACTTGGAATCACCAAGATACAGTTTGTAAAATATTTTTTTCTTAAGTATATGAAGAAGAAAATCATTTTGGGGGGACTGTGTTGTTCAAAAAATAAAAAAGGAAATAAAGTTCCTCTTGCATCGCTGGCCTCCTTCTTTTATAGCAATGTGCCACTGAGGGTTATAGCTAGTGCTATGCTTACTGGTAGAAGCCAGTGGCCTCTTAGGAATTTTAGGAATTGTTCTAAAAAAAGTTCCTCTTGCCTAGTTACTGCTACAGTGGAACGCACACATAGTTTGAGTGGAAGATAGCCTCCTTCATTCATCTTAGTGTGCGGGATTCATTTCCCATTAGTGCTCTGCCTACTGTTAGTAGCCACTGGCACTTAACACCAACTTGGAGTCACTAATTTACAGTTTGACAGCTTTTTGGTATAGAGTATAAAGTGAAAAAAATGGAAAAACAAAACTCCTCTGCTCTTTCCGAAATTTGACAAAAATCCTAGCTACTGCCACAGTGGTGTTCAAAGAAATCTTGATTAAGAGATAGCCTTGTGTATTCATCCTAGTGTGATACTGGTAGTTACTCAAAACTTTGTCTACTGCTAGCCACTGCTACTTAATACCAACTAGTAATCACCAATTTCCAGTTTGATAGTATTTTTTTGTTAAAGGACCACTCTAGGCACCCAGACCACTTCAGCTTAAAGTGGTCTGGGTGCCAGGTCCAGCTAGGGTTAACCCATTGTTTTATAAACATAGCAGTTTCAGAGAAACTGCTATGTTTATAAATGGGTTAAGCCTTCCCCCAAAGCCTCTAGTGGCTGTCTCATTGACAGCCGCTAGAGGGGCTTGTGTGCTTCTCACTGTGAAAATCACAGTGAGATCACGCCAGCGTCCATAGGAAAGCATTAATAATGCTTTCCTATGCGACCGGCTGAATGCGCGCGCAGCTCTTGCCGCACGTGCTCATTCAGCCGACGGGGCGGATCGGAGGAGGAGAGCTCCCCACCCAGTGCTGGAAAAAGGTAGTATGTTTTCCTGGCACTATAGTGGTCCTTTAAGTGTTTGTAGAAACACTTTATTATTATTTTTCTGAGTGTTTTCTGTCCAGGTGTGCTGTACAAGTGTATAACAACTGAGCAGTCCACTGTGGGCTGCGTGAAGTGTAGTATTTCTCAAAAGTTAAAAACAATAACTTTACAATAATAATTGCACAAAGCACCAACTATTTTTTCAATACAAAAGGAGAGGAGAGGAGAGGAGAGGAAGAACCCGACCCTGAAGTTAAGGAGGACTATGTGGGTAATATGGGCATAACCCAAATAGACAATTAGACATCCCATTTTATCATATTCTCCTCATCCCAATAGACCATTGTAACACGGTCCAAATGGCTACATTCTAACTTTATACTATTGGAATTTATACTGTTGAATAACATTGTAACTTCAAATAGTCATTGTGGCGATTATCTATTCATTTTGGGTGGATATATGTTCTATATTTTTATATATATATATATATATATATATATATATATATATGACAGGTCTGGCAGATTATTTAGGACTCTCTTTTTAAATAACATTTTTTCTGTTTTTACTTTTGGCTTTACAAATTAATACTGAGTTTTTAACTTTTTGTGTGGGTAATCCCTCCTTTTTTTGAGTCGATGCCTAGGATCTTTTTACTTGGGATCTCTTCTTTCAAAAAACTGGTCTTGCTACTTTTTTTTTTTTTAAAAGGTCTAATAGTTAGAGTTGAGCGGACACCTGGATGTTTCGGGTCCGGCGGGTTCGAAAAAAAGTCGGGGTTCGGGATCGAACTTGACCCCAAACCCTATTGAAGTTAATGGGGACCTGAACTTTTGGGCACAAAAATGGCTCTAAAAAAGTCCTTGAAAGGACTAGAGGGCTGCAAAAGGAAGTAAAATGGGGGTAAGAGTAGGACAAGTGCCCTGCAAACAAATGTGGATAGGGAAATAACATAAAATAATAATTCCCATGGTATTAGAGAGCTATCTACTAAAAGGCTGAAAGACCTAAATTGATCTTTCAGCCACATTTACTAATACTAAGTAAAGAGCGGATGGGGGTCCTAAAGTAAAATAAGGGGTGGGACCTATTGTTCTACCTCCGGCCCCCACCCCTGAGTGGCGGGTGAGGGCCCTACATAACAATTTTCTCACACTGTGAAATTTGACTCATAACAACATTCTGATTGGCTGGATTTCAAGCTAACCAATCAGAGTGCTCTGTGTCATTTTACACGTTCTTTGGAATTTTCCCACGCTGTGTAATTTGACTCCTAACACTCTGATTGGTGGATAAGTAATCAGAGTGTTATGAGTCAAATTACACAGTGTGGGAAAATTCCAAAGAACTTTCCCACGCTGTGTAAAATGACACAGAGCACTCTGATTGGTGGATTTCAAGTCAACCAATCAGAGTGCTGTGACAGGTAAATGTCATCTTTTACCTGTCAGTCTCTTCATTTACCTGTCAGAGCACTCTAAATGGATGGCTTAAACCCACCAATCAGAGTGCTCTGAGCCTAATTGCAGGGCGGGGAAAGGCTTTATAAGCCTTCCCCCGACCTGCAGAGCTCAGTCTGCGCTGAGCCCTCCATGGGTGAATTATTTTTTTTAATTTTTTTTAATTTTTTTTAAGTCCGTCGGTTATTATGGATTTTTATATTACTTTTTTAAGTTTTTTTTTTTTTTTTTTTACAGGTATTTAGATAAGGTTCCCCCCCCATTATTTTTAGGATAAGGGGGATATGTAGGGGTTAGATTTTTTGGGGAGGGGGATGACTAGGGGTTTGGGGACCCCTAGTCACCTGGGGGGGTTAAATGTAATTTAGGGCACCCACCCACCGCTCAGGGGTGGGGGCCGGGTGGGAAGACAATAGGTCCCCCCCTTATTGATATTTAGGGCCCCCAACCACCGCTCAGGGGTGGGAGCCGGGGATGACGACAATAGGCCCCCTCCTTATTGATATTTAGGGCCCCCACCTGCCGCTCAGGGGTGGGGGCTGGGGGGAGGACAATTGGTCCCCCCCCTTATTGGCATTTAGGGCCCCCACCCGCCGCTCAGGGGTGGGGGCCAAAGGGAGGACAATAGGTCCCCCCCTTATTGATATTTAGGGCCCCCACTCGCCGTTCAGGGGTGGGGGCCGGAGGGAGGACAGTATGTCCCCTTCCTTATTCATATTTAGGGCCCCCACCCGTCGCTCAAGGGTGGGGGCCGGGGGGGGCAATAAGTCCCCCCTTTAGTTTAAAAGCCTCCACTCGCACGTTGCGAGTGGGGGCTTAGGAGGCGGGAATGTTTTTTGTTTTTGTTTTTGTTTTTTTAACAGTGAGCAGCCACAGGCTGCTCACTGTTTAATAGACATGCCCCTACTCGCGGTATAGCAAGTAGGGGCATAGTTTACTAATTCTAAGTAACCAGCTTATATAGAGGCTGGGTCACATGCTGCACTGGCCAATCACAGCCATGCCATTAGTAGGCATGACTGTGATGGCTTCTAAGGGCACACGAGTCAAACGCTTGTTTATTGGCTGCCCTGCAGCTTTTCAAAACGCGTCATTAAATCGCCGAACACTGAACTCGAACCCGAACATACTCTGAAATGTCCGTGTTCAGGTCCAGGGTCCAAAAATCGTAATGTTCAGTACGAACTCGAACTTTGCAGTTTGGGTTCGCTCAACTGTACTAATAGTTGATAGTAAAATTATTACCAAACTATAAAAGGTAAAAGTGTTATTTGGTTGGTTTCTCCCATAGGAGATGTGGAGCTCTCAGATTATCATTGGTGTCTTGGTTTCATGGTATCTATCAAATGCTGTCCTTTCAAAAGAGTTAACATTGTATAAAACTCTGACAGGAGTCTTCTAGAACATCATTCTAGAATTAGTTTAATATTCCAAGAACTGATTGTTTAATACAATCTCATATGACTGTTCAACTGCATGTAGGAGTCTTCCATCCAATTATCTATGTTACTTAATATGCAGCTTATGTAGGAGGGTAACTGCAAAGAGGCTGAGTGCACTAGCAATGAAGATTATGATGCATTTTAATTGTAAATAATATTGTAAATTAGGCATATTTATACATTTAGATTGAGATTTGTTTTCCCACTTCAACATTATGGGCTATTTTGTACAGAACAGCAAAAACTAGGTATATAAAAAACGGGAAACTACTGCATTAATCTTTCTTAAATGCTGATTAGTAAAATATTAATTGCATTAGCAATGTTTAATGTTTACACAAAAACATGGCAATATGTACTTGTAGATTTTAATCAACAGAACAAAGACATTTTTATATGTATAATAGAGTTGTATAGTAAGAGAGAAATAAAAAGAGAAATATTAAGCAATGTACATTTCATAATAAGATCATTTCCCAAAAGAACCATTTATCAGTTTAAAGGAAAACAGAAAAGAATATATATATATTAAATATATATATATATAACATTGTCCAATGCTTGCACTTCAGTAAAAATGTAAGTATAGCCCGGTTCTTGTCAGCAAAAATTGATATAAATAGGGTAGGAAAAGCACACTGGTGGCAGTTGATGAATAAAGTTAAGTTATTTTTTCATCCTTTAAATGAAGTCTTTGGAGTGCTTTTCCTAACATATATATATTGTGACGAGACCAATCTCGCCACTGTGCATTGGAGGAGCCTGGTTGCCCACCTGCTGCCTTTAGACTATGGCCCCATGTTGAAACGCTTGATTTTCCCCTGCGGAGACACGAAAGCCGGGTCATTCAGTGCTGGCCCTGTTTGAGCGGTGATACCCCAGATAGCTATGCCATGGAGCCCATTCGTATAATGAAAGACTATGGGAAAGACTTTGGCTCCATGGCAATTGAACTGTATGTGTGTGCTCTGAGCGCCATTCAGTAATAATGTGCGCTCAGATCTGAGCTATCTGGGGATATGTTGAATGTACCTGTTTTGTGCAATGGCTGCACAGTTATATGTGTATATGTGTTTATGTGTTTTATTGTCTTTTGCTGCCATGTGTTCAATGGAGTTTTGCCTCTGTCCTTGGAGATAATTGGATTACTTCCCAATTATCTCCAGGATAGAAGACTCTGTGGAACTGGTTTTGGGCAGAAAAGCCATGCTTCCTTTGGTCACAAAGGACTACGATCTATCTTTTGAACCACTGGACCAATTTGGGTGATTTTGACATATGTTTGTATTTGGAGTATGCTGATTCTGAAAATGCATACTTTTCAAGTTATGAATAATGTGGAAAATTGTATTTCTCTGCTTGTGATAATTACATTCCCATTGTGTAAGGTAATTGTATCACAGGCAGAGGGGAGGATTTTGTGTGGGAGTGTCTGAGTGTATAGTATGTGTTTATTGGTTGTGTTCCAAAACCCTGTGGGTGGTACTAATGTGTATATAAGAACAATAAACCCACAGCTCTGTCTGTTCACTGCTTGACCCTCAACACGGAGCTTTGTCTTGTTCTTGGGGGGATTTATTGTATGCTGTTACAGTTTGACTGCTAGGAGTGTAAACCTATTCGTATGTTTTTTCCTATTCGGCTGTTTACGGCATTCATATGGTTTCTTGTTCGGTGGATTGGTGTTCTGCTGTAGCTGTGCCTGTGCATCTGAAAGGGGAATATCGCCTAAACGGTAAAATTCATCTTGTACCTTGGTGCAAAGCTACATTATAAATACATTCCAAAAAAATAGGCTTTTTCCAATTTCAATTCACTTCATGACAACATACACAAAGAACGATCAACATTTTGACTCCTGTAGGTCTATCTTGACAAAGACCCAAGGGGTCGAAGCATTGATCAGTGAATTAAAATTAATATAGTGATGGGAAAAAGCCTCTGCGTGCACCCTATTTGTTGGAATTTATATATATAGATGTGAAGGCTGAGCTATTAGGCAAAGCCTATAATTGTGGGAGGAGTTACCCAGCCTATAAATACACAGACCTCCCCTTCCTTTAGGCTGAGACTGCCTGGTTCAGTACAGAACCATCTACTTCCGGTTCAAAGGTCATCAACACAAACTGCCTAAACTCCAAACAGGCTGGTCTTGGCCTTGTGTGGCCCATGCAGGTATGCATTTTTACCTCACTCTAGTAAAAAAAAAAACAGCAGCCTCCTTCAAAGCTCATGGGCACTGCCGCGTCCGGCCCAGCCATGGCTTTTCCTGTTGCTGTTTGCGTGTTTATTACAACAAAACTGTAAGTTTGTTCTTTCAGCCTGCATTTTGCCATGCTGTCCCTGACTTTCAACATGTATTTGCCACATGTTCAGCCTTCAACTATGTGTCATGATCACCAGGGGAACCTAAGCATGCAGACGGGACACAACACATAGCACATTCCACAATTATAGAAACCTTTTAATTTAAAACCTAAAATCTCTCTCTCTTCTGTTTCTTTGGTTATACAACTTTTAGTTAAAATACATCTAAAATTCCTTGCCCCCCTGTACACAATTTTTGGTTTTGTCCCAATAAAATTACTTAAATCCTCGTCCTGTTCTAACATGTACCAATGTTTGTTTAGAATCTTCTTAAAAAGCCCACTTTGTGAATTATAATTACATATAAAATTAATATGTTAACATTAGGATTTATTATTCTTAGTATTATATGAAAATAATTCTTTCCTAGGTTTATTTATAATTTCCGTGAACTGACTTTCCACATTTACCTTTTTTATACTCTTTTTTTTTTAAATAATTTTTTCATAAACTGTGATTGTTCTAAAAATGTGTTATCATCAGTACAGTTACATCTCAGTCTAAAAATGGGGTAAAATGACAACTCTCTATAGTGATGTAACTGTTTATATACACTGATTTAAAACAAGTACTGTTTTGTTAAAATACCTTAAAGAAATTATTTTTAAATTATCTTAAATAAAAGTTTTAAAATTCACCCCTAATGTTGGTTTAAATAAATTTGAGACATTTTTGGATATAAATAGATATGTTAGGAAATTATGTTTTGAATAAATATGTTTTAAATTCAGATAAAAATATTAATCAGTTCATACTAATGATACTTCATTAAAACCCCAATGAGAATTTTCCCCACATTTCTTTAAATCCAGCAGCATTAAAACATTTGAAAAAGCTTATCTGAAAGATTTGAAAAAAATTAAACCCCTTAATAAATTTCAACAAAACCGTACCCTAAAAGAAAAAGAAAACATAGAAGAACTCAAAAATTATAAAGACATTGTTATAAAACCAGCAGATAAGGGGGAGGGGTGGTTGTTATGGATAAGACATCATATGTTGGAGAAATATTTAGGCAATTAGCTAATGAAAATACTAATTGTCAGTTAACGAAGAACCTTGAACCAGATATAAAAAAGATACATAGCAAATACCTAGATGAGGGATACCAAAAAGGGATTTTAAACAAAAATGAGTACAAAGTTTTATATTTAAAATTTTTCAAAATCCCGGTAATTTTATACATTACCCAAATTACACAAAGGTCTTGTAATCCTCTGGGTAGACCTGTTGTGGCAGGGGTAGATTCTTTAATATCTCCCCTGTCACAATGTATAGATTTACACCTTCAACCCCTAGTTACATAGAGTCTGTCATATCTTAAAGATACCATGTATGTTCTCCATCTCCTCAATGATTTTAAATGGACGTTAGTAGTTTATATACGATCATCCAACATGAAAAGGGCTGTGAGGCTGTGGAAATCATGTATGTTCTCCATCTCCTTAATGATTTTAAATGGACGTTAGTAGTTTATATACGATCATCCAACATGAAAAGGGCTGTGAGGCTGTGGAAATCTTTTTAAACCAATCTAAAACCTTCCATCAAGACCAAATCATTTTTATTTTAGAAGAAATAAATCTCATTTAAAAAAATTAGTTTTTTGTGGTTTGAAGAAAAAAGTTTTATCTACAAAAGACGGCACTGCAATGGGAACCAAGTTTGCACCCAGTTATGCCAATCTTTTTATATCATATTGGGAAAATGATTTTATATTTTCCAGACATGGCTGGATAGCAAACTTGGTCTTATACCAAGGATATATACAATATTTTCTTCATCTGGAAAGGGGATTGTGCAGCTTTAGATTTATTTTTAAGTTTTCTTAATTCTAATTCATGGGGAATTATTTTAACCCAAGAAGTGAGCCATGGAAAAGTCATTTTTGTTTTTGGATTTACAGATTTATATAGAAAGGGGTATTTTAAAAACCAGTACTTATTTTAAATCAGTGGATTTAAACAGTTACATCAATGTAGAGAGTTGCCATTTTACCCCATGGCTAACTAATATACCAAAGGGACAATGTACAAGACTAAGACGTAACTGTACTGATGATAATAAATTTTCAGAACAATCAGAGTTTTTGAAAAATCAATTTTACGAAAATTATTCACGGAAATTATAAATAAATCTAGGAAGTAATTATTATGTAATACTAAAAATAACAAATCCCAAATGTCAACAGATTAATTTTAAATGTAATTATAATTCACAAAGTGGGCTTTTTAAGAAGATTTTAAACAAACATTGGCACATTTTAGAACAGGACAAGGATTTAAGTAATTTTATTGGGACAAAACCAAAAATTGTGTACAGGGGGGCCAGGATTTTTAGACGTATTTTAACTAAATGTTATATAACCAAAGAAACAGAAGAGAGAGATAGTTTAGGTTCTAAATTAAAAGGTTTTTATAATTGTGGAAAGTGCCAGGGCTGTAGAAAGACTACAGTCAGAAAGAAAAAAACTGGTACTTTTATATCCAACATCACAAATAAAAAATATAACATTGCTTCTTTTATATCTTGTAATATGAATAACATAATTTATCTCCTTTCTTGTAATTGTGGTCTACAATATGTTGGCAGAACCACTAGACCTCTTTAAATAAGAATAGGAGAACATATTAGAAATATTAGAAAAAAAGTACAGATCCATTCAGTATCTTCTCATTAAAGGTGATCCAAAATGTCTCCAATTTATTGGCATTCAAAAAGTGCAAAACCATAAAGAGAGGGGGTGATTTTATTAAGAGTTTTAATAAAAACAGAGATAAGGTGTTTTTTTTTTTTTAATTAGATACCTTATCTCCTGCTGGCATGAATATGGATTTTGAAATTCATTAATTTTTTTATAATTTTTTTTGTGGTGCTTTAAAAGAACATAATGCAAGTAAAGACATTTTGACAATTCCAAGATTAGAAAACCATATGTCAAGTTTTCAGCACCATTTTTGATAATATAGTAAGAATATAACAGGCATGTCTAAGTGTGTGTTCAAACCATAACAAAGGATTGTATATGTGAAATAGACATGGAGATTACAGAGTTAAGATTAGGTTAGCATGTATAATAGATGAGACCACAATACTATTCTGCTAGAAGCAGTGAATCACACTTATGGGACATGAGAGCGTGTCAGTAAGGTATAGAAGGATAGTCAACCGACTCCCTGACTGGGTAGGGTTTGGTAGTTAGAGAGTCCACTTGTGGGAGCAACTGAGCACCAACAGGTAAGTTCACCCTCCCATGTCCAGACCTTAACTGAGTCCTTTTCAGGTGGACTATTGCATTGTGCTCTAGCGCGGTTCTGATGATGGCGCCGTCTGACTTGTCTTGCTAACACCCGCCGACGTGGGTAGCCTGTCGGGGCCTCACTCCGTAGAGCGCTCAGTGGAGGTGGGCAGGTGATGAGAACAGTGGGTGATGTAGTCACAATTCTGCTGGGGATTTGCTGCTCCCTTCATTCTCCATTTTGCTGCAGTTTGCTAACTGTGTGCAGGATACTTGGGACAGCCAACGCCTCGGGGCCCTCCAGTGCTGCTCCGAGTTGCTCAAGGATAGCATACCATGAGGGTTTGGGATTACCAGCCCTAGGTGTTGGTCTGTTTTGGTGCCATTTCCTGTACATTAGGGATATGTGGAGCAGCCATCTTGCATAGTGTGGTCTGCAGGGTATGTTGCCACTTTATGCGGGACTGTGATTCTCGAGACCAGATGTAATCACTACAGGTCCAGGCAGGTCAGGAAACAGAAGACTGACCGCTTCCCCCATCAACTTCCCACACCAGGCCTCAAGTTTTGCCCATTGGACGGCAGTCTCTGCGGGCAGATCTGCGTTTGATTTTTTAGTTGGAGGTGCACAGGAGACTCTACTCCCAAACTATCATCTGCTGGAGTCAAAAGTCTGCGTGAAAAAGTAGGTAAATTGCAGTTTGGGTGAAAGTGCTGGGGAACTTATGGATCATGCGTCTTTCCAGCTTGGCGGTCAGGCCCCGCCTCCAGAAATTTTTAATTATATTTAAAAGAATTTTAATTATATTCAATCATGATTTGGGGTATATTTTTAACCACATAGGTAAATATATGTATATTTTGTTTTAAATACTTACATGGTTTTAGATATAATGACTGATATTGTATGTCTGGCATAAATTATATTTGAAAGTCTTAATTACATGCTATTTTGTTTCACGTATAACATTTAACTATAGAGGTAAATACATGTACACTCTGTTTTTTAAGCTTATATATGTGTTTAATATGTTTATTGATATTGCTTTTTTATTCTTTTTTTATTCATGTTCTTTTGCCCACACTATAATATCGGTATGCCTTATCCAAGATGGCCGCCGGAGTACTTCCAGCAGCATTTTACATATATGAGACTACTTCATAAGGATTGTAAAAAGAGAAGACCTCATATCAGCTGGGATTAAGTATTATGATGGGTGTGTGCACCCTAGGAGGCTTTCCCGGGTGCAGTATGGAGGAAGGGTTGATAACTAGACGAAACCTGAAGTATGCGCCGTGCACTGCCGGAAGTGACGTGATGCGTCCAAAGTGGATGTGCATATATGGATGTTTGTTGCCAAATTTTGAGATAAAAAGGAGACAAAAGGACAGTACTATTATACACCTGATGAAGGCATCCAGCCAAAATGCATTGTGCTTATTTTCTGCATGCAGCTCTTATATGTGCTTCTTATATGTAAGAATTTTTATTGAGTTTTGAATAAATGTAAAGATTTTACCTTTAATTCTTGCTTATTATTCTTCACCATATGACCATTGGGAGAGAGCACAGAAGCATAGAAACGTAATTTCTACATCCTACCTATGCGTGTATACTTGAGTCAGTTTTTATGCAGGCTCGTTAAAATGTGAGTAGCATGCAACTACAATATATATTCTAAATATTCACATTGTGGACATTATACAGATTGTTTTGCCCTATGTGAACTTTTATCTTCTAGAAAAGCCTCTGGACATGGCTATTTAATAAGTGTATGTACCTTTTGTAACTACTCTTTTATACACTGTGCACATAAGTGTTGTCACATTTTATATTTTATGTATTGTGTGAAATTATGTGGTTGGTTTCATGGTGGTTTTAACAATGTTTAACTAGCTAATTAACCATTTGAGCGACACTATTTTTCTCTTTAATAAGCAGGGGAGTACATGTCTACTAAACATGTAAAACATTGGGGATTATGTGGGGGATACTTTAAATAGTGTCCCCTCCCTTGGCCACCACCCATGCTGGTGGGTGTGGACCCAAATTTATAAAATAAGGATGAAATCTAGTATACCCTCCTTTGGACTCCTGCCATGCCGGTCTCGAAAGAAGTGATAAGTGTAAGAAGTATAAGAGTACTCTGATTGGTTTGTTTACTAGCCAACCAATCAGAGAGCTCTTGGTCATCTGGCAACGAGTGGGAAATATAAAAGGGTTTTCCCTGCTAGGAGCTCTTATTCTGCAGCAAGCCCTCCATGGGTGAGGGTGGATTACTTTTTGTCGTGGCGCAGATTTTAATTTTGCTGCACAATTTATTTTGCTATTTTTTTATTTTAATTAGTGGCGTTCAGTTCTGGAATTTTTTTGCCCATTTTCTGGCTGATAAACAGAAGAATTAAAAGAAAGAAGGCTTCTGGTAAAAAGTATAATTTCTTTTTACAGGTATTAGAGTTTTGCCCCCTCCATACTTTTATTAGTATGAGGGGGTTAGATAAGGACTTTATTTTAGGGGATGACTAAGGGATTTTGGATCTTATTATTATATGGGGGTTGACAATGGCATGTCAACCTCCTTACTTTATATTTAATTAGGGCCTTCACCAACTGGCATGGATTGGAATTGGTAGAGGGACAATAGGTCCCCACCTTATTATACATATTAGGGACCCCATGCTGGCATGGGAGGGCACACTAGTTCCTCCCCCTTAACATTGTAAGCATCCCCAGATGGGGCACGGGGGGGGGGGAACTATGCCTCCCACAATGGCTGCCCAGTGGCTAGGTTCACATGTTTAGTAGACATGCCCCTATTTGTCAGGTGGGCATATGGAGGTACAATACCTCCATTATAGTAATATGGGGTTTTTATTGACTTCCATAGAACATTTATTTATTAATTAAGTTATTTATTTTTAACTATTTACACGCAGCAGCTTTCTAGCACGTACTGGCCAGCCGCCATATAATTAATCCTTGCACTGCTGAGGGTGTTTCCCTTTTTTCCTGCTGGCTGCTAACACTGATAATAATTGCAAATGTGCATCCTACCGGATTAAGATGATGTAAATTGTTTTGCATGCGGAAGTCACTGATTTTCCAAACTCATTCGAACCAATGTTACAGAATTGGTGGGAATGACCGAATCTGGACCGTATTTGTCTTTAGTAAATATAAGAATTTGCCAACGTGCTCAGAATTTGCTAATTTTCACTGGATTTTATCCAATACAAAATCTTGTGTTTAGTGAATAACCCCATATGGAGAAATTTTACAGTACATTGAAACACACATTATGTGAGAATAAGAGGAGGAGCAGTAGCAAATCTGTATTTATATTTTTCTGTACTATATGTTTATTAAATATATAATATAGAAATAAAAAAAAATTTTAATGCCCCTCTTTATTTACCTATATTAGTCTCTTCTCAAGATCAATTCGCTATCACGTTCCAGTAACTATGGCAATCCTCACAATTACAGTAACACTTATCAGGTGCATTATAGAAGGTGTGTGAACACGCATGCACACCTATAATGCTGGGAATGTGCTCTAATTCTAGTGTTCACATATGGTATTTGGGGGTGGGTACACTTTGGTTTAATGATACAAGGTATAAACATTTCGATTTGCATTTGTGACTTTCTTCTAATTCTTCTGCTTTAATATTTTTAGCAGATCTAAAAATATACATGAAAAAATTAAGTTTTAAAAAATATAAATTGTTGAGTGCCAAATCAGTTTTCTCATTTATGTGTGTGAGTGTGAGTGTGTGTGTGTGTTAGAGTGCGTGTGTATGTGTGTGTGTACGAGAGTTAGTATGTATGGAAATAGAGAGAATGTTGGAAACCGAGGTAGGATTCTGGTCTATTTAGAGGATTTGTTCCAAACAAACATTTGAGGGTAGAGATAAATGGACTACAGTGTACATTAAGTCAAATGTATATTACTCTAATAAAACAAAAGCAATTCAAAAAAGCCATTGTCTCCACAGGCTTTCACTCTATAGTGGATGCTAAAGGCAATGACCAAAGGTTGTTATGCCTTTGTAATTGGCATAGGCCTCTATGGAGTAATTCCCCCAAAATGTAGATTCTGCTGTTGTAAATATTGCATTGAGTTTGGAAGGCTGAATGCAGAGATTATTGTATTTTTGACATAATGGCATACCATAAAAATACATATTTTAACAGATGTCAAGTATTAAAATGATCCAATAACATTGTTGGTAATTATGGTTCATAGAGGTGCATTGTGTAGCCTGTGTATATATATATATCATTTTGTATTCATTATTGTAGAATTATCACTTGTTTCTTTTCTTTTTTTGCACAAAGTTCATTAGAATTCTTTAGTGATCAGAATTCTTAAAATTACTTTCCTGATGGTATATTTTTTCCCTTTCTTTGCAAATGTTGTTATTAAGGTGATCACGCTGGCAAACATCACTTATGTTTTGGTAATAGCGAAATAACTCAATTCAAACATTGAAGTGTCTGTAATATTAATATGATATTCATCAAATATTCAATATGAAATCATCCACATAAATCATGTTCTGGTTTCCAGCAGCCAAAATGCTAATAAAACAACCATCATCAATTTTTTTTTTGTAGCTTATTACATTCGGTGTTGTTTAATTTTAAATGAATTAAGTTTAGTTTAGAACTTGGCTTCTGAAAAAAAACTATAGTAATGAAGAGAAAAAACAATTAAACATTTCTATTACATAAAGTATGATATTACATTTACCAGATCTAAAGATAATGAATTTAATTTGAATTCCAATATGTTTATATTTATGTTTAAATAATATTGCATAATGCCGTATTGTCATTAATTAATTATTTATGAATCCTGAACATTTTTCACAGTGATATGTAATTGGTGGGAAATAGGCATATCAGTAAAAATCAAATGGGGACCCACTCCAGGAACATCAAATCAAGCATGTACAGAACTTTTAAACAAACTGCTGGAATAAAGGTAAGTTTAACCCCTTTCCTCGCCATCCAGCCCGGCGGGTGTGGGACCCTGAGGGTGGGGGCACCCTCAGGGCACTATAGTATGTTTTCCTGGCACTATAGTGGTCCTTTAAACAATCTATAAGAAGGAAAAATTGAGAACATAGGTTGCAGAGGAATTTGAAAGTGAAAGTTACAAATGTTAAGGTACTTCAAAACCACTGTGTAAGTTGTGAGTGGCCAAATGAGTTAGCGAGGATCAGAAATACTTGAATGATCATGCTTTACAGTGGATAGTAAGCTAGAACAGTGGTTGCTACCCTAAGTTCTGGATTTACCAAAAGTCCAGGATTTAGGCATTTTTATTTCTATGAGGATGCTGATAAAACCTACACTGCTGATGTGACTTGAGAACTGGACTGGGAACTTCTAGTCTATAGGACGGTGAGTGGATTAATGATTTCAGTTTTGTAAGTGAGGTGTTGACAACATGGGGTCATGCACTAAAGGAAACCCTTGAAAGAACAGGTGTAACAGATCCCCCTGTTCCTGAATTATTACTTTATTACTGGATTGGTATACGAACCTCACTGAACAGATTGCCCCATTTGGTTCATATCCCGAACAACGTACCGAACACATAGACCACACAGAACATGTGCCGCTCTTTAACCTACTTGACCTCACTAACACCTTTGCAAACCGCAATCACTTCAACATTCTTAGTGGTCGCCTGGGTGGCTGCCATTCGTATGGACGGACACGAGGCGGCGCCCATCTTGTTTTGCAAACACACCCATCGGTGTTTGGTCGTCGACTGTTTGGAACTATTGTTGGACACTCAGTGGCACGAACACTGCTGGGACTTCCACTTCCACATATGTTCATTTCTATTCGTCTGAAAGAAGCGGCATTCGGTGGGAGCATACTCTCAAACAAGACACACTGTGTGAGCGTACGCACGAACAGTTTATTCGTATATATTGTTGTATTTTGTACTCCCGAAAGAGACCAACCGCACAGCCTGATTTCATGGAACTATTTTGGGCAGGCATCTTGTGTGCAGTCGCTCTAAACTCCCCCGGTGGCGTTCCGGCTGCGTTCGTGAGATCTGAACCATTTTCGGATATAATGGGAGCTCAGATCCAGGCTATCCGGGGATATAGGACTTAACTGGGTACCTAATTGTAAACTATATGTTTTGGGGTGTTTTTATTATGCATGTCATGGACTTAAGAGCTAATGTAATTATGTGTGTGCTTTTACTGAAGTCCCCTCTCAGGTCCAGTGGGGAATGGCCCTGGAATATGTAATAAGAAACCCCTTGCATGGGGAGTTGCATATATGGCCAGTTGTGGCTACCATTAAACCAGCTTCACCCTCAACACAGAGCCTCGTCTCGTGATTGTAGGGAAATGCTATACCTGCTTTGTTATCGCTTGTATTACTGCTTGAATACTACAGCATTGCTCATACTAGGGGGAAAGGACATCTCTGCGGCGGAAACCTCTCTTATCTCGGGATGGCCGCCACAACAGGAAAGCATAGTAAGAAGGTATTCCTAGATATGAAGCAGAATATAGTGTGTAATGAGGAGAATGGAAAAAATGGATGTTAAAACTAGGCAATCTACTCCCTTAATTGCCAGAGTAGGGTGTAAGAAGTAAGAATTTGAACCCCCACCCCAAGAAATTCTAGTGGAATGATGAGATGGGCAAGATTCTCTTCAGCTTTGTATGATAGCTTTTAAAATCATATATTTTACTATTTAAAGGACCACTCCACACACCATAACCAATGTAGCTTACTATAGTTGTTATTGTGCTAGGAGTGCCCTCTTTGTGCTTTGTCAAACTATTTTAGAACATTTAGATAGGTTTGACTTCTTATCTGGGGTCCAATGGTCACCACTCCCCCTCTCCTGTACTTCAAACAAAAAGCCAGAAAATATTTGGCTCTCCCAGACTAAAGGTTTCCTGAATGAAAATGTCAAAGGACGGTAGATGCACCAAAAGATATATAAATTTATAATATGAACCAAAGAAATGTGAAATCGATATAAAAATCTTTTGTAGAGGGTCAAGGTGAAGTATTGATCCTCACTGTGACAGAACGCTGGCACTCTGACCGAGTACCTCCGCCAATCGATGCTCCCAGCGCTTGCCGAGGACTCAGAGCACTCCAACCGACAAAATCAGCACTGCGGACCCCACTTCCAGCAATGCAGCTGCGCCGGGGTCTCGCCGTCTCTCACCCACCCTGGATCCATGACCAGGAACTAGCTCCCAGTGGGTGAACCTCTCCTAAACCCAGAGAGCGCATCCTAAATGCAAGAGCTTACTCTGGGGAGTAAGTGATTATAGCAATCCCCAGAGTGTAGGTATCCCTTCCTCCAAGCATGAGCCAAGGCTTCAAGAAAGGTGCAAGTAGGTTTGGTTTATTGAGGGCTACCTGCCTGGTATTTATGCAAGTGTCCACCAGGTGGACACTCCCCTAGGGGACCTGATGGAACAATGGGACACATATCGGATATTAGCCAATCACAGACAATACAAATAAAACACTCCCACAGTGACATCACAATCCCTCCTGTCTATCCTGCAGATAATTGGAAAGTAATCAAATTATATCCCAGGACAGAGGCAAGACTCCATTAACCACATGGTTACAAAAAGACATAAAATTACACAATGTTACAATTACTACATAAAACATTTACATGCAACATATCCCCAGATAGCTTAGATCTGAGCGCACATAATTACTGAATGGCGCTCAGATAACCTACATACAGTTCAATCGTCATGGAGACAAAGTCTTTTCCATATTCTTTCATTACACGAATAGGCTCCATGGCATAGCTTTCTGGGGTAGCACTACTCACATACTTAAAGTCCCGAACGTCCCAGCAGAAATACACAAATAAACCTTTCTGCAGGGTAAAATACAGCTATCAGCACAGGGGCCATAGTCGGAAGGCAGGAGACCAGCCAGTAGTCCCCTCCAGGCACAAGTGGCGAAGGGCTCTTGGTCACAATCACCTTACTCTTCAGCATATTGAAGTGATAAATAGCAGCACAGTCTTTGGTGGTATTCTTCAATAAAATAAGACTCTGCCAGGCATTATGTTTTAACTTCAGGAAGCCTACAGAGTTTGGTAAACACATAGTGATTTTACCTTTATTGTTTTTTATTATTATTTTATTGTTTAATATATTCCTGCTTCTAATCACTTTTAGCGTTTACCTTTATTGGGCTTTTTTTAAATGATTTTTTTTTTGCTTAATACATTTTACTCCTGCTAATCACTTTTAACTCATCCTGGCTATTTTAGGGCACGCACCATCTACAATTATACCACCTCTACTGTGTACAGTGAGCGGATCCACTGCTCCAAACACTGTAAGCAAGATTCCACTATTTAGTTATACTTTCTGGTACAAAGAGCATTTTATATCTCTCCACTATTACATATACTACTGGTGCTATACAGATAACTGTGGCCATCATATCTCTGTGTGTAGGGATCATACTGATGAACGCCTGAAACCTTGAGTTTTAGCTTCAAGCTCCATTTTTGTGTGTGTGTTACTTTTTTCTATTTATCCTACTCTTCTGTACTTTCAGTATTACACTATTGGAGCCCTCCCTCACTTTTTGTCATTCCATATCACTGTTTGGAATACACTTTAACCCCTTAAGGACACATGACATGTCTGACATGTCATGATTCCCTTTTATTCCAGAAGTTTGGTCCTTAAGGGGTTAAACATATATCCATAAGCAGCTATCATGCTGTTATCTGTCTTTACTACTAGAACTTGTATGAAGCTCTCCCACATGTAAGTGGCTATTTGTTATATCAAGATTTAGTATACTTCATATTTGTACATGCTACACAATTGGTCTTCTCTTTATCTACATTTTCTCTATTTCATGTGCCTACTGAGGATCAGATAATATAAAAAACAAGATTATTTAAGGAAGATTTGAAATGTCTTTACAACTACTGATGTTTTGGATATTTATTGCATATTGTGACAAATGTCTATAAGGCACAGCCTGATTGTTGTATGTTACTGATAATTGGAATAGGACCAACATAGAAACCAAAGAGGATTTACTATTAAGGACACCCTGAATATATAGATATCAATTAAAAATGTTTTCCATAGTAAAGTCACTGAAGCCCCAAAATCTACTTTAGATATCCAGTCATAATACCTGATTCATGCATCAACTATCTCGATGTCATCAAAAACCTTTGACTATGTTTCTGTCTATTATCCATATACGTTTTTTTTACAAACTCAGATAAGTCAATTTTAATAAAAATAATTAAAAATGTCCAAGTGACTTATGTAATACTGTACAAATAACTCTTAACAGGTTTACCCTAGAATCTGTTTTTGTAAATGTTAGTGACCTTTTAGTTTCTCCATGCTACAAAACAATGTCTCCAAATACCAAATCAGATTTATAGGATAACATTTAGAACTCATTTAAGGTCTTATATTGATGGGATTATCTGGGTACCGTCTTATCTCCTAGAGTTGAAGTTTCTTACCTTTCAGGAGGTAAACCATTTGGGAATGATTTAACCTTGACGTTGGGGCTCTACCAAGTGATATGTTTCCTCCTGGCTTCCTTCCTATCCTCACCGTAGGATGAGGAAGGGTTAGGCTGGAAATAGATCATAGCTTATCAATGGGCACCAACTTATAGAAACAGCTTATACTTTCTGGCAAATGAGTTTAGTTATTATGGGAATAGGAGTGTTTAATATGTAAATATTAGGTACCAAAGTTATAACAAGGCATACTATATAACTATGTTCAGGGCAGATTCATTGAATGTAGAAAACCAAAATATAACAGAAACTTCATAGAAAATAGGTTTTGGAAGAATTAACTTTAGCAGAATTTTCTCATAACATATTTTTGATTCACAAAAAAGCAAACCTTTATGTGGTTCTTTTTATTTTAACTTAATTATAACCTATTCTCAGAGACAACTATCATCTGTTTCATATATAAGCACATCAACATTTGTTTTACATTACATTTAAAATGTGGTTAACCCTGACATTTTACTACAACTAAACCTAAGCTCTTCTGGTCATTCTTTAGGTATTTTTTATTTTGGAAACAACAATCAATTAATTATTTTTCGAATTTTGGTTTGTAATTTGTTATTTTAAGAACATTTGACAATTTAACAATGTCTGTTTAAATAGCAGTAGAGTGCTATATGATTTTTCCATGGAACTTTCTATTGAAAACAAAGTTCCAGTGAGGATAATGCATAGGTTTTCCTATTGTCATTTACGAAATGCAAAATAACATCCACACCCAAAAAATGCATGTATGTACCCAATACCATAGTTAGCCTTGTGTTCAATGAGGTGGAAGCAGACCCAGATTAAAGTTGCCTACGGCACTAGGCAAGATGCCAGATTGGGCACTTTTTATTAGTTTTGCGTGCAGCGGCTTAGTGTTGCATTTGTGTGGGGACACTAAGTGTTATGTGTCAGTGTGTGTAGTGGCTGAAAGTTGTCTGTGTTGGAGGCTGTGATAAATTTATGTGGGATAATATTGACCCATACAAATATACACATGGAACCATATACACGCACACTGATGACCCATATACACACAAAGACACAGTTTAACCCATACACACACATACAGACTAACCCATACACACAAACACACACACAGACTGACACATACACACAAACACACAGACTAACTCATACAGAATGCACACTCTGACCATAGACACACACAGTCTCACTCACACATATACAAACTGGCCCACACACATAAATACATAGACTGACCCATACACATAAACACAAACACTGACCCATACACACATACAGACTGATCCATAAAGAATGCACACTCTGAACATAGACACAGTTTCACTCACACACACACACACACACAGACAGACTGAGCAAACATAATGTACAGCTACCTTACCTTTACTTGCTCTGTGCAGAGCTGTACCTCCTCCTCTCTTTATCTTTTCCCCATGCTGCTCTCAGTGATTCCAGAGGAATTAAAGCATAATCTCTTCCTTTCAGTACAGTGCCACCATGTGGCCGCATGGGGAAACAGTCACCTAAATGCTGGTAACCTGGGACAGCTGCCTATGCAACCTTATGGGTAATTAGACTATGGGTAGAAGATAACCAAGTGTTTGCAAATGCCATGTTACATGCCATTACTACTTGGGCCTGGGGCATATATCCCCAGACACAAGGATCGGTTAATTGGGAAGATGACTATGTACTGATAAACTGCAACGTACAATCACTGTACACCATAATTGAACTCACAAAAGGATGTAAAACTGTAAGAACAATTTTAGAAAGACATAAGAGGATGAAATCAGAATAAATAGAGTTTATAATTGAAGGGATTAATTTAATCCTTAATAACAATTATTTCTGGTTTAAGGAAACAAAAAAATGGTACAGCTATGGGGACCAGGTTCACACCCAGCTATGCCAATCTCTTCATGACCGAGTGGGAAGAGAGAATGGTGTGGAGTGGGCACGGCTGGATGGAGAACCTGGTCACCTATTTTCGTTATATAGACGACCTCCTCTTAATATGGAAAGGTTCACTTTCCACAGCAGAACTTTATAGAATTTTTAAATAACAACAGTGATGGTATAGTTTTAAAGGCGGATTTTAGCCAGACCAATGTTACTTTTTTAGACCTGGATATTTATATTAAAGATAAGAGAATTAATACCAAAACCCATTTTAAACCAGTCCATGTAAATAATTTTATTGGAACAGACAGTTGCCACTATAGGAGTTGGCTCGATAGTATTCCCAAGAGTCAATTCCTCAGATTAAAGAGAAATTGTTCTGATAGTAATGTTTTTAAAATTCAGGCAAATGAAATGAAGGATAAATTTATTGAGAAAGGTTATGACAAGGAAAGATTGAATGAAACTATAGAAAATATAATTAATATAGATAGAGAAATTTTAATTAAAAATAAAGACTCAAGGAACACAAATAGTAATGGGAATGATTTTACATTACCTATTATTTTAGATTATAATAACAAGAATAAACATATTAAGAAAATAATTAGGAACAATTGGCATTTATTAAAAGTAGATCCAATATTAGGAAAAATTATTCCAGATCAGCCCAAAATTATATTCGGAGGGGCGCCAAATTTAAAAATACAACTTACACAAAATTATACAAAACAGAAAAACTCTGATGTAATAAATAACTTTATGAAAAATAAAAAAGGATTTTTTAGGTGTAATTGTTGTGTACCTGCAGAAAAACCAAAAAGATTGACCGACACATGTATAGTTTTAAATCTAATAATACAAATAAGAGTTATAATATTAAGGACACCATCACTTGTATGAGTAAGAACGTGATTGACTTATTGGAATGCCCCTGAGGGCTCCAATATGTAGGGAGAACTATAAGACTATAATATCGAAAAACGTCTGAAAAGTAATTTGGTATCTTCCCACTTTGAATCACATAACAATGATCCACAAGTTTATCGGTATCACTAATCTGTCCCAACATTGGGTAAAAAGAAATGGAGTGGGTCTATTTTTTAGACACACTACACCCCAAAGGTCTAAATGCCGAATTTGATATTTTTAATTTTTTATAATATATCATAGTTTTTATATAGTTTTTTAAGTTTTAAATTTTATTTATTTTTATTATGTATTTTATCAACTGTTAACACACCTCTCCTATGTGCAATATTTCTTATTCCTTATATATATGCATGTCCTGCTTATGTGCAATATACTGTGTGCAATATATCTTATTCCATATATATGCATGCCTTGTTTCTGTATAATATACTATCTGGTATTGTTCCAATTATCATCCTATCTAATTTAAACTTATATTCAATATCAGATGATTTTATCTACTGTATACATCTAAAAGATGTTTAGCCTTCTCTGTATGTTAATATAATTATATTTATAATTTGATCACCAGCAATTGAATTTGAATTTGTATTTAATTTTAAATTATGTCAATTTGCAGCTAAAAATGTCTGCATAATATGTACTTTTAAATATGGGAATATGAATGGTTCAAGCCAGGGAAAATGTTGCAATGTTCTTGTTAAAGTGCATAACTAGTTGTACATGGCTATATATATTTATTTTATTACTGTTCATTATGATGCTTTCTGTATTACTGTCTATTCTTTCCTTGTTGAGTTTGAGGCAAAAGTATATGCTGAATTTCCCTTAGTATATTTGTTGGTGATTGAATTAAACAGCTGTGTTATAATTTATATATTTTGGGCTCATATAAATTTATTGGCATAGTTCTGCACTACATGTCCCTTCAACCACAGCAAACTTTGATACGCCACTTCCGGTTGACGGGGTTACCTTTGGTTTCAAATTGAGAAATTGAAACTACACGTCCCATCAACCATCGGGAGATGCGCCACGTCACTTCCGGGCGACAAAGTCAAGACCGGACTTATACTTCTGAAGAAGCCCTATACTGGGCGAAACGCTTTAAGTAAGAGACTTCAAGTCTATTTCTTTTTATATTTATCTTTTATTTCTATGTATTAATAAAGTTCCAGTTTTATTACTACACTGATTGTTCCTGGTGCATCCTGAATCCTGCTTACTTCTTGTATCCTTTGGTGGGGATCATACCACCACACGCTGTCTATACCAGAGCAAGGCATTGCTCTGGAAATTGTAAGTAGGATACCTTTTTATTTATATACCATCTTTTTATTGTACATACTGTACCATTGGATTTTATTGTTATTTTTTTTCTATATACACGACTGTGGAAAACCGGATACCGCACTGTACCATCATCCTTACATCCCGAGACAGGGATTGTATCATCCAGGCGCTGTACGGCAGAGCTCTTAATAGCTCTGCAAAGTGTGAGTTAGTCTTTTGACAGTTTATTTATGTACTTATATTATTGACGTATTGCACTATTATTGTTTTGTATTTTATTTCTTTTGAGGGTTATATACATCCCCTTACCACTGGAATTTTTGTATGTATGTATATACCATAATCACTTTTGATTTATCTTTTACAATATCTTGGCGCGGTTTACCACTTTGGTTTTATATTTTTGGATATATTTATGCTTTTTCAAATTTTTTTTTTTCTTGGAATTTTCTTTGAAAAGAAAAGAACACTAAAAGAACCAAGTAAATTAAGAAGAATAAAATAAAATTAATTGTTAAATGAGTTAATGGAAAAATAAGAACACCTCTTTCTAAGATGCCACTAAATCATGCAAGTTTCCTTACCTTTTTATTGTATTTTTAGTAAGACCTTGAAATCTAGACAGATTTTTCTCTGTAGCTCAAAGGCATATACAATTAAAGTGTATGGAAACAGACTAAATGTCAGAATAATGATTTTAGAAATTTCCCTGTGCCAAAACAGATACATGTGCTGACATTTGGAACATTTTATCTGTGCAAATGAATTTGCCATCCATTTAATCTTAAAAGAAATGCTAGTACGCATTGCTTCCTACAATGTTCCTTTAAACCACTTGTCTACTTATTACCGTATTGATGAAATTTTTGTTCCTTTGTTTCTTATTTATGTTTGGCCACTGTATTCCTCGTATACCTCCTGGCTTCTGTATATTTCTGTATATTTCAAATTTAACAGTATAAATAAAAACATTACAAATTCCACTGTTATTGGTTTACAATATTTATATAAATTCAAACAAATGTCTTTGCATATCAAAGTAAAAGCAAAAGGAATTTGAATCATATGTATCAGACAAATCATTCATTACTATTGTAATAAATAGGCTGCAAAGAGAATTCAATTTTCCCACCTGACCGGGAATGCAGATGTAATGTAAATGCTATGAAATGTAGGTTAACAGTCTATTTAATAGATAACCTTCATTCAAAAATGTTTGGTTTGAGTTCTGAACATCAGAAATATGTTAGATAACTAAACTATGAAAGATTTGTCTTTGTAGTGCAACTCTCTAATAAGGGTAATTTACAAAGTGATAAGTTAAATCACTCATGCACTATAATCTTGACTGGAATTACTGTCAAATTCTAAATATGCACACATTTTGCACATAATAAACGACCTAGTGTAAAAAAAAAATAATGTGTTTAAATAGTAGATGTTTTTTGTATTTGTTATAAAACTATTACGCATTCGTGTAATTTCTCTAGATAGCAAACACGTTTGACATTTGAGTAATATGAATATAATTTGTTACTATGTAGAAAATTTTTACAGCTACAAAAAAAACTCTGAAACCTTTATATGAATCTTTGTGTCTGTTTGGGAGACACAGCTATAAAGTGGTACATGTCATTTTACGCATGCCCCATTTGGAAAACCACGTGCAGCACTAGTAGGTCATCCAACAGAGGCACTCAATGCAGCAACCAAAATGCTAATTGTTGCCATTGCCAGTGGCAAAAAGTAAACTACAAATATTGTTTTCTTAGGGGAATGGAATAATGGATTAATAGATTTTCATTATAAACACAATGCTACACTAATCTAATTCCCTACCCTCGTTTTCCATGACAGCACATACTGGCTCATTCTTAATGAACTGTGGCTGTGTGGATAAACTGTGGAGAGCATCTGGGCATGTGTAGAACTTAGGACATTTTGACAACTGCCCCATCTGTGAGCACCTCAGACATGCTCAGTATGCTGCTTGAGGTGAATTCTAAAGTGCTCTATTTAATCTCCAATAGGGCGTTTAAGCTGGACATTCAGTGCATGATAGTTTAAAAGTCTTACAATCTCATGCTAAATTGCTACTTAATAAATACCATAGGGGTAGGAGACTTAGCTTGTACGGTGAGGTTTGAAAACGTAGTTCCTGCATGGTGAGGTTTTTCACGACTCATTCATGGTGCATGAGATCCAGGCTGTTTTGATTTCAATCCCTGCATTATAATGTTTTCTGTTTATTATTTATTTTTCCACAAGTATATTATAATTAAAATTTTATTCCAATATCAAATATGTATATTATCTTAATATATTTAGAAAATGCCCTTACCAAAATGTGTACAAACTACATTAATTTCACTTATTTAGAAACATTTAAATACATAAAGGGAATCAACACAGTAAAGGAGGAGACTATATTTAAAAGAAGAAAAACTACCACATTCTTAAATTAGAAGGGCAAAGGTTTAAAAATTATTTCAGGAAGTATTACTTTGCTGAGAGGGTAGTGGATGCATGGAATAGCCTTCCAGCTGAAGTGGTAGAGGTTAACACAGTAAAGGAGTTTAACCATGCGTGGGATAGGCATAAGGCTATACTAGCTATAAGATAAGGCCAGGGACTAATGAAAGTATTTAGACATTGGGCAGACTAGGTGGGCCAAATGGTTCTTATCTGCTATCACATTCTGTTTCTATTATTAGGTTTCTGTGTAGTGAAATAGGTTTACTCACTTATATATTGGCCATTGTAAAATAATATATTCATTGCATGTGTTCACATTTGTTTTTATCTTATTTAACAAAAATCATAATTAAAAAAAGATTTAATATCAAACAAAAAGTGAACAAAAACAGCCTGGGTGAAAAAACACAGCACTTATCTATTTGGCTACAATGGAATTGATATACGAGCAGTTTCACAACCAGAAACCTTTGTTGGTTGATTATGTGTCATCCAATAGCAGCACTGTGTCTGTGCTGAAAATGTGTCCCTTAATCCCAGCACTGTTTGTGTCATCTGATAGTGTGCCCTCCAGTCCCAGTGATATGTGTGTCCCAATCCCAGCACCATGTTTGTCTGTTGAGGATGCTGCCAGACTATCCCAGGTTTCCCATCTTATCAGTGCCATCTTAACATCATTATGGGCCCCAGGGCAAAGCAGTGCACTGGGGACCTGCCTACAAACAACTCACAGAAATAATTAATGTAAATTATAAATAACATTTAGCTTATATTTATTAGTATCTCCAACAAATGCAATGCATACATACAATACATACACACAGACTACTGAATACAGTCACAGACTGCTGAACACATTCACACACCGACTGCTGAATATACACACACATGCACAGACTACTGAACACATACAGAATGCTGAATACACACACAAACATATACATACACACACATACTGAATTGAGGGTGCTGTGTGTGAGAGGTGCTGCATGTGTGTGAGGGGTGCGGAGTGTGTGTGTGAGGGGTGCAAGGGTGCTGTGTTAGTAAGGGGGGATGTGTGTGAGGAGTGCTTTGTGTGTGAGAGGTTCTGTATGTGTGTGTGGGGGTGCTGTGTGTGTGAGGAGTGCTGTGTGTGTAACAATCACTGTATATGTGAGAGGTGCTGTGTGTGTAGGGGGTGCTATGTGTGAGAAGTGCTGTGTGTGTAGGGGTGCTGTGTGAGTGATATATGTTTAGCGGATGCTGTGTGTGTGTGGGGTGCTGTGTGTGTGGGGTGCTGTGTGTGTGTGAGGAGTCCTCTGTGTGTGGGGGAGGGGTGCTGTGTGTGTATGTTGCAGAGTTTGAGGGGTGCAGATAGCAAATTTTTTTGTTTTTTTTTAAATAATCCTATACATCCCCCCCCTCCCTTCTACTTACCTTTGGTGAAGGAGGGGGGGACACAGCCCCGGTGGTCCGGTGGTGGTAAATTCTATGTAGCCTGCAGCTTGTCTGGCTGCAGGCTCTCCTGTCCTCCCGTACGCAGAATTCTGCTTCCCAGATCCCTCCCACTGCTTCCGGGCCCTCACACCCTGTCTCCCTCTCTCCCCGATTGAAGGGCCTTTGGGCCGGTGAGGGAGATCACTGATCTCCTCACTGGCCCGAGAGGGCCCACGGCCATAAAACAGGGCCGACTCTCCATTGGCCAGCAGGGGACATCAAAGAATCTCCCCTGTCAGCTGGGCATGCTGGGCAGTGCAGTGGGTGCCCCCAAGCCTGTGGGGCCCCCAAGCCTGTGGGGCCCCCAGGCAACTGTCCAGCGTGCCTTTGGGAAAAGACGACCCTGCATCTTATGCATGTCTCACAGTGATTAACAACAATACTACAATGCACTGCTTAGCAAAATGCACACAATCTTGAAACAAAAGACAGGAAGTTTATGGTCCATTGTTCCATATATCACTCTGTATATAAACTGGTGAGTTATTTCAATTTTCATGGACATTTGCATTGAAAAAGAGCTTTTGCCAGAAACATCTGCCTTATTTATTTGTCCTTCAAATAAAATACTGGTAGCACCTTTGTGTGCAAACTTTATCTGAATTCGCAGACCTCATTTCTTCCCCTATTTCACCCCTTTCTTGATTGGTAATCTGGTGGAGAGTTTAGTCTTGGCAGGTAAGATACATGTCATTGGTATGAGATGGGACTTAAAGGGACACTATAGTTACCCAAACAATGATAACTTAATGAAGCAGTTTTGGTGTATAGATCATGCCTCTGAAGTTCACTATTCAATTCACAGTCATTTTGGAGTTAAATCACATTAGTTTTTCTTTATGCAGACCTAGCCACATCTCCCCTGACTATGACTGACACAGTTAGCATGAAAACAAAAAGGTAACTTACTTTAAAAGGTTTTATCTCCTGCTCTGTAAATTTAATTTTAATTACATACAAGAGGCTCCTGTAGGGTCTAACAAGCTATCAACAGGAGATAATAAATTCTTAATTAAAAGGAAGTGTAAACATTAGAAGATTCTTTACAGGATGTGTTTAGGAAGGCTGTGTGAGTCACATGCAAGGAGGTGTGCCTAAGGCTGCATAAACAAAGTGATTTAACTCCTAAATGGCAGAAAATTGAGCAGTGAAACTGCAGGGGCATGATCTATACACCACAACTGCTTCATGAAGCTACAGTTGTTTTGGCTGTAGTATCTCTTTAAGGTTATTCAGTTCAGATTCTACTTAGACTCAATCTCTCAACTGAAATTATTAATTACCTTCAAAAGGGCTCTCTTTGTTGCCATGTGCAGCTGCTGTTCTGCGTTGTTTTTTCTCTATTATGCTCTTAGTTACTGAGTCCTCTCCTCAGTTTAATTTCTAAGAACCACAGCATTTAGTGCGTCTGATAAGAGCTGTAGATTTAATCCATTTGTGTAGCCTAAAGCTGACTTTGCCTTAATTGATTGCAAAATGTATAGTGTGTGATATTATAGTTCACTGACTATAATCATTTGTTTATTTGTAGGTACATGTTACTGTGCAACAAATATAAAAAGATATAGATAGAAAAAAACAAAAATATAGTGCCTCAACACAAAAAAAAATAAATTAAGAGCTGAGAAACTATTAAATGCCTAATATATGCTTTATCTAAACAATAAAAAAAAAACCTGTTTGAAAAGAATGTCAAGTATGAAATATGTTTATTCTAGGGAGAATGTTATAGGATGTCTTCTAAAACTGTACGTGAAGTGAGTATAGCCAATAATAACCCAGCCACTAAACACCAAACTCTTAAAAATCAGGCTAAGAATTATTATCATATCAGAAAAGTTATGTAAGAGTTTTAATGTCACGATCAGTGAATTTCATGATATTTTATAATAATATGACGTATTAGAGAACCATTTTGCTTTTATTTATTACTATAAATAAATGACGTTTTTTGTGGATTGTTTGTTTCTTATTATTTTGTTATAGATATGCACAAATAACTATTGTTTTTTAAGTATTTCATTTTATGCTTGAGAAAACATTTTATACATGTTTCAATTGAAGCGAATGAAACATTAGTCTTTTCATCTGCACTTGGCATTTGTATTGCAGATATTATGAGGTTATTGGAGACAGCAAGAGCACCACCTGTAAATAGCATCCCGGAAGAAATGCCTGCTGCTGCTTCTATTGCTTCCAGTGCTTCTCAATCAACCTCTTGCTGTGTTCTTGGAAAAGACTTGATGGTTCAAAGCAATAGAACATCTCAAGTCTAAAAGCATCACTGTCAGGATTCAGAAAGCAATCCATTTGTTCGTGATTTAGAGCTAAATACTGGCAGAGGCATGTTGTTTAGGGCTGTGTTTTTTTCACTTTCATTAAGACAAACTGTAATTTGTTAGTCTATTTCAGCCAAGAGATGCGACTCACTTGAGCTTATGAACACAATTAAGCCTGCGGAACTTCAGTACAAGTAGATCTCTCCATGAGCTCACTAAAGCATGTGAAAGCATTATATTTTTATTGTAATAAAATAAAGGTAATTAAGCTTTATGTTGTGTTTTGTAAACTATACATAGTTATTGACTATTTTGATAAAAAGAAAATATAAATAATACAAGATTTCATCCTAAAAGGTAAGTGTTGTTTCTGACAAAAAAAGAGGATTTAAGTAAAGGTTTACCCTTTGAAACAGGTTTTTGGTACCTATGGATGAGGTCCTCACACTACTATTGCAGTAAAACCTGTAAAATGAAGAGTCGGACGTTTTTGTAAACTGCCTGCAATGGAGAAAGATAGCCGGCAGCATGCACTGCGTACTGACAACAGATGTAAAATAAGCACAGAATTGACATTAAGTTAAAAGGAAAAGAGTTCTAGGCTGGCAATGTCACATATGATTCGGGTGCAACTTGCCCAATTAAAAATATGCACAATTAAAAATATTTCAGCATGTGCAGTGTTTCAAGCACAAGAAACACTGCATATATATACTATTAGCATCATGACTATGTCAAATCACTAAAGTGGTCATGGTGGTTTGATTAAATAGCAATATTATATACTGCAGCACTCGGATATTTCGCACCTACATAACTGGACTGAAAAAATGAATAATTAAGACACGTAAGTATTTTTTTTTTTTTTTTTATGTTTATAAATAATTGTACTCAATGATAACTACTGATGTTTCAAGATGGTGAGGCTGCAGATCCTAACTCCAAAATTTGATTCTGAACCCCTAACCTTGTGAAATGTCATGCCCTGATTAAAAATATAAAACTATAGATGCATGTATTTGATAAACAGAAGTTTTACTACCCATGTTGTTACCCA
The DNA here is from genome assembly GCA_933207985.1 of Pelobates cultripes. Lineage (NCBI taxonomy): Eukaryota > Metazoa > Chordata > Amphibia > Anura > Pelobatidae > Pelobates > Pelobates cultripes. The sequence continues at coordinate 286,116,069 of OW240913.1, forward strand.
GTTACAGACCTAAAAAAGGGACAAAGCACGGTTATCTTTCAGTGTCAGGGCCGCCATCAGGGGGTGACAACCATAACGGTTGTCACGGGCCCGGCCGCCCTGGGGTGCCCGGCCCCCACGTGTAGCGGCGCATCTGCCGGCCCGCACGCTGATGGGGCCCATCGGGTGGCCCATGCACTTAGGGCCACCTTATGGGCCCTATATCTTCAGGGGCCCGGTCAGCGCTGTGGCTGTGTAATAGCGCGACCGGGCCCCTTTAAAATAATTTTTTTAAAAGCAGCCGCAGCAAGTGCTGCTGGGAGGAAGTGGTCACTTCCTCCCAGCTCACTCCACGCGGGAGGAGCGCACGCCCGGCAATGAAGAGGGAGAGCCAGCTTACTACTCCCATCAGCCCCACCCACCCTCCTGCAAAAAAAAAGGTAAGAGACAGGAGGGTGGCTGGAAAATGAGCTGTGTGTGTGTGTGTGTGTGTGTGTATTTCTATGTATGTATGTCTCTATTTATGTCTCTGTATGTATGTCTATGTATGCATGTCTGTATGTCTGTCTGTATGTCTGTCTGTCTGTCTGTCTGTCTGTATGTCTGTCTGTATGTCTGTATGCATGTATGTCTGTGTATGTATGTATATGTATGTATGTATGTCTGTGTATGTGTGTGTGTATGTGTTTATGTATGCATGTCTGTCTGTCTGTATGCATGCATGTCTATGTATGTCTGTATGCATGCATGTCTATGTATGTCTGTATGCATGCATGTATGTTTGTATGTCTATGTATGCATGTATGTCTGTATGTATGCCTGTCTGTATGTCTGTGTATGTATGTATGCATGCATGCATGTATGTCTGTATGTATGTATGCATGCATGCATGTATGTCTGTATGTATGTATGCATGCATGCATGTCTGTATGTATGTCTGTATGTATGTATGTCTGTCTATGTATGTATGTATGTATGTATGTCTGTCTATGCATGTCTGTATGCCTGTCTGTCTGTATGCATGCATGTCTATGTATGTCTATGTATGTCTGTATGTCTGTATGTATGTCTGCATGCATGTCTGTATGCATGTCTGTCTGTATGCGCATGTCTGTATGCGCATGTCTGTATGCGCATGTCTGTATGCGCATGTCTGTATGCGCATGTCTGTATGCATGTATGTCTGCATGTGTGTGTATGTATGTCTGTCTGTGTATGTATGTCTGTCTGTGTATGTATGTCTGTCTGTGTATGTATGTCTGTCTGTGTATGTATGTCTGTCTATGTATGTATGTCTGTCTATGTATGTATGTCTGTCTATATATGTATGTCTGTCTATATATGTATGTCTGTCTATGTATGTATGTCTGTCTATGTATGTCTGTCTATGTATGTCTGTCTATGTATGTCTGTATGTATGTCTGTATGTATGTCTGTATGTGTATGTCTATGTAAGTCTGTCTATGTATGTCTGTATGTATGTCTGTATGTATGTATGTCTGTACGCATGTGTTGTGGTGTGACCTAAATATGAATATTAATCTCTTAATACATAATAATTAAGCAATACGGAACAACATTAATATTTTTATAATTCATGGTATTATGGTCGAATATGTGGATAGAAAATACACAAAACGTTGTAATATTAAATGTATATTTAATATAACTATAATAAATAAACAGATGCTAGCGGAATGTCAATTTCAATAATTATACAATACAATACTACACAAAACACTATTGGTTGCTAAGGCTATTACAATTGCTAACTGTTACAATACAAACATATTACTTACAAGGCCCCAGCCAAAGGGCTGGGGCTAAGTCAGAGCTGGTGCTACATGATCAGTCAGGTACAGGCAAACAGAGCTTGCTTCTCCTAACATCTGGGTTTTATTCAGTGTAAGTAGGCTGGCCTGTGATGTCACTGCCAGAAGCACAGGTCTTCCTACACACTCCCCCTAGTGGTGCCCCCAAAGCATTACACTAAATATGCTTTACTGACATCTAGTGGTGCGTCTAAAGCAGTAAGCTCATTATGCTTTTTTTTATGACAAAAAGTCATTAATTAATAAATACCATTACAGCATGCATGTCTGTCTGTATGTATGAATGCATGCATGTATGTCTATATATGTCTGTATGCATGCATGTATGTCTGTTTGTTTGTATGTATGTATGTCTGTATGTATGTATGCATGCATGCATGTCTATGTATGTCTGTATGCATGCATGTATGTCTGTATGTCTGTATGCATGTATGTCTATCATTATATATACGTATATATGTATGTATATATATGTATGTCTGTATGTCTATGAATATATGTCTGTGTGTATGTGTGTATTTATATCTGTATGCATGTATGTCTGTCAGTATGTCTGTATATTTGCATGTATGTCAGTCTGAATGTATGTCTGTATGCCATTATGAATGTATGTCTGTGTATGTATGTATGTGTGTATGTATGTATGTGTTTTTATGTCCTCATGCATGTGTGTCTGTATGTATGTTAGTATGCGTCTGTCTGTCACTATATATGCCTGTGTTTCTGTATATGTGTGTATGTCTCAGTATGTGTGTGTCAGTATGTATGCCTGTATGTTTGTATGTCTGTTTCAGTATGTGTGTCTATTAGTATGTATGTGTGTCCTTTTATATCAGTGTGTCTGTTTGTGTCTGTGTGTGTATTCCTGTGGGTGGTATTTGGAGGCGGGCCCCAGGGGGCCCAGACCCTGAGCTGAGTTAGGGGCCCCAAAATTTCTGGTGGTGGACCTGTTTAGAGTGCACAGGACACAGTCTCCAAGTGTCAAATTAAAATATGAATTCACTTTTAATGCTCATTTTAGTAAACAGCCCTGCAAGCACATCTGAGAGTACGCTGAAAATTTGATCAAGACATACATAATCTTTTTTATAACGCTTTTTATTGATACAACTAATTCTTTTTTTCCAACAAAAACTTTGGAGGAGAAGGGGGGCACCTGCCACATTAGACCAGCCTCCCGGGCTTAAAGCAACATTCACTGCCCAAATACATAAATAATCACTATTTATTATTTTTATTATCATTGGTATTTATATAGCACCAACTAATTACGCAGCGCTTTACAATATTTAGTAGCTATGACCCCAATAAAACATGAATGTATGTAATGATACATTTAGTTTCATTAGGGTATATCTAAAAATAGTTTTCAAAAGCCACAGATCTCTTGTATGTGCTATCATGCTTACATACTTATATCAGACTTTAGCTCCACTGGTATCATGCTTACATACTTATATCAGACTTTAGCTCCACTGGTATCATGCTTACATACTTATATCAGACTTTAGCTCCCCTGGTATCATGCTTACATACTTATATCAGACTTTCGCTCCCCTGGTATCATGCTTACATACTTATATCAGACTTTAGCTCCCCTGGTATCATGCTTACATACTTATATCAGACTTTAGCTCCCCTGGTATCATGCTTACATACTTATATCAGACTTTAGCTTCATTGGTATCATGCTTACGTACTTATACAAGACTTTAGCTCTACTTTTGCTCCACTTTTATATTGCAAATAAAGAGGACAAAGCAAGCTAAAGTACTTTTGGTGTGTTTGCAGTATTCCTTTAACTCATTAAGGACCGTGGACGTACTAGGAACGTTCGACAAAAATGATCCTTAAGGATAATTGCCGCCATTCGCCCGCCGGCGATCGGTGTTGCTCCAGGTCTGGGGGGGACTGCCTGACAGTGCAGATAGTCCCCCCTTTGGCAAATTTGGCTCCCCTTGGGCCATGTGATCGCTCTGAAATCACATGGCTGCAATAGGCGTCCATACTGCTGACTGCAGGAGGACAGCTTAAACTGACAGGCAGTCTCCCTGCCTCTGTTAATAAATAAAAATGTTAATAAATAAAAAATATTTAAAAAAAAAAAAAATATATATATATATATATATATATATATATATATGTAAAAAAGTCCAGACTCTGGCACTACAACCCAAAATGAAAACTCAAAAATATATTACCTGGGTGCCTCCAGGCCAATAGGTATAAAAATTCAGATAAGAGCACTCACTTGTATTTTCCAATAGTGTATTAAAAAGTATTCATCAATCTACATCAACGTTTTGACCCTTCAGGGTCTTTATCAAGACAGTGCATAAAATATATATATACCAAATATTAAATATCAAACTTACCCCATCTGTGTGAAGTGATTCCCATTACTCATCAAGTGGAAACCGCCAAAGTGTGTGCGTGGTGATGTGAGCGCATGCATGATGACGTGCATACGTGCGTGATGACGTGCGCAGGGACGTGATGACGTGACGACGTGACGACGTGACGTGACCGCATATAAACAAACAGTGACCATAGTAACCCAACATATCCCAGTGCTCATCGTGCTTCATGGAGGAGACAAAACAGAAGTACAATATAGCATAACAAAAGAGCAATAATACAGTGGAGAGTTATAATCCCAGGACTGCAGGGTCACATAATCCACTACAGAGGTATACTAGTGTATCAACTATATAAAGATGTGTAGAGAAAATGTGAATGTAAGATACATGCAATAAGATAAAAGATGCAATGTGGTGGAGAAAATGAATATATGTAATTAGGTGGCTTTCCCACTTACCAATTTTCCAAATTGTCATGCTCTCCTAGCTGTCTTTTCCTCCCTCACTCTGCAGCAGGCTGCCCTCTTCTTTTAAAGGCCTGTCTACTAATTAACTAGCTACAGGTGAGTGCCAATTAGTTAACTCTTAAGTCAGATCCAAATTCTGGTCTGTTACACAGCAACTAGTGCTGTTGGAGCATTGGCCCACCCTGCTCTCCAAATACCAATACCATGTTTTGCAGAGCATCAGCTATGCATATTGCAAACTTTAACATCTCTCCCTGGGGCATTTAACTGAAAATTCTCTCATTGCTGTTTAGCAAATCAGGCCTGATGTATCTTCCATCAACCACTATTCCACTTTTACGCTCACAATATATATATTTTACGCATTGTCATTATCTTGATAAAGACCCGGAAGGGTCGAAACATTGATGTAGATTGATGAATACTTTTTAATACACTATTGGAAAATCCAAGAGAGTGCTCCTGTCTAAATTTGTGTATATATATATGTATACATATGAGATATATATATATATATACATATATTATATCTATATATAATATGTAAATATATCTTATATATAATGTCATACTAAGTCTATTTTTATATTAATATAAATGTATATTAATATAAAAATACACTTATAATTAAATTACACACGTATATATATATAATATATATGATAACTATATATATATATTATAAAATATATATAAGTAAATAAAAATAAATAAAAATGTAAAAATAATAAAAAAAAATTAAAAATTATATATATATATATATATATATATATATATGTAATTTTATTCTAATTGTATTTTGATAGTAATATCAAAATACACTTAGAATGAAATTATATATATATATATATATTTATATGAATATATAAATAAATAAAAATAATACTATATATATATATATATATATATATATATATATATATATCCATACACATAATTACATAAATAATTTCATAAATATACACGTAGACTTCAAATATATAAATATGTATATATATTTAAATTTTACATGCATATTTATGTAATATTTTTACATAATTAAGTAATTTTATTTATTGCAATTTAAGGGATCTGCCTGACAACCCAGGCCGAAAGTCCAGAGAATTTAATTTGCTTGCACTGTATTTAACCCTGTAACTTTTTATGACACCCTAAAACCTGTACATGGGGGGTACTTTTTTACTCAGGAGACTTCGCTGAACACAAATATTAGTGTTTCAAAACAGTAAAACATATCACAGCGATGATATTGCCAGTGAAAGTGAACTTTTTTGCATTTTTTACACACAAAAGGCACTTTCACTGATTATATCATTGTTGTGATATGTTTTACTGTTTTGAACTACTAATATTTGTGTTCAACGAAGTCTCCTGAGTATAACAGTACCCCCCATGTACAGGTTTAATAGTGTTTTTGAAAGTTACAGGGTCAAATATAAGACTTGATTTTCCATTTTTTTCACATTGAAATTCGCCAGATTGGTTATGTTGCCTACATACCCCGATCATGGCATACCATTTGCAAAATAAGACAACCCAAGGTATTGCAAATGGGGTATGTTCAGTCTTTTTTAGTAGCAACTTAGTCACAAACACTGGCCAAAGTTAGCATTCATTATAGTTTTTTTAACACACACATATATATGCTAACATTGGCCAGTGTTTGTGACTAAGTGGCTACTAAAAAAGACTAGACATATCACATATTGAATACCCTTGGTTGTCTACTTTAAAAAAATATGTACATGTGAGGTGTGATTCAGAGATTTATGACAGATAACAGTGTTACAATGTCACTATTGATAATTGTTAAAAATATATATTTTGAAACAGCAATGTCCTACTTGTACTTATAGCCCTATAACTTGCAAAAAAAAATTATCTAAGAACTTGTTAACATTGGATATTTCTTAATTCCGGATAAAATGAAGAAACTATTTAGCACGGGTGTTTTTTGGCGGTCAAAGTTAGAAAAAGTGTGTTTTTAATTTTTTTCATCATATTTTATAATGTTTTTATAGTAAATTATATGATATGATGAAAATAATGGTATCTTTAAAAAGACCATTTAATGGTGATAAAAACTGTATATAATATGTGTGGGTACAGTAAATGAGTAAGAGGAAAATTACAGCTAAACACAAACACAGCAGAAATGTAAAAACTGCCCTGGTCCTTAACGGTAAGAAAATTGAAAAACTTTCTGGTCACTAAGGGGTTAAGCTTCTCTAAATGTTACTTTATTCGTTCACAATGTTCACAAACAACATTAAGGAGGTGAAGCATACACAGTGATTATAGTTGCCCCCTACTATAGTAAAATAGCTATATAATATAAAAAAGAAACATCAATGTACCAGAATAAGAATTTTTTTTTAGGGGAAGGGTTTTGGAAAAACTCAATATCTTTAGTGCCTGTTATAAGTCAGCTTTAAATTGTGCAGGTATCAATTGAGAGTTGGAAGATACACTTTGTTTCAGTTGTTTTAGGTCCAAGAGCAGCTTTTTTCGTCAGCAGCATGGATATTCAGGAACCAAAATCAAAAAACTGAATTAAGCTCTTCCCTACTTTCTCCTTAGAGTACATCAAGAATACTTGCCCCTTTTGCATTACATTTCACTATTAATTCACTCCTCCATGGAGTGACAGAGAAAGGGGTGTAATTAGAAACCACAGGGCCCCGGTGCAAAAACTGCCCTGGCCCCCCCTATACATTTCACCCCCAGCCCCTACATGTGTCACATTGATGCCCCCAGTCCCTCTATGTGTCTCATTCACACCTCACGGGATGAGTGTTGCATGGTTGAGGGGGATGACTATGATCGAATTGGAGGAGTTAATGTGATAGGGTGAGTGTGACAGGGTGAAAGGGGGCCATTGTGTCAGAGTGATGGAGAATGAATGTGACAGGTTTGGGGGGAGATAAGTGAGACAGTGCTAGAGAAGGTGACTGTAATAGGGTGAATATGGCAGAGAGATGGGAGGTGGATATGACATGGGTGAGTGACAGGATTGGGGGAGTTATTGTGAGTGTGGCAGGGTGAAGAGGGGTGACTGTTACACAGACACATAGGTGCATACACTGATACACGTGCAAATAAACATACAAACACACACTGACATAATGCAGATACACACCATATAACACATACAGATACATACACGGGCACACATGGTGATACACAGACACACACACAGATACAGGCGCAAAGATACATACACTAACAGACATGCAAATACACAGACACACAAACTAACACACAGATACACAGACACATATATACACACAGAAACACATGCTGATACACAGACACAGAGAATGACACTCATACAGATACAAACAGTGACACACATAAAGGTACATAGGGCACACACAGACATGCAGATATGCAGACACACAGATACACATACAGACACATTTGCAGACAAACAGATACACAGATACACACACACAAACACAGACATACAGAGGCACACACACAGAGACACACACACATACAGAGACACACACTCATAAAGAAACACACACATACATACACACATACACACATATATTTGCAAAATGGTTTAGTAATCCTACTGTTTCCTACCTTTCAGGTGCAGGAGGGTGACTTCCCTGGGGTCCAGTCGCTGGCTCAGGCTAATGCGAGTCAGAATTCCCTCTCTGACTACCTCTTCTCCTCTTCTTCCTCCCGCACGACTCGTGATTGCTGGAAGCAAGTGACCGGGGCAGTCACTTACTCCCATGCTGACCTCAACACAAGGTCAGCACTGTTAAAGCGCAGCAGCTCTGACTGGGCCCCTTGAAATATTTTGCCATCGGGTGTCCCTAACAGCATGATTCAACAGATGAGCCCCTTCAATGCAGCCAGGCCAGTTGAACCTCACCACAGGGCCAGTCGGCACCCCAGTCACAGGGGTCCACTGGGCGGCCGGGCCCCCTGGAGTGACGGCTCTGGTTGCAGCTGTGACCCCTGTGACCCCAGTAGGTCTGCCACTGGATAGAGGTATATCCAGTCTCTGCTACCATACTGTACCATCAACTATACCCTCTCTTTGGAACACAAGAGCGAAGACCAGTCCTTCAGATTATAAATAACATACTATCCATCTCTAAAACAGAATATACTAAGTTAATCAGGTACCATACAGTGATAAAACACACCACTTATGATTTACATGTCATTGGGTACAAAAATAATGTGCATAGGCTGGTGGCTGTGTAAGAGTTGTCTACAGTCTTAACAAGTATATACTCTAACATATTGCTCCTTTCCAGTCTACTGTAATAATTTACTGATGGTTCTTCAAACATAGACTTCAAGCACCATCACCACTACAGCCTTTTGTTGAGTGCTCTAGTACCATCTCAGTGTTATTTTTAAATTATTTTAGCTCTGGTCAGCTAAACACAATTGAACCAAGGCCAAGATCATTGTGTAGTCCTGCTAACTGTATTCCACTGCAGGAGAATCCTGAAAGATGGGTAAGCAGACATAGTACCTGCTAGAACCCAGGTAAGTTTCAAACCATACTCAACCTGTTATACAGTGAACTGTAGTGATGATGGTGCATAGTGTTACTTTAATATATCCTATTCTAAGAAAATCTGTACAGAGGGTAATTAAGAAATTACCTGAGCTGTAAGTATGTGGAACTGTGTGGATTTTGTTTTCTTTTTGATACTGCTATTCCCGTACCTGCAGGTGTCAGGAGACATGTAAGTGAGCTTATATCATGAAAAACTCTCCTCAAAACTTTATCCAAAACAAGTTACCCTGTACAGAAACAAATCCTGCTTAAGTTCAACAATATGGAAACAGATTGTACAACAAATGCTAATGCCAGACATTGAATATGGGGATGTAGTGTATGAACCTGTGCTGAAAATCCACCTTCATAAACTTACTACATTGTATAACTCATTCTGCCGCTTAGTGCTAATGTAATTACATGACCCATCATTGTGACATGAAGAGCTAAACTGGCTACTGCTGGAATCCAGACACACCCTTCATCTTTCCAGCCTTGTGTTTAAGAGCTTTTCGAAGAAGCTCCCACCCTATCTGAGCAGAATGCTCTCCCCTGCTGTTCCCACCTCCTTCCTATAACCTCTGATCCAGAAGCAACACTTTATTTAGTCTACCTCAATTAAAAATAAAAGTAAGTAGTTTTCTTACAGAGCACCGCAATTATGGAATAACCTCAGTGACACAATCAAACCTTCCTCCAGTCTTAAATCCTTTAAGCCATCGCTATTGTAGTGGAGTGGCAATATTAAATCCTATGATCTCCGCTGGTTCAGAAGGTAATCCACAGTCAAGTGCTGAAAAGCAAGGCAATATCCCCAATCTCCCAGTAACCGGACGAAACACAGTTCCGAGAGTCAACTGAAGGTTTTATTCACAGGCTCCACAATTTATACATTTCCCCATGCAAGGGGTTTCCTGAGTCCCATCCCAGGGGTATTCCCAGAGTGGACTACATTGGGAACTTACATTACAGAGCCTTCCCCCCATCAGGCACTGCTGCACGAGAGGTACCCTCCCACTGGAATATACTGTTAAGTGGATTATCCCAGCAGAACCGGCAATTTACTTTAAAATACACAGGTTTTCGACTATTAGGTCTATTTGCACGAATGGACGTTCGGTAGATAGCTGGGGTCTGAGCGCATCATTCGTGAGCTTACCGCTCAGATCCCAGCTAAAACAACCGAACGCCACACGAAAAACATATTCATTGAAACACACATTCAAAAGACCGATTGATGTTAAGGGAATAAAATACCGAACGGCCCGGAACTTCCGAACGGCCAGGAAGTTCAGCGGTGTTCGCGCCGTCGAGTAGCCGTTTTTAGTACCACGCGCTCGACGAGCAAACACCGCTGGGGGAACAAAGGATCCAAGATGGCCGACCGCCGCATGGTCGGTAGCCGAACGACGGCCACCTAGGAGAGCCTCTAATTACCGATTGCAACATTGTTGCAATCGGTTAACAAGCGCCACACATCTCTAAATGTGTGGGCTATTACAGGGTGGTTATTTCGGTTCACGAACGGCCCGCAAAGGATTAGTTCGTGAAACGAAATGGAATACAGCTATCTGCTTTCGGCAGATAGCCAATACAGGTAATACAAGGTTATACAGCTAGCATACATTACACCTAGGCACACACATAATCCCAAAACCATACAGGCAACCCTTAAAGGCACAGTCTCGTTATATTGTCCAAGTGGCTAGGTTTGCCACAGCTATTAATATATCTCAATGAAGAATGTACCTGTGATTATGGTTGATTATAGTCCTTACATGTTCTGTGTTAAATTTATATAAGTGTATTTTAATATTATTTTGTATTTTTTTTTAATATTATATTGTACCCTATTGTAACAATGCAATGTTTGTGGCATCAGGACATTCTTAAAAACGAGAGAAATGTAAATGTATCCTTCCTGGTAAAATACCTTATAAATAAATACAGGGAGTGCAGAATTATTAGGCAAATGAGTATTTTGACCACATCATCATCTTTATGCATGTTGTCTTACTCCAAGCTGTATAGGCTCGAAAGCCTACTACCAATTAAGCATATTAGGTGATGTGCATCTCTGTAATGAGAAGGGGTGTGGTCTAATGACATCAACACCCTATATCAGGTGTGCATAATTATTAGGCAACTTCCTTTCCTTTGGCAAAATGGGTCAAAAGAAGGACTTGACAGGCTCAGAAAAGTCAAAAATAGTGAGATATCTTGCAGAGGGATGCAGCACTCTTAAAATTGCAAAGCTTCTGAAGCGTGATCATCGAACAATCAAGCGTTTCATTCAAAATAGTCAACAGGGTCGCAAGAAGCGTGTGGAAAAACCAAGGCGCAAAATAACTGCCCATGAACTGAGAAAAGTCAAGCGTGCAGCTGCCACGATGCCACTTGCCACCAGTTTGGCCATATTTCAGAGCTGCAACATCACTGGAGTGCCCAAAAGCACAAGGTGTGCAATACTCAGAGACATGGCCAAGGTAAGAAAGGCTGAAAGACGACCACCACTGAACAAGACACACAAGCTGAAACGTCAAGACTGGGCCAAGAAATATCTCAAGACTGATTTTTCTAAGGTTTTATGGACTGATGAAATGAGAGTGAGTCTTGATGGGCCAGATGGATGGGCCCGTGGCTGGATTGGTAAAGGGCAGAGAGCTCCAGTCCGACTCAGACGCCAGCAAGGTGGAGGTGGAGTACTGGTTTGGGCTGGTATCATCAAAGATGAGCTTGTGGGGCCTTTTCGGGTTGAGGATGGAGTCAAGCTCAACTCCCAGTCCTACTGCCAGTTCCTGGAAGACACCTTCTTCAAGCAGTGGTACAGGAAGAAGTCTGCATCCTTCAAGAAAAACATGATTTTCATGCAGGACAATGCTCCATCACACGCGTCCAAGTACTCCACAGCGTGGCTGGCAAGAAAGGGTATAAAAGAAGAAAATCTAATGACATGGCCTCCTTGTTCACCTGATCTGAACCCCATTGAGAACCTGTGGTCCATCATCAAATGTGAGATTTACAAGGAGGGAAAACAGTACACCTCTCTGAACAGTGTCTGGGAGGCTGTGGTTGCTGCTGCACGCAATGTTGATGGTGAACAGATCAAAACACTGACAGAATCCATGGATGGCAGGCTTTTGAGTGTCCTTGCAAAGAAAGGTGGCTATATTGGTCACTGATTTGTTTTTGTTTTGTTTTTGAATGTCAGAAATGTATATTTGTGAATGTTGAGATGTTATATTGGTTTCACTGGTAATAATAAATAATTGAAATGGGTATATATTTGTTTTTTGTTAAGTTGCCTAATAATTATGCACAGTAATAGTCACCTGCACACACAGATATCCCCCTAACATAGCTATAACTAAAAACAAACTAAAAACTACTTCCAAAAATATTCAGCTTTGATATTAATGAGTTTTTTGGGTTCATTGAGAACATGGTTGTTGTTCAATAATAAAATTAATCCTCAAAAATACAACTTGCCTAATAATTCTGCACTCCCTGTAAATAATGTCCAGGCTAGTATCAACAAGAATTATCTTTGCACTGTACATGACAAGAAATAGAGTTCTCTGAACTTTTCATAGAATTTTGAATGTTTGTCATCCAAATACAACCCTTTTTTCGTCTATTGCACTAATATAATAAACATAATAAGGCACAATTTAACAGAATGCTGGACAATGGCATGCACCATTGAATGATGTTATTTGTGGTCTGGAAGCATCTGTTATGGTTTTGGAGGCTCCACCATTCATGCTTGAATACATTTGCTCTCTGCTTTCACACATGGATAAACACTGATAGACACCAATGCTCCTTATAGTGCTCATTCATGTGATATAATATACATGGCTGAACGAACTCACACTAAGATATTAACTTATGAGTCCTCAGTCTCTGTAAGTAGATGACTATATTTAATAGTCCATTTATAACTGTGGCAGGAAACACTGAGACAAAGAAATGCTAAAGCTTTTATGCATGACTTCAGCATCATTAATTTTACAATGAAGTATTTTAAAAATAATGGATATAGAAGAAATACTTCTGTGTGTACATACCTTATAATTAGTGCCATTAAGGTATACATAACTACTGCATGCATCTCTTTTTAGCTTCTTAGATTGTAGTATCTTCAAAGGACCTCAAAGGACCTCCTGGGACTCTCCACCAATGGTGTGCTTGATTGTAATAAAATTTCCCTTGTTCAAGATTAAATTTGAAACACATCTCTTCATACCAAGCTATGATTTTTCGTTTTTTTTATACTTTGTTATTGCACCTAAAATCATGAGGACGGTTGATTTATATATCTTCTTGTGAGAAGTGAGGCAGTTGTGAATTACGCCCTGAAGAAAGAAATTTCCAGGTAGATGTCTAAATTATTCACTTCCAAATTATCGTTGGTGTATTTGTCAAATTTAATCTGACAGTGATGTTCAAAATTAAGGTAATTATATTATACACACAAAAGAATGCAAAAATATTAAGAAAAATTTTTAAGAAGATTAATAGCACAAAAGAGATTACTATATCCAGATGGACTTAAAGTAAATAGTATCCTATTGCCAGTGTTCCTGAAGAACGTAGACAAGCAAAGCGTATGTAAGGATCTGACTGTAAGCCAGTTTAATTATTTTAACATTTCACACTTAAAATCATAGACAGTGTTATTAAATTGAGAAACAAATTGTCATGATTCATACAACATGATAGGTTTACTAAAAAGGTCTTGTGGCAGACGTATACAATTCTTTATTGCATCTTACGCAGTTGAATTAATAAATCCTAATATTTTGAGAGTGTGACAGATGGGTAGGGAGTAAGTTCGGCACAAGTGCCAGAATTTCTGATTCCCAATATGGAATTACGGTGAAAGGTATTTTCAGATATAATTATTGTTTACTGCCAACTTTAGACCGACACTGAAACCATGCAAATGTGCTGCCAAAAAGCTGGACAAATCAATAAAGGATTACATTGCATACATGGGTTTCAACCGATATGTTTCTTCTTCAACGTGTCTGCCAATTAGTTCAACAAAAAAGACTTAAACTCAGATTAAGCATATCAACTTTTGGTAGACCACTGAAAGTGTAATAAAATCACAAAGCTCTGTTAATCTTTTTGTATGCTTTTTTTTTTCTCTTATCACAAATAATCTCAATAGTAGAAACAATAACATTTATAAGAAGACTTAACTAATTGGTGATCAATCATGCCTAGAGGATATGTGGCTCCTGAACAGCCATTAAGGCTTACAAAGCTAAATCCTTAAAAGAGAAAAAGCCAAGATCATGATTGTAATCTTATTTTCCATGGAAATCTTTTCAAAGTGCTTGTGCTGACATTCCTTATCTTTAGCTGCATTACATAGTCTCAGTTCAATACTTTTATTATTCTAATAGGCATAGTGGAGGTTTGTAGCTGTACTAGCAATTCATCTTGGAATGTTAAAATGGAATAGAAATCCATAGCCTATCTGCCTTGTCAAGATACAAAAGATTAAAAAAAGATGTCTAAAACAAATGCTTTTCAAATCACAATAAAAAAGTTAAAATTAAGTACCACTGTAATGCGAAATGTGTCTATATTATATGTGTTGATTTTGTTTTAATGTGAAAGTATTTTTCATGAATATTCGCTTTCTTTAGAAATGTAAAATTAATAAATCTGCTTTTCGAAAAGTAATTTTTCATACTGATTGTTTTTATGCCATTTTTATGAAACACAAACTGAAAACAGTGATAGAAGCTACAGATAATAAAAATATTAAAGTATAATATTAAAATATTAAAATGTAGATCAAAAAAAACAAACAATAAGACACATTTTAAAATTACAAACAATAGCACATATAATGATGAATCACCGGCAGGAGTTAATGAAGTCTCAATGGGAGAAAGCTATCAAATGTCAAAAAACTGTTTACTTTTTTGTATTATGCCCATTAAGTTAATTGGAATCTTTCATGACAAATTGGATTTGCTCTGCATTTAAACAGAAGTGTCACAAAGTCCAGTTTCCCAGCAAAAAAGTATTGTAATGACTATGCTTTTTCAAAGTTGTATTGATCTATGATTATCGTGGTGCATTTGCTTTTATAACAAATGTATTTCTCCTCCCACACATAATAATAAAGTATCCTATGGTTCCCCCTTCTGAATGACTTTGCGTAATGAGTCTAAAGGTCATTATACATCACTCAGACTTTGCAAAATGTTCAACAAGCATATTCTTATATATTTTATACTTAAAAAAAAAAAAAGAGGTAAGCAATGGGTAGGCAACCTTTGGCACTTTGGCACTTTGTAGTTGTGGACTACATCTCCTCTTATGGTTTGCCAACATTATCGCTGTCAAAGAATTATGGGATATCTAGACCACAACATCTGGGTTGCCGAAGGTTGCCTTCCCCTGGGAAAGGGGGCCAATAATCTGGTAAAGTTCTAGGTTGGCTTTAGAAATAAGACTTATTTGGGATTAAAACATTTTTGTTTGTTTATTTGTTTTTGCTCTTTTGGATATCGTTGATATTTCCCCCGAGGATTTAGATTATAAGGTCGTAAATATATTTTTGGCTAAAGTAATTTAATTTAATTATTTGTTATGAGTCTCTCATTTCAAATCTAATTACATATAATCCTTTTGGCATGTCTGTTTGTTTGTTTTATTGCTTAGACCTGTAAATGATTTGTTCTTTTAATGTTTTGACCCCCGTATCTTAATTTTCATGCTTAATTTTGATTAGAATTGATTTTTCTATAATTAAGTGAGCAACTCCCAAAACACTCAACATTCCAAAATACTGTTAGTCCAAACAGAACAAAATGAATGTTTGCAATAACTGCAACACACCACGCATAATGGTGCACAGCATATATAACGGTACACTCAATATATAATGGTACATTGCTGCAAATTGGACTCAATTAGAATTCAGGATTGCAAGAGGAAGACATACTGTAAAGCACATAATTACTTCACCCAAGCCACCAGCCTCACGCACCTGCATCTGTGGCTTGTCTCTTTGTCAGAACCACTGATGGGAGGAGGTGAATTGTTCTGCTGGTATTTTTTAACACTGTAGCAGTTATTATCATCATTATTGATGCTTTTCTTTTGTGACTATTATCCATGCAAGATTTAAAAGCATTTTTCCTTTAAGGAAGAGTGGAATGATATTGTCATATATGGGTGTGTATGTGCTTATTTTTACAAGAGAATGCGTGAATGTGAGAATGTATGTATATTTAAGAATGTGTATAATTGTGTGTGTGTGTTTAGGTATGTGTGACTAAGTATTTATATGTGTTCTTACATGTGCGTTTTCTAAAATAGCCTAGGATTATAATCTTCATAGCCCTAATGTGAAACTGTAAAGTTTATTTCACTTACAGAAAACCAAAAAGTTTAATTTTGCTGGATGTAGAGATGGCTGAGTTCTCCACATAGGGTCTTAGCAAGATCACAGATTTTAAAAGGAAATTATATGTCTAAAAATTCATATTTTTATTGCATTTAACAAATTTGTAAAAAGTGTATTTAATAAAATTTGATCGGATATTTCCAAAGCTATAAAAGTTTTTTTGTTTTTTGTTTAGCTGCAGAACACGTCTCTGGAGGTAATGAAGATCCACTCCATTTCTGATCAATACTTACTAACTTGTCAGTGAAAACCATTGTCCATTGAAATACTTCTCATAGAGAAACAATGAGGACAAATCTCTTGTCCAAATATTCTCATAGATATTGGTGGTTTTGCTAAGATTGAATTCATTATAAAAATTCATACTCAAGGCCTGTGTGAGTTCAAGGGCAGTTTTTAAGTATTACTGTGGTGGTGCATGATAGACAACAGAGTGCTGTACTTATTGCGACTCATGCATGTGAGCTCTGCTTATATTTCTTTTAAGAAACAGCAGAAATAATTAAAGTTTGAGTTGGTAAGCAATAACTTAAAAATACCCATAAAAAAGTGTGGTGTGGTCATTGGCTACATGCTATTAACCCTTTCATGTCTACACTATCCCCACTATCACTGGACAGTTATCCTATGTGTTGCAATCATTATTTATGGAAGGATGAAGAAACAAAATGCCCACTGGTAGTTTTATGGTATAATTAAAGCAATAATGTGATCATAGAAATAAATATTAGTGTCAATCTTGCGAACTCTGACTAAATGAAGAGGAACTCTTTCTCTCCTTCTTCCAAACCATGCACGTTAGGCAGGGTACAGCAGAAAAACAAAACAGAGGCTCCCCAGGTCCCATCAAGAAGACCCGTGATCAGCAGATTAGATATGAGAGTCCGGTACCCCCAGTGCTGATCACGGGTCTTCTTGATGGGCCCATCAAGAAGACCCGTGATCAGCAGATTAGATATGAGAGTCCGGTACCCCCAGGAAGACAGGAGGATCCTTTCTGTACACATTCATAAACAATTTGAGGAAAACCACAGGGATCCACCACAAGAAATATAACCTATATTCCATAATAGGACTTACAACCTTGGAGAATATGGTGAGATCCATCCATTTACTATAGTGTGCACACTGGGACTGTATATACCTTTTTTTTGCTTACTTTTTTTCTTATTATTTTTTCTTATATAGCATTTTTTTATTTTTTTCACTTTTTTTACATTTTTTTCACTTTTTTCCTCTTTTTTTCTTTTTTTCTTTTTCCTTTTTTTCCCCCCTCTTTTTTGGATGGGACCCTTGGACTCCAGGATACAGTTAAAGCAGCATTATCTGGACAATGCATTAATCTGTGATTAGGGATCTTTAGCAACATGGAGTTATGTATATAGGTTTACAATTAATTGTTTCCATTAGGATATATTGTTTGATTCTAGTGTGTATATATTATCAAATTATTTATCTCTAAATTTTTTGCAATTAATGAATTTTGTCTATACAATACCATTATGAATTATTAAATGAAGCAATGAACTTTATCTAAATCAATTTTTGAGTGCAGTATAATTTTTTGGTAGTTTGCATTTTTAGGTTATTGGGCCACCCTGATACTTTGCACCAAACATAGGTGAAAGAGTGCCGGTACATAGAATTCCTATAAGAGAGTATCCTGCACAATGGGTCTACTTTAAAACTCACTTAATTTATGAGGACAATAGCTTATGTGTTTGCCCAATCTCTCCCATCTGTATAGTACAATGCAACAGATTGTCCAATCCTTAGCCTTTTCACTCTCAATATGCTTACAAGTGTTAATATTAGTTTTCTACCGCAGAAAAATTAGAAAACAGACTTAACCTTTAAAATCTTGCTTACCTACCCTTTGCTCCATTTCTTGTTATGTTGTGCACATAAACAAATTTCACTGCAATGGCTTTGTTTAGTCCTTTTGAATCTAAATAATACACTAGGTTTAGATAATAGAATGCCTTATGCTAAGACGCACAGTTTTGTGCAGTTCTAGAACAAGTCTATAGTCTACATAAGCAAGCCAAAATGTCAATGCCAGATATAGTCCTCCAAGTATAAGCACATATGACATCACACTTACAGATCCTATGGATTCTGAGACAGATGGCCCCCAGTATAAGCACATATGACATCACAGTTACAAATCCAATGAATTCTGAGACAGAAGGTCCCCAGTATAAGCACATGTGACATCGCAGTTACACATCCAATGAATTCTGAGACAGAAGGCCCCCCCCCCTAGTATAAGCACATATGACATCGCAGTTACACATCCAATGGATTCTGAGACAGACGGTCCTCAGTATAAGCACATATGACATCACAGTTACAGATCCTATAGATTCTGAGACAGAAGGCTCTCAGTATAAGCACATATGACATCACACTTACAGATGCTATAGATTCTGAGACAGAAGGTCCCCATTATAAGCACATATGACATCACAGTTACAGATCCTATGGATTCTGAGACAGAAGGCTCTCAGTATAAGCACATATGACATCACAGTTACAGATCCTATGGATTCCGAGACAGAAGGCTCTCAGTATAAGCACATATGACATCGCAGTTACAGATCCTATGGATTCTGATACAGAAGGCTCCCAGTATAAGCACATATGACATCACAGTTACAGATCCTATGAATTCTGAGGCAGACAGCCTCCAGTATAAGCACATATGACATCACAGTTACAGATCCTATAGATTCTGAGACAGAAGGCTCTCAGTACAAGCACATATGACATCACACTTACAGATCCTATAGATTCTGAGACAGAAGGTCCCCATTATAAGCACATATGACATCACAGTTACAGATCCTATGGATTCTGAGACAAAAGGCTCTCAGTATAAGCACATATGACATCACAGTTACAGATCCTATGGATTTTGAGACAGAAGGCTCTCAGTATAAGCACATATGACATCACAGTTACAGATTCTATAGATTCTGAGACAGAAGGCCCCCATTATATGCACATATGACATCACAGTTACAGATCCTATGGCTTCTGAGACAGAAGACTCAAAACATTTTAAATGAAATCATGATTACTGAGGATTTTTAGCATATAAATATAGAGGATTTGTTTTTCCTCTGTTCAAAATATAATTATTCGTGAAATAAAATACTTACCTTAAAATGAGTTCATCAATAACTTAATCTTCTTTTGATTAGAATAGGTACCCATTAGAAAAACAGCCAATCACATTGTTCATTTCCCATGAAGTTAATAAACTAGAGATGTATTCTTATTCAGATATTTTGGACTAATTTTCCATGTTGTTTTTAACAAATGAATGTATAACATAACACATATTAAATAGGACCCATCCTGTGTTAGAATGCTCTGTAAATCTTTATCCGTTGCTCATGAGTGAACTACCTATTTATTGACTGTGATGTCATATGAATTCCTGCAAACAATTCATCCTACCTACCAATGACCCTTGACTTCTTGACCGTCCACCTAATATTTAATTTATAACATCTACGTTTCTCTTTTATCATTTTCTTTTCATGTGGCCTCTCTCTAGCCACTTTCAGTTTCCTATCTAGACCTCTCTTGTTTGGGCGCAATGTAAGGTTCAGGACCTTGTTGCAGTTAGGTTCTAACAAACTTTAATAATGCTGTACTTGTTATGAGTAAATACATTTCCTTGCAATAGAAGCTACATGTCCCAATTTTGCAGACGTATACTGTCTAGAGCTATCTTTGTGTACTAATGATGATTAAAGTTAATAACTGCACATTCCTTTGTGCTGACATCTATCTTTTTCTGGGTTTCTGCATGAACACAGATAATGAAGTTGTTGTTTCTTGTCATTTCAGACTCGTTTTGATTGCTAGACAGACACTGTTATCTCTTTATTCAAGTTATAAGAAGTATTGATTAGGAACTGTATTATAGATTTGTGCTTCATTAAAAAAAATCTTTAAAACACCTTTCCAACTTTGGAATATTTCAATTATTAGTATATCTATGCTGTTCTTATCTGTTTCCTTTCAATTTAAAAAAAATATATATTTTATGTTTTTTTTCACAATATCAGCCCTGTTGATACAGTTTAATTATCAAATGCTAAACAATTTCATTATGAATGGGACAAATTATGTAACATATTACCAAATTATGAAATTATACTTAAATAAGAATCATCTAAATTTTAGGAAATAGAGTCATCACTATTTTATCTGCATGTGACTGTGTGTTGTTGGATTCTTTAATGTTTAGACAAGAATGATATCCTGGGCTGCCTAACCGTACATCAAGTCCTCCTACTGCCTTTTTGTTCTTTGGACTGCTTTTTGGTCTCTGCTTGATAAATCTATACTGCATAATATATTTACCTTGTCACCATTTGCTTTTGAGTCTTTCCATTATCTATCCTTAAAGCTGGTCACATTCATCTAAAATTTAAATAGTAATCAAATATTAGTTACTTTGACTTTACTCACTTAAAAATATAAAATTCTGTTTGTTTTATCTTTATTTTGTGAATTAAGTAAAATAAAGGTTTTATGTTTTATTTAGTTTTTTGTTTTTTAATAAGAGACATCATTTTGCTTTATGGTTTCCAGCCATACATCTGAAACATTAGTGCAGTGATTCATTAATAATAATGGCCTATAATCCACAAAGAGCACTCCTGTTGGGCAACTGCTCTTCTGCATACTACTGTTATCACTACCAGGGGCTTAGATGCTTAGCAGCTGTGAACAGCAGGTGAGACTTTTTTTCGCTATCATTACCGACTGGTAGGTGGAAATGTTTAAATATCCATTTGTGCTTTTTTGGAGCTTGTATTTGAGTCAATTTTTCTATATTAGCACAAAGGTACAGCTGTGTGAAGTAAATCGAGGAAAGTTCAGAGACTCTAAATCTCCAAGGATAATGTTTAACTCCAAGCAAATTTTCAACATTCCAAGCAGATATATCATTCCTTTGAGAGTTTTTCAAATGTAACAATAACTACTCAATTTTCTGTATTTTAAGTACAGAGCTAGTGGTAAGTTCCTTAAGAGATTTCATGGTTAGATATGTTAGGCTGTTAACTGTTCAATACTAGTAAATACTTTTTCATTAGCAAAATAAAGTATAATTTATAGAAAAGTTTTTTTTTTTTATTTTGAGGCCCACAGCACGAGTATAAATAAAAAAAAAATATATAACACCACCATGCAGTATTTTGAGAAACCTTAATCCTACCCTATGACGCCATACGAACAGACCTTCAAGAGTCCTATTCCAAAATGGCATTAGTCACTCAATTAAAAACTACTTCGATACACATAACTACCAAAGCTATGACAGCAGGACATTTCATGCTGGCATAAGGCACTTTCGGAACCCAATTTTGATCAATGTAAATTGTAACTATTGGTTGTTAAGAGGTTATTGTGCTAAAGTCATATAAGCAGTGTTGTGTCAAATGCACACATACAAAGTGAAAGTCTGATGACAGGTACCCAGGGTATACTAACAGATAAGGTATGCACTATTCAATGAAACACTGCAGAAGCTATACATACATTAATGGATTACAACCTTAGCCATATCCAGCTGGATTCATTAAATCTTTATAGTCCAGAACTTGACTTGTTTTCATAGAAATTTGAGCCCAGTAAGTTCTGCTCTTGAATGTTGTTTGTTGATCCTTCAGGGAAGATAGGATGTTCATCCCGGGTAGACCTGGAGTTAAAAATAAAACTAAATATCAAACTAAACCTTCTCCTGCCCCACCGGAGGAGAAGAAAAGAAGCCTGGAAGTATTGTGAAGGGACTTATATAGCATTATTTAATTGTTATATTTAGTGTCCTATGAGCTGAGAGGGGGAGCTATCCCAAATGTGTTGCTGGTGTGCTTTGCAAGGAAAAACATTATATATATATATATATATATATATATGTGATGAAGATGACAATTATAAAATAATGACTTAACAGTGCCGAACTTGCTATCCTGTGAAGAAACTGGAAATATTTAAAGGAACAAATGAATAAAAGAGGGGAAAAAACAATTGATGGTGTTAAAGAAAGGGAAGGACAAGCTCAAACGAAATCTGTGCATGACAGATATATTAAGATATTTCTAGTTAGTATTCTGTGTGTTTTAATGGGGCAAAAGTATGTAGCCTTGGAGACCAGACAATCAAAACAATTAGCATTGTAAAAGCTTTGTAGCAATGTTTTCCAGTTTAACTATTTAATAAATATTGGCATCAGTTTGCCATTTGAAATGGAGAACCTGTTTTGCAATTCTAAAACAATACAAATGTGGGCCACAAACAAATTTCTGAAAAAGCAACTTGTCAATCTGTTTCCTGAAGGAACATATTTTGCAGTCGCAATTCAAAAGACCAGGCGGAGAATTTGTAGCCAGAGTTTGAGGGTTCTACTTGACTTTTAAAGAAAGCCACTCATAGTGGTTTGAGTAAGCTGTAGCTGCATATTATCTAGTAAGTTGCTCTACATTTGCATTCTAGTGTCCAACTTGCTACACAACGCAAAACAAACTGGGGACATATTATGTAACCTTTGTGAATCAACTACCTTCACTTTTATGCAACAGGCAATCCTATAGGTATCGTTATGTATCTGGATCCATTTTTTAGTTTTGCGAAGAACGAAGAACGAAGAACTCTTTTGAGGGCAAGCTAGAAGTTCGATATAACAGCATGAAAGAAGCAGAAGGATACTTTCCAACACAACCAGACAGAAAGCTGGACACAACACAAATCATTTTAATAGAAAATGATTTATGAAATATTATACAATTAATATGAGATAACAAGGACAATTAATTAAATAAGTAATTGTGATTGCACATGTTCAACTCACATGTTTTAAAAGAAAGTGTAATCTGCAAAGTAGCAGTATAGCTGCCCTGGTAAATTGTGTACAAGATTCCTGTAAAATTAAAATGTTTTGTTCTTTTGTTGTGTAGAACAATCACAATTAATTTCATTTTATGTGATGTTTTATTATCTAGATAAGTATATTAAATCCATTTAATACCACTTAAGAATTTCAATGTTAGGTTAAAAAATAACAGTTGATTTAGACACATTTTAATGAGGTCCACTGACACCAATGGGCAATTTGGCATATGATTAAACTTGTTCCTGTGACACAAATTGGCAGTAATGTTTTAAGAATTTGGCTATTAGTAAATAACACCAATAGCTGCCAATATCAAACTACTGTTTTATATTGAATTTATACGTGTAATTTGGGATCCGATGTTTTTGACTATTAGTACAAAATCGTGTTCTTTTAGTACATAAATAGATTCTTTAGTTTACGTTATTCAATCTGTAAAATGCAGACTCTTATTTTTAAATGAAATAAATGTACTTCTATAAGGCAAGTAGTATATTCATAGAAAACTGGACGAAATATCAGCACATTAGTGGCTTCCAAGTGTTCTGTTGGAATGAATAAGCACAATTTGTCGCATTGCACAGTACATTCCAATAAAATATAAATCATAGCATTGCTTCCATAAAATTAGATATGTTTGAGGGATATTTTGGTTCTATGTTATTTTTCAAAGAAGTATACATTTTTAAAATGGGTAGTAAACTTTAAAAGGATACCATAGGCAACAAAAGAACTTTGGCTTAATGAAGCAGTTTTAGTGTATAGTTCATGCTCCTGCAGTCTTACTGCTCGATTCCAATGCCATTTAGGAGTTAAATCACTTTGCTTATACAACCCTAGTCACACCCCCATGCATGTGACTTACACAGCCTTCCTAAACACTTCTTGTAAAAATAGATCTAATGTTTAAGCTTCCTTTATTGCATAGATCTTTTAGGAGCATCTTGCTTGTGATTAAAGTTCAATATACAAAGCAGGAGATAAAAAACTTGTAAAGCAAGTTAACATTTTAATTGAAAATGAAACTTTTTCATCATGAAGACTGTATAAGTCAAAGCCTGGTGAGGTGTGGCTTGGTTGCATAACAGAACAAAAGTGATTTAACTCCTAAATGGCAGAGAACTGAGCACTGAGACTGCAGGGGCATGATCTATACAACAATGATGCTTCTTATAGCTAACGTTATTTTGATGTCTATAGTATCCCTTTAACTCTCATCAGCTGTCATAATCTTTTATTTAAAGATGCATACAGATATAGATGCATAGCAACGACAATTATGTAACATAAAAGTGTCTCACCTGGATGTTTCCTGTTTATTGACGAGGGGTTTAACCTACCTCTTTTAAAAAAAATTATGGCAAGTATAATTTACTTTAACAGGATGCATAGGTAAGACTCCTGCCTAACTATGCTAAGCAAGATTATTGGTATATTGTATCAGTAGATTGGTACATTGAAGGTATCCCAATCACAGAGCAGGATTATTATGTTTCGATGGACAATGTTATACAAATGCTAACTTCTGATAACTAATCATTTATTTATTTTTTAAAACAACCTGTAGCGGACCACGGGTCACCAGACAGGTTACCTCCAATCATTCCTTCCTTAAGCCGCTCAGGAACCACTTATTGACACAGTTCTGGAGGTACAACACCCTTTTATTGAGCCACACAGGGCTTTGTCTCCCAGGCACAGGAAAGCCCACCAAGCCAGCCAGTGCCCCAAAAGTGTCCCCACCAACCCCAATCAACCTCACACTGGCACATTCTCTGGACAATCTCCGTTTGCGAGATTCCTGTGCTGAAACTTGCAAGGGAAGCATCTTCTTTTGGGGTATGAATGCTCCCCCTGGTTGAGGCTCGTCTATACGAAATGGCAGCCACCCAATGACGCACTCATTAATTACTTCCCTTGTGGTTTCACACTTATGTTGCCAGTGCGAACGTTGCGGTTTCACACTTGTAGCGAGTGTGAATGTTCTAATTAATTGGTGGGAATGTTCTAATGGGCACTGGAGGGATCCTCGTTCAGGAGATGAACGAGTTGGGAAGCAATCCACGAAGGCTCCCCCGGCTGGCGTTCATCTGTACAAAATGGTGGCCATCCAGGGGAGCACTCATTAATTGCCTCCCTTGAAGTTTCGCAACTGCGCCAGAGGTGAGAACGTTCTTCTTGAACTTTCTAATAGCTTTCTAAATAGGATATTGGGGTGGTCCCCGTTCAGGAGTCGAAGGAGTTCCTTTCGTAGGGGCGCTCCCGAACAGGGAGCGGGTACAATAGATGATGGGCAATGGAAAAACACACAGTGTAAGTTTAAAGAACTCGAACAAGCGGTGGTTCCGCCACAAAACCCTCAAGCCATCATTTACGAAGGTCAGAATAATCTTCATGTAGAAAAAGTATGCCATTAAGGCATTTACATTGATTGATTACTAAACTGCTCCAAAATCAAGAAACATAAACAATTGAAGTAAAAAAAACTGTTGAGACATGATTGCTTAGTGTGATTCTTACTTTACATTAAAAAAAAATGTATTTCTTCTTCAGAATTTTATTGACTTTTTGACTTTCTTCACAAAGACTTGAATTTGTCAACAAACCTGACATATTCTGATTTAATGTTGTTTTCTATATGTTTTATACTAACATCTCAATAAAAGAAAGATTAAGAAAAAAAATTAAAATAAAACTGTTAACCTTGTAATTTCTCAAAATCCCAGAAATCCTGTTTTATTTTGTTTTTTTGGAGTGGCACACACCAACATCATAAATAATAAAAATGTGTGCGTCCCGTGGTGAGAAATACCCTTGGTCCATAATAGGCTAAAGCTCATTCTAGGAAGGCAAACAATTATTATATCTAGATAAGCCCATACTAATACAACACTTGATCACAAATATTATATTACACAATAATTGAAGCAATAATCACTAATATTGCTTTGATGTATTAGAACACGCTTTGGAACTCTAATGGTACATCAGCAGATTTGAGTAGGCTAATTCTAGATTTCACTAATGAGCTCTATCATAAAGGATGTATTCTGTAAATAGATATTTTAAAATGTATGCGTCAGTGATCACTTTTAATGTTTGTGCAGGTCTATTGATCAAAAACCTGCTACTCTCTTAAACTAACAGATGTACTGTTATTAATTTTGGATGCATTCCATATACATTTTAAACTGAGATCAGAGGAGCCAATTAGAAGACACAGCTTCCAGTGAATGAGAACAATAGTTCCACTCTAAAGTCCAAGCCTTTGTCATATCAACACATGACTTATGCCAAGAACATTGACACAATTTTCCACATCCTTTACCTGCTAATAACATGTCATAGAATGCTATTAATTGTCTTTATCTGTAGGCTGCTTCACAAAAAATAAATATTTAAAATATATATATACACCTAAAATTCTTACTAAACATTTGTATTTTTTAATGCAATAATAAAAAGCCCAACGGCAAAGTGTTTCTTTGGATTCAATCAGTGCCCAGTTACAATGTTCATGGTGATATGGAATTTTGCCTAGAAGCAGATGGATGCAGCTGAACAGTTTTAGGCACTTTTTGTTGTTCTTTGAATTGTGTATTTCAGTGTCTATAATATAATTCACAAATTAGCCCGATAATA
This sequence comes from Pelobates cultripes, assembly GCA_933207985.1. Taxonomy (NCBI): domain Eukaryota; kingdom Metazoa; phylum Chordata; class Amphibia; order Anura; family Pelobatidae; genus Pelobates; species Pelobates cultripes. Next base: position 286,143,234 of record OW240913.1, read on the forward strand.
ACATTTACTAGGCTATCAAATGCCTCATTTCAAAAAACCTTTCTTAAGTATTATAAAAAATAAGTACAGGTCTCTAGGTGCTTGCAAAATGCTAGAAAACAAATCATTATACGTACATTTTGCTCTCAGCAAAACAAAGTGGGCTTTGAAGGGTCTGACAAATAATTGATTGAAGTGTTTCATAAATATGACACCGGTCTTATCCAGCACACTGCAACTAATTCATCAGTGTATAATTAAAGTTTAGTTATTGATAGGTCTGAATTTTCATGCGTTCAGTGGGTCTCCAGACTGTCATATGGTTCAGTTTTGAAACTAGTGCTATTCAGTACAATACTGATATTACTGACACAGGCCTTTGGCGTATAGTCAATCAAAAAATATAACCTATCTAAAGGTATATATAAATTCCTTAAATATGCTAGTCAAATAAATTTAAAAAATACCTGACTTGAACAACTGATACGCCCAGTCCATATTTAATGTGTATTTAGTTTATTTTATTTATTAGCTATGAACAAAAGTTTCTAAACTAAACTTTTCAAATTATTCTAAACTCTATATATATATGACTAAGAACGTAGAATGAATAAGGAGTAGTGTAGGCTGGATACAAATTCTGACTGTTTTCTTGCCCCTTCTTTAAAATGCCCAGGATGCAGGTACTTGATTAAAAAAGGTTTTATTAAACAAGATAAAAATAACCGCAAAAATCCAAATCAGCTACAGCAGTCTCCATACACTGACGCGTTTCAGCTTACAGCTTTTTTCAAAGTGTGAGTCCATTCTATTTGTTCTTGGTTTAAATAGGCATCATTTCGTGCCGATTTCGGCATTTGTTCTCAGGCTCCTCCCCTTTTTTCCACGTACAGACACAATTTTTTCTGTGTATTAAAAATTGTAGTTACTTTTTAAATAAAGCTCTAAAAATTAATGTAAATCTTAAGTATTTTAAAGGAATTATTGGATTCTGTAGTGCATTGTAAATATGTGATTAGTGGTGATTTCTGAAATATACAAATACTATTAGATACATTTTATCTTTCTTTCTTTTATTCAGACATACATTTTACAAATAAGGCACTGCTGCTAATAGGGCTTAACTAAAAGTTATTGCAATATTTGGTAGATGTTCCGTTTATATTTTATGTTCCCTTTTTTCTGTTTATGTTATCAAACAGCTACATATGGTCGGAGAAATATCTGGGAAGGAACCTTGTAATGGGAAAATAAATTTGTTTAGTTATCACCTAGAGGACATGATAAACTCATGGGGATGTGTTAACCTCACAACTCCAATAATCAATTCTGATGTCAGTGCTCTCTTCTATTTTATATCCAGAAGACACATTCAGTGGTATTCCCTGTCTCCAACGTGTTCACATTGATCTCATTAAACCATTTCTCTTCTGTTCAAGTCACAATCAATATTCTAAGACTCAGTTTTTCTAATGCATTCACCACATTATTAATGCAGAATATGTGTTGAAACTCTTATTGTACAGGCATACACTGTCATTGAGTTAGACCTTAATGAATTGATTGTTAATGTTACAAAATCACAATGATGCTACTGAATGCTATATAGTCAACATGTGTGTTTGTGAGTTTGTGTACATGTGTGAGTATGTATATATAGATAAATATTTGTCTGCTTGAATTCATACTGTTATATCATTTTGTTTTTGATCCAAATATGTATGCAATTGTTATTGTGTATTTGCACACTATTGGTTTATAATTTACCCAGGATGCTATTCTGAAATTGGACATATTTATGCATATACCTTGTGAATAGACCCAGTTAAAAACCCTTTATTTTCTTACCTTATCCCAGCAGCGATGTCCCTCGGCGCTGGGTCGAAGCTTCGCCCCCTCCTCCGTCCTGTGACGAGCGGGGTCTAATGTGGTATTACCATGCACTGTACCTGCTGCAATGCTGAGGTAAAGTATGGCGACTGGCAGACAATTTCATATTTCAGCATGGTGAAAACAAACTTGAACAAATGGATAGATATGTGGCCTTCAAGCATTTAATATAGCTTTCCATTGCTTGGAAATCCAAATAAAAAGATATAGTAAATATACTGTTTGATATTGCTAGGAGGGTGTACACCAGGATGTTTGTTTTTACCGGGAAGTGGGAGATTTGCTGGAAATAAAGGTATAATTTTTACTTTTGCAGGCTATCAGAAGTATTGCTTTAATATATAGTATATTTCAGTATGGGCAAGTATCTGATTTGCGTTCTAAATGGGGTAGGGACAACATCAGCCAAATACATTCCCGTCAAAAGCCAAAATCACTATAACTCAATCCCTTTATTTATGTAAATAAATAAAAAGTATTTGCTAAGGTAAATATTGCAATGACATAATTTTTGGAAAATTTAAATACACGGTCTTGTGAATCCTGGGGATACAATGCCATTTCCTTTTATATAGTTTGTATATATAAAATAAAACCATCAAGTTATCAACAGCAGAAATGATCAGCTTAGTCCATACAAAACTAAATTTTTAGAATCACACAGAGATGATCAAATTTTCTATCATACTGAACATCACCTGCTGAAGATGCTAAAGTTAATAATTTATATGATTAATGAGGTCAAAACAATGAGCTTTGCTATATCTATTGTTAAAAAGATAATTTCTTTGTACTTTAGACTCAGATTTTGCTAGCCAAATATGCTACAGGATAATATATTTTGTATGACATCAATGGATAGATTCTTATTTATACTCATGGTTCACATAAAACATATCCAGATGTAAGAATAATTAGCAGTTTCTCTTTAAGTTATCTTGGTTCTTTGCACACCAGGCAGTGGTGGTTCTAATGCAGTCTTCCTTCCTTATTGAGCGGCATGAGGCTAACAGGGTGGGAGACACAAACATAGGGTTTGTCTGGTGTTTTCTCTGTTAGTCTGTGAGTACACTAAGAACAATTTATTGGTGGGGTGGGGTGAGTGCGTACTGGAATGGCAATGTTTTGTTTCATGTCGTACCCTTCTGTTTTTAAGTTAAGGAGGTAGTTGCATATATGGTGGCCTTGACCCTGGTAGTACTGTACAGGGCATGTGCTCTCACTGGGCTTCTTACCTTTGGACTCAGTGCTCTAGGGAAGGTTTAACAAGGATTCCCATTAGTTTGGCCCTCTCTTCTTGCTGCTATTCCTCTCTGGCTGCTATATATAGTTATATAACTACCAAATACGGTAAAGTGTTGAGTCAGTGCTCTACCTATCACCACATCTCCCTTTTGAATTCAGATATTAAGATATTAAAACTCTTTTCTAAAATAATTGCATCAGGTGGTCCTCTCCTTGGTTCACTATTGCCATTGTTCCTGGTAGATAAGTGAAGGACTAGGGCTTTTGATATTATCAACATTATCAATAGGGTATATCCTCCACCTCTCTACTGACATTGAAAAAGCACTGAGCCGATTGGTTGGAGATATATATATATATATATATGTATATATATATATATATATACACATTATATATTAACCAGTGGCTACCATGAGACACATCGGTTGTGGCCCTCTGAGACTCACATTAATAGGATAGGTTTCTTAAACATGAATCTAGCACCCAGGATCTAAATTAACTGTGCCTTTTTGTAGCCAATGTAAGCCTGTCCCCCCTCTTCTTAATCCTTTTGGTGAGGCCCTTTCTTGTGTCATTACAGTAAAATAGTGGTATTCGAGGATTTGGATGTGGTCAGGCTGAGCACAAAATAACCTTCCATGCTAGTTAGTTATTGTTTTTTTTGTGGGGCAATTTGCAGTCTTTCTTCCAACATTCTCGGCGAGATTTATTTATACCAGTTCTTAGCTAATCTTAAATTGAATGCAGATAAGTAAAATATACTTAATGTTTTGGTCTCTGATGGGTAGGATGCTAAACTTCAGGGTGAGTTTCCATTGGTGGTGCTTGCAGAAAATGAAGTATCTCAGTATTTGGTTGTCAAAAGATGTATTCTAGATTTATGCAGTAACTTTACTGGAAAACTATCTGCTGATCTTTGGAACTAGAGATCTTTGCTTATCACCCAGTTTGGAAAAGTTAGCTTGATCAAGATGTGCTTTATTTAAAACTGTTCCAGTTAAAATACCTAGGGCTTATTTTTCCTCTTTATCATCTGCTCACCTTAGATTTGTTTTGCAAGTTTGAGGTTCCAAAGTGGAAAAAAGACTAGCTAACTCTTCCCAAGTATTTGGATGGGTTTCCGGGCTTTTCACTTTTATTATCCAGATGTCAGTTTGCTGAAAATACTAGAGGGCACCAGTCTTTCGTGCCTGTGAACCTTTATGGACGTGGACAGAGTTCTTTTAGCCTTGCTTGGTTGGATTCCCAACAAATCTCCTCGTCTGACCCAACTGACGCACCCTACCATAAAAACCAACATGACCAGAAACATTGCATCAGGCACCAAGGACAGATTACAAAAGTCCTTTATTATATGTCAAACCAGCAGAGTAGTGGCTATTAATCCCTGCGCTCAAACTCCCACCATAGTACTATAGTCATTGTTGTCGTCCAGGAGTAGTGGGAGTTTTAGAGCAGGGCTAACTTTTGTATGTTTGTATTTGCTTTTATATCACACAGCCATGTTAAAGTGCTACCACCCACCCCATGTGTTCTATATTAGGAGTGTGCATGGGTTTATAAATAACCATCTCTGTCTATGGGTGGGTAGAGCAGAGTAGAAATTAAGATTCTTAGTTGCAAAGATGGAAGTTAAATTGGGCCTGAGGAATGCACAGTTATATAAAGGGATTTTACAGCTAGGAGTGGCAAGCAGGGGGAATGGGGGTGGGGAGAGAGGTTCAAGGGGGGAGGAGTGGTGGAACAGGCTAGCTATTTGTTGCACATATTAAAATATTTGCCCATTAAATCCTATCAGCCAGATTATTAATTACTACAGGTAACTGCAAGTACAAATATTACAGTAGTAAACTATAAGTAAAAATGGTAACATTGTAATAGTAAATTAATATGTAGCGTAAAGAAGCAAGGCGACTTGCTAGTGTAGGTTTTGCCTTGACCTGGCAGGTGGCTTTACCCTTTATTGGCCACTGGAGAGATACTAAAAAAATCAATTTATTTAAATGTGCACAGGGATTTGGGATAATGTGCAAGTAATTTTTTTTCTTTTTATTGTATTGGGGTAGATGCGTACTGTCATCATTGCTGCTATCCTACCAGAGACACCACTAAAGATAAAGCACTCTTGTAAACGTTCCGTGCCTGGTCCGATGTTTCTGGCCATGTTCAACCCAAATTTTTCAGAGGGTTGAACCTTGGCTCTTTCCAGATACTGGATAATCTAGATACTTATATTCATATTATTAGCTCATTAACATTGAAATACAGTGTGCTGTTTAACTATTAAATATTCTAATGCTAATCCAATGTGTTTTGAATAAAACTGAAAGCACAGCTTAGTTATGCTGCTAAACAAAAAATAGTAAAATGCACTTAGAGGGAAACCAGGATCTTTTCCTTATCAGATTTCAAATGTATGAACTGTCTGGGCTCCTATAAACACATATTTGATCTTTGACAGAAATAACCACATATTAATTACAGAATTTAGAAAGAGCCAGCATTCCATTCTTCCAACAAATGCAGGTCTTTGAAATAAAATAAGTTCATTTTTCAAATTGGCTCTGGACTATGGCAGAGATAGGGTTGTTTGACTCTATCCATATACATAAGGATTAATTTGTGAAACTAGATCATTTTCTTAAAATGTTTGTTGAATACTTTTCAAAACATACAAGAAAGTATAACAAGCTAATTTAGTTTAAATATCCTGTTTTATGGTCTCTGCTCTAAATTTTACTCTCAAAATAAAACCTACTGCGGTAATTTAAATTTAAGGGAATCAAATATTATGTGAAAGCAGTATAAATATTTTAACTAACGATTATATCCATTACATTTTAACATGTTTGTATTGGCCTTTTTTGTCCTGTGTAGTCATAGTAAAATCCATGGTGTGTGTTCTTAAATTGGGCAGAACAGGACGCAACTAGACCACCGCAGTCAACCTGCGGTATCGGAGATGAAAAAAGATGCGGGGAATCCAAGAAAGATGGACCCTTAAATCAGAGAGGAAATCCTTTTCCTACCTTGGCCTTAAAAATTTAGCACTGCCAAATTCATTCAAATTTGTTTTGCCTTTTCACTAATAACTCGGGCGTTTGTTCACTAATCACTGGTTAACAGAAAGATGTTGATGATTAATTATGATAATTAGTCAAGATGGAAAATTAGCTGAGTAACAATGTTTACAATTTTTTTTATAGTGGCCTAAATTTAGCAATTTGATTGTTCCGTTAGTCACAATGTATTAATTTGTCAGAGTCCTGCCTTGCTTTTGGTACGGTTTATCAGGGGACACCCTTACAGAAGAAAGGAGAAGCCACTATGCACGGGCTCTTGGTAGTATTATGGTCAGTTGTCAACATGCATGAAACTAGCATGGTATGAGAAGATAATTTTAATAAAATAAAACTAGAGCCCACCTCTTCTGTGTTGTTTAGTTTAAGTATAAACACACTGTATAGAAGTGTAAAACCAATGCATGTAATGTGAAATATTGCTTGTATGCGTATTAGTTTGGAAACAATTAACTCTAAAAAATATTTTATATATAAAGTGTAGTACAATATTATTTTCCCTTAAAATGTAATATATTTATTCCAAACTATTAGCTCTCTGATAAGACATCAAGCATTAAGGAAGTGAATGAATCCTAAATAAATATAATCATATGTATTTAATTGAATAAATAAACAACTGAGCATCTAATTATATTTCCTCCTTAAGTTCACAGGTGAGTTAGTACGCATGTCATCTTTAACTCTTATTTTAAAACCATCATCTAATTTTCTGCTTACAGTACATTTAAAGCTAAATAGCATGTTTAATTTTCAGCTTGCTCTGCATAGCATAAACTGTCGGAGTTACTGCAAACCACAATGCATTTCATTTTCTTTAATGCAGGGTATAAAGAATACTGTGTGCAGTGTGTTAATATCCAGTCTAAAGGAACGTGATATCAATCATACCCATTTGTCTGGATTGTAATTTAATGACCAAAACATGTTAATTCATTCACGTAACCAGTCTCTGGCTGGAAGTATGAATAGTAAAAGTCTGTCTGGCTTTTGGAGTCAGAATTGATCCAGATTTCATTAAATAGGTGAACCTCCTGGCTCCTCTTTTATTTACATTTAAGATTTATTTATTTAATTGTTAAAGTAGGATTTTCCCAATTATGTAATTATTGGACTTTATTTAATTTTTTAATACTTTTTTTTTTAAAACACACTTATCAATGAGATGTACTGGTCTGGCTGACTATACGTCCCTTTAATATAATTTATTTGAAAAATGAATCTTGACTTCATATATTCATAACAATCACATTGTGCAATATTTTCTTTATAAAAAAATTCAATTTTATAGGTTGGTAAAATTTGTAAGAATAAGATGGTTTTATTTTTTTTAATTTTTTTTTTTTAATAACAAATGCATAGAATAGCAATTCATACTAGAATTTCCCATTATATGACTTTGTCTTCTTAATTATTAGTCTACTTGGAATTTTAATTGGGCACTCATCTGCAATCAGTTGGTGGTGACTTTCTACCTCCATAAATTTTCTCACACGTCACATAGCATCCAATCATTCATCCACCATTTATTTTGAATATTGCTCAACACATTTTCAATAATCACTTAAATGTACTGCATGCAAGTGGTAATTTGCACAAACTGTAATATTTCAATAAGATAGCTAGCACAGTAAAAAAACATTAATCTGCATGATTATCCAATCTATTCTAACCATAATGCATTGTACTAATTAAGAAACCAATCTAAAGTATTTTCCTAGTATATCCTGGAAAATCAAGCTGGATTGCTGTTTCAAATAAATTTGCGCGTTGATAGGAGTGTGCTGCTATATGTCTTTATTAATTCCACATTGTTATTATCAATTAAGCTCTCATTTATTCAGTTTTAATGATTTTGACATATTTTTAATTTTTTTTTCGTTTGGAATACAGCGTCACATGGGGTATTAAAAGTAATATTCGTGTACAATCTTGAATAACAGACTTTTATTGTTCTAGAATGGTAATTAAATGCAGATACACCTAACAAAAATAATAATAAATAATAAAAATAACTTAATTATTAATTGTTGGTCATTTAGTATCCCACTTATCCTTGAAATTGATACACAAGACAGATTTAATTGTAAAATTTACTGGCTTGTGAAATGACATCTCTCATGTAATGAATATAACTGGACAAATTAATAGACATCTGTACCTTGTGGATTTTACAAAATAATTTTAAGTATGGGATTTCTTGATACTTTTAATTTGTCTAATCAAAAACCGTTAAGCATAATCTTACTATTATTATATCACATATATATTGTAAACTGGCAACCATGCAGAGTGGACTGGAATGTGCATGTGTGAACAATGAAAACTTCACTGCACTGGTCATTGAGGGCGCCAGACGCCATTGAGTGGGCATGTGTACTGTATGGCCATCCCATTCAAAAGTACAAGATTTTGCGTTAGGCTTATACATTCCTCTGTGGAAACTATTCGGATGATTCAGAAAGCTTTCAGAGACGATGCAATGAGTGCAGTGCAAATAAGGGTGTGGCACAAACACTTCAAAGATGGTCAACAATATGTTTAAAGACAAAAAAAACGTGTTTTTTTTTCTTTTTAATCTGTTTAAAGATTTGATGCCCTGTGACTTCTGGTTTTCCCTGAACTAAAATCAAATTTGAAAGGGAAGAGATACAGACTGTGGATGAGATTCAGGTAAATATGATGATGCAGCTGATGGCGATTCTAACAAAGGATTTTGCAGAGTGTTTAGAACCGTGAAAGAGACGCTGGGAGAACTGTGTGAGATCCCAAGGTACCTACTTTGAAGGGGACTAAGGCATTATTGTCCTATGTATAATGTTTCTTGTATATTCATCAATAAATGTCTATATGTTTCATATTACATGGTTATATACTTTCTGGCCAGACCTCATATGCACAGTTCATGATCATCATGAAAATTCAGCACATGGCATTACATTCACATGCATTCGCACACACTCATATACAGTTGAGAAAGTTATATATGTGTATATTTATATATATAATACACAGATACATTTTTATAGCCTCCCTACTTCATCCTAACTCATTATTTATGTACATAGGACACAGGCATTTAGAGAAGGTAGACTATATTAGTTTACACTTCTTAGCTTACAGCCAATAGTATTACCAAAAGTACCAATTCAACTACTATAAGCATATCAAACATCAGTAATTGAAATATTAAGTCCTGCTTACTCATAGAATCTCTGAGGCAGCTCTTCGGTCATCTCAATCTATTATTTGAGTTCATACAACCTAAACCTTTGGATATGTATTAGTATTATATCCAAATAATTTCTCTTTTAAAACATATACTGGTGCAAGGATTTTTGGGTACACAGGCGAAGATAATATATATATTTCTATTTTTTGATTTTAACAATAATCTTATATATATCACAACTCAACTTTGATTTCTATGTGTCATCATATATATATATAGCACAATATAGTTTAATTCACTATCTACATAATACATTTCTAAATGGGAAATTATTCCCACACTTAAGTGTAAGTTCCATGATTTTTGTTAGCAGGTAGGCTATAAATTGTGATATATGTGCTATTACTATGATGGTTTGCCCAATCACTGTTTAGTATGTGTCTCTCTCCCTTTTCCAAATACCTATGTTGCTCTCCTTTCATTGTTCTATTTGACTGACGTTTCCCCATTCATTCTTCTTATGTCAGTTTTCCCACATTCCTTTTTGCTCATGTCTCTCTTCCACATCACCACTCATGTCTTTCTTTCATATTCCTCCCTTGGATTTGTAAGTTTCATCCTACCATCCTCCTCCTACAATCATTATGGTAGCACAACTGATGGGCCTTTGTGGAGTCCAGGCTGAACATTTTATCTGTTCTAGGAATGCTCCCTATTAACTCCTTAAGGACACAACCTCCGAAATAAAAGGGAATCATGACGGAATAGTTCCATCATGTGTCCTTAAGGGGTTAAAGGATCACTATAGTGTCAGGAAAACAAAGCGGTTTTCCTGACACTATAGTGCCGTGAGGGTGCCCCCACCCTCTGGGTCCCCCTCCCGTGGCGCTGAAGGGGTTAAAACCCCTTCAGTTACTTACCTTACTCCAGCGCCGGGCTCCCTCGGGGCTAGTGACCTCTCCTCCCCGTCCGACGTCAGCGGAGCCAAATGCAAGTGCCGCGCATGCATTCAAAGTGTTCATAGGAAAGCATTTCTCAATGCTTTCCTATGGACGCTCTGCGCGATGGAGGCGAAATTCGTCTCCAGTGTCGCAGATGTGCCTCTAGTGGCTGTCCAGAAGACAGCCACTAGAGGCTGGATTAACCCCAAATGTTTGCATCTGAAGGGTTAAAACCTGAGGGACCTGGCACCCAGACCAATTCATTGAGCTGAAGTGGTCTGGGTGACTATAGTGAATTGCAGGAGTAAGAACATTATAAAACATCTTCTCCCCTTCCTTTTTCTCTTAGACACAGCAGAACCGCACTGGACACTGGCAGTAAATGTTCCTGAAGAATTCAGTTTCACAAAGGTTCTACCTGGTTGTGCTCTTTTCATCTGCAGGACTTTTGGATGACACCAGGACTTTTGGACTTCTAGGCTGCAATCAAGGTAAGGGTACAATAGTCCTTCACATTCCTACTGTATATGAGTCATGCATCCAATCCAAGGAGGCTACTCTAAAAAAATTTGTGTCATTAATACTACAATACATTTAAAACATCATATATTATAGTGGTGGCAGTCGTATCTTGTATCACCATATTTATCCATAACACTAAACAATAATAAACAATACATTTTGCCTTTTGATATAATCAATAGTGATGTCGCGAACATGAAATTTTCGGTTCGCGAACGGCAAACGCAAATTTCGGCAAATGTTCGCGAACCCGCGAACCGGGCGAACCTCCATAGACTTCAATAGGCAGGCGAATTTTAAAACACACAGGGACTCTTTCTGGCCACAATAGTGATGGAAAAGTCGTTTCAAGGGGACTAACACCTGGACTGTGGCATGCAAACTCCGATCCGCGGCTGCATCTTGCAGCCGCTTAGTAGATAACTCCCTAATTCCCACGGTATTAGTGAGCTATCTACTAAAAGGCTGAAAGGCCTAAATTGGTCTTTCAGCCACATTTACTAATACTAAGTAAAGATTACTTAGTATTAGTAAATTCTGCCCCTACTCGCTATGCAGCGAGTAGGGGCATGTCTAGTAAGCAGTGAGCAGCCAGTGGCTGCTCACTGTAAAAAAAAACAAAAAACCTATTGCCCCCACCCCTGTGCGACGGGTGGGGGCCATAAATTACAATGGGGGGACCTACTGTCCTCCCCCCCGGCCCCCACCCCTGGGCGGCGGGTAGGGGCCATAAAGATAATGAGGGGGGGACCTACTGTCCTCACCCTCCCGCCCCCACCCCTGCGTGGTGGGTGGGGGCCATAAAAATAATGAGGGGGGGACCTAATGTCCTCCCCCCCAGCCCCCACCCCTGAGCGGTGGGTGGGGGCAAATAAATCACAATGGGGGGGACCTAAGGTCCTCCCCTGGCCCACACCCCTGAGCGGCGGGTGGGGCCCCTAAATACTAAAAGGGGGGGGGGAGCCCGGGTCCCCCCCCGGCCCCCACCCCTGAGCGGCGGGTGGGGGCCCTAAATACTAAAAAGGGGGGGGACCTAAGGTCCTCCCCCCGGCCCCCACCCCTGAGCGGTGGGTGGGGGCCCTAAATACTAAAAAAGGGGGGGACCTAAGGTCCTCCCCTGGCTCCCCACCCCTGAGCGGAGGGTGGGGGCCCTAAAAAAAATGTCCCCAGGTGACTAGGGGTCCCCAAACCCCTAGTCACCCCCTCCCCCCAAAAAAATAATTAACCCCCTACGTACCCCCCTCACCCTAAAAATAATGAGGGGGGGACCGTTAACTAAGTACCTGTAAAAAAAAATAAAACTTACCATTCGATGTTTTCTTTCTTCTAAATCTTCTTTTTTCAGCCCCAAAAAAGGCCAAATAAAAAACCATAATAACCGACGCAATTAAAAAAAAAAACGAGCACAAAAAAATAATCCATCTTCACCCGGCGAGGGCTCCGCGCAGACTGAGCTCTGCAGGGCGGGGGAAGGCTTATAAAGCCTTGCCCCGCCCTGCAATTAGGCTCAGAGCACTCTGATTGGTGGGTTTAAGCCATCCAATCAGAGTGCTCTGACAGGTAAATGAAGAGACTGACAGGTAAGTCTCTACATTTACCTGTCACAGCACTCTGATTGGTTGGTTTGAAATCCACCAATCAGAGTGCTCTGTGTCATTTTACACAGCGTGGGAAAGTTCTTTGGAATTTTCCCACGCTGTGTAATTTGACTGATAACAACACTCTGATTGGTGGATTGAAAGTAACCAATCAGAGTGTTATGAGTCAAATTACACAGCGTTTGAAATCCACCAATCAGAGTGCTCGGTGTCATTTTACACAGTGTGGGAAAGTTCTTTGGAATTTTCCCACGCTGTGTAATTTGGGTTTTACTCTTGGGTTTTACTCTTATATATAGTGTGTTTTAGTAAGATTTATTAAAGGACCACTATAGGCACCCAGACCACTTCAGCTTAATGAAGTGGTCTGGGTGCCAGGTCCAGCTAGGTTTAACCCTTTTTTTTTATAAACATAGCAGTTTCAGAGAAACTGCTATGCTTATAATATGGTTAATCCAGCCTCTAGTGGCTGTCTCTTGACAGCCGCTAGAGGCGATTCCGTGCTTCTCACTGTGAAAATCAATAGCTTTCCTATGAGTCTGGCTGAATGCGCGCGTAGCTCCTGCCGCACATGCGCATTCAGCAGAAGAGGAGGAGAGGAGGCGGAGAGGAGGAGGAGAGCTCCCCGCCCGGCACTGGAGAAAGAGGTAAGTTTAACCCCTTCCTCCCCCCTCAGCGCCACGGAGTGGGATCCTGAGGGTGGGGGCACCCTCAGGGCACTATAGTGCAAGGAAAACGAGTATGTTTTCCTGGCACTATAGTGGTCCTTTAACATTCACCATGTAGTATTCCTTATACAGGGTGGGCCAAAAGTCAGAGAAGAATTTCACAGGCACATAGCTTATTTCTTAGTAGTTCAATTTTTTTGTTGCAACATGTAAAAACAGTGAAATTGTATTAGCGTGAGATATCGGGATATGACTGAAATTTGTTTATGTCCTGTAGTGGAAAATCATTCTGAAAAGTGGTTTCAACAGGATGGGGCTATTACCCATATAGCTCGGACCACAATGGAACTTCTGAGATTACAAGCAGAAAATTTCACTTGAAATTATGCTGCATACACTTGAGCTACTCAAGAAGAATATCCATGCAGACATTGGAGCACCAGAGCCTTAAACATTAACTAATGTTATGAACAATGCAGTAGAAAGAGCCTGAATGTGCGAGGCAGCAAATGGAGCTGATTTAAAAGATTTAATCTTCTGTACCTAGTCAAACAAATCTCCATATATTAAATATTCGTTGTTTGTAATAATAATTAAAAATGGTTATTTAATAAAAAAGTTTTTGACTCTTCAAACCCTACTCTGAATTTTTCCCCACCCTGAGGTTGTATATATACAGTATATCACAATCCAGTGTGTTTAATTTAGCATTGTATTACTGTAATATATTTGTATACAAATAGATTATATAACATAAAAAAACTACACAAAAAATGATCAAATAGTTGGACATCATTATATAAAAATATAAAATTTTAATACTGTATTTTGTGATATGGTATTTTTTTTCCTTATTCTACTAAAATTCTCATTTTCACAGACTGGTATTTTGTCAATAATGACAGTTTTAAGATATTTAAAACAAAACTATCCAAACATGTCATTCTTTATTTAGCCAGCATAACATACATTCAATATACAAAGTCAGCATCTGTCAAAAGTTAATCCTTTAAACTAGGTTTGTTGCAGTTCGTTAGATAATGGTTTCACCCACAAGTACACTTTTACTAAATAATGAGGCATTATATGATTTACACTATCATTAGGGTTGTTTGAGAACATCTTGAGAACTTTATGAAGTGCAGAATGATGACTAACGATTGTTGTGTCAACATTTTTTCTTTATCACTTCTTACTCTGTGGCGAGCTCTTTGGTGTAATGGTTAGCTTATAAATTGAAATGAATATATGTGAATGTAAATATACGATTCACTGTTTGCATAGTCAAAAACATATATTCATATATTTAAAAAAAAAAGAATGAAAAGAACATTGTACATGATCATTTAAAATGAATTCTACACAGACATAAAAATATTATAAATATTTTACATGTCATTGTATAGTATTTACATCAAAGACAATAATTAATACTTTTAGAAAACGTATTTAAAAAGTTATCATAAAGAAAAGATGGGAGGGTACATTGTATAATTGTATAATTATTCACAAATGACTACCAAAGATCACTGGAAAACTTCCACCAGACAGTATGCTTGCAATGGTTAATGAAGACCTATCTACAATTTCAGCCAACACCAAGAAACTGGAAGCCAAGTTAAAGTCAACACACAAGGAACTTAGTAGCCAGGATCAAGGAAATACAATGGTATGCTCGTACCAGAGGCTCAGGACAGCAAGAGTAAACAGACTGGGCAAATACACACAAGAAGCAGAGACTACGAATATAAATGCCCTGTTTACCAAAGAACAATCCAAGGTGTAACGACATATCAACCCAAGACTCAACCAGAGCCATACTGATCAGTATAAGTATATGAACACCTGGGTGAAAGAAGAATCACTTAACACCAAGGACAAGTGGCTACACGATTGAAAGAAGACTTTGCCATACTACTAGAAATGGAACCAGTCATGAGTAGTCACCATCAAAGTAGAAGATATCCAATAATGAGTACCCAACACGATGAGCTGGTAAGCACCTGACTTGGTCCACACCTACTGGATACAGAAACTAACTATACTATGTGGATACCTAGCAGCATAAATGAACCAGCTACCAGCAACTAGACTTGTGCATGGAAGAAAAATTCAATTTTAGTTTAGGACCTAAGACACATATTTATTTAACAGTTCAGTTATACGGGAAAAAGATTCAGACAAATCAATAGTGAGAGTGAAAATGTGCCAGTCTACTGAAAAACATATACATTATTATTGTGGCAAAACCAACCTTGCCACTGGGCATTGGAGAAGCCTGGTTGCTCGCCTGATCCCTCTGGACTATGGCCCTGTATTGAAACACTTGGTTTTCCCCTGCAGAAAGGCTTGTTCATGCCTTTCTGCCCGGGTGTTTGGTAGATTCAATCTACCGAACAAACAGATGAATGACCGGACCACCGGGGCATGGAGTGTGCCGCCAATTGACCTCCCAGAAGCTGTGGTTAACCGCAGCTTAATTGCCAAACGCTGGGTGGGCACTGTTCGCATAGCCCAACACGTGGCAGCGGCCAGCGGTGTTCAGCTCCAAACGTATGGAACTCAAAACGGACACTTAATTGCGCGAACACCGCTGAGCCGTGACCTCCCTTCTCCTGCCTTCAGCCGTCTAGCTGAACACCGGTACATTCGGTATTTTAATGTGTGAACAGATAGCTGTGCCATGGAGCCTATTCGTATACCGAAAGACTATGTGAAAGACTTTGGCTCCATGGCGATTGAACTGTCTGTATGTGATCTGAGCGCCACACGGTAATAATGTGCGCTCAGATCTAAGCTATCTGGGGATAGGTTGAATGTACCTGTTTTATGCAATGGCTTCACAGTTATATATTTTTATGTCTTTATAACTTCCATGTGTTTAATGGAGTTTTGCCTCTGTCCTGGGAGATAGTTGGATTACTTCCCAATTATCTCCAGGATAGTGAGGAGGGATTATTCTGTAATTGTGGGAGTGTTTCACTGTTAATGCCTATGATTGGTTAGTGTACCATTTGTGTCCCAGTTTTCCATCTGGTCCCCAAGGGGAGTGTCCACCAGGTGGGAGACCTGCATAAATACCGGGCAGGTAGATTAAACAGACCACTGCTTGACCCTCAACACAGAGCCTTGTCTCGTTCTTGTGTTGATTTATTGTATGCTGTTTCCAGTTCGACTGCTAGGAGTGTAAACCGTTCGTATGGTTTTTCCTATTCGGCTGTTTACAGCATTCGTATGGTTCCAGTTCGACTGTTTGGACAATTCGTATGGTTTCCTGTTCGGGTGATTGGTGTCTTCAGTAGCTGCCAGTATATCTGGAAGGGAATATCCTCTAAACGGCGTTTAACCCCTTTTATGCCTGGGGGTGCAGTTACAATTATATAAATATTATTTATATATTTTGCATTACACTGATACACTGTACACATAGTACACTGCTTCCTTTCCTGGCCGAGACTTGCTGAGACTGGGCAGGGGAGCAGCATGACAACAGTATCAGAGATTCGGAGGCTAGAAGAGCAGAGCCAATGGCTTTCTGCTTCATCTCAATCAATCTGCATGTGATATAGAGGGATAGGCTTGCAGCATCTGGATGTACAAAACATAATCAGCCACTGCCTGCCTTCACTTCTCATGCTACGTGCAAACCACAGGTAGGGAAACTTGACACAAATATTTTTATAGTGTGCCAGTATGTGTATGCCTGTGTACACCTTTATGTACGTGTTTATATGTGTCTATGTATACCTGAGTCTGTGTGTGAACCTGTGCCTTAGTCTGTGCAGCCTCTTTCTGTGTGCATGAATATGGGACTCTTTGTGAAAACCTGTGACGGTGTATTCATGTCTCAGTATGACTATGCCTTTGTGTATACTTGTGCCCATATGTGCCTGTGTCGTTCTGTCTTAATGTGTGCTTGCCTGTGTCTGTGCCCATATGTGCTTGTGCCTATGCTTGTAAGTACTTGCCTGGGTGTGTGTGTATGCCTGTGTCTGTTTTACTATTATAATTTGAATTATTATTACTATTAAATGTATGACCCACACACACAAGCACACTCAGACAACCCAACGCTTAGTCACATGTACATATACTCAGCCTACAATCACACTCACAGTGTGGAGGTTCAACAAGGGAGATCTTTCTTTGATTCTTGCACTCGGAAACCGCAGTTATTCGTTACTCTCCTGTTTTTCCCATATTATTTTGTAAGAAGTTATTGAACTATTGCAACAATCATTATCTTTTTACTTGGAATTAGTAACTACAAATGTTATGTATCTGTCCATGATTAATAGATGACTATGGTTTTACTATTTCACTGAATGGTGTGCACCAGCAAATGATTAATGACTGAACATGTTCATACCAGTAATTTATTATGACAGTTTAATATTACATGATTTAAGTTGGCTTAGTGGTTTTTGGGATTCAGTGGGCACACAATATTATTGTGCTTTTCTAATTTTAAAGTATGTGTTGCCAGCACATTAGATAGAATGCATTAGGATAAACAAATATGTTTTGAAGGGCTTCACAATTTTAAAATGTAGTTTCCATTAATATCACCTGAAATAACCACACATCAAATAATGATGACATACTGATTTATACGTGTTTATAAAATCAGTAAATTAAAATGTTATACCTTTTTAATTTTTTAATCTGTTTTGTAAATTTTATTTATTGCATGTGTGGTTTTGTGGTTTTTGTTTTTTTGTAGGTAGGCACTTTTGACTCTTACCTTTGTTTCCTAGACTCCTCGTACCCAAGGCGGACATACAGAAATGTACCTGTTTGGCAAAACAAATAGCGATTGATTTGTGAGACCATGAAGACAATTAAGCCATAGCAATTTTGATTAAAACTTGATGATTATTTTCAAATATCATAAAATATAAATTGCAAATAAAAATAACCTCCTGAAGACAGCATACAATATCAACAGCAAGTAATCACAAGTTTCTTAAGCATTAAATAAATTACTTGTGTGGAGCAGTTGTCCGTGGCATGCCGTGAGTTATGGGGTTGGAGAAATTTATTGTGTGGATATTTTCGGTGTTCCATAAGAATATGTCAGGCCCCAGCATCTAAATGATTAGAGGCATGATAAGAGATGAAACCTTTTAGAAGAAACCAGTACAATGTACTGCTCTCATCTGAATTTAAAATTGATCATTAAAGTAACTCATGCTGTGGTCTGTGAGACCCGAGCATATTACGAGAGAAAGAGAGAGAGAGAGAGAGAGAGAGAGAGAGAGAGAGAGAGAGAGAGAGAGATTATTTATCACTTTGTCACACGCATCTTCACCACTTCCCCTGAGCTTTTTCCCTACACCACGCTATCATTTTTTCTCCTTTCCTGTTGAGGACCACAATTTGATGTTCAAATGTCCACATTGCCAAATGCGTATTGTGATTCAGGACAAAGCTCCTTTCTAATATCCAGTTCCAAGTTTAATCGTTTATTTATAAATGCTCCTAGGTAGGATTGTGAATCTATTATATGAATATATTTTCTCTTTAATTTAAAATAAAAAATGCAGCCCCTTAACTCAATAAATAAGCAAAAACTTAAACTTGAAACAACCTTCAAAAATAAAATATTTACTTCACCAATCAAGCTGTAGAATGATCCCAAACTGCTTTACTTGCTTTAGAAATGGAGGAACCTTTTTTTATTAAATTCAGATTGTTTGTCGAGTTTTATATTGCCTTAGGATAAATGCTATTATAGGAACTTTTTTGCAAACATTACTGTGGTTGTTACACAACAAGTTAGTAATTGGACATCTTTTCCACTTAGTCTCATGTTTTTCTATAATATTGTGTTTGTAAAATGCTGACCTTGTGGAAAATTAAAACCTTAGTCTGCAAATTCACAAAATTACACACAGATATCTTTTTTATTGGGTTCTACTCTTTCCGCACAGAACTTTGTACTTATCATTAAGACAATTGAATACAATCTGCTAAATGACCTTGTATATCTTTAATTACTTAAAAAATAATATCCACAACTCTAAGTCTACCAGATCCTACAGTAATCCATCTGCCATTCCTAGTATGTCTCTGCAGCAGTGGCTTTGCAGCAGTTCCAGTCTGAGTTTGTTTACCAGATAATTTACAAATCTCAGACTTTAAGAATACAATCTCCTGCCGCAAGATAGAGAACTGTCTACAGATTAGACAACAACCAAACCTCCAAAAATTGGAACGTGAAACAAATGCATAGCAACTAATACACTGAACTAAGTCTGCCATTCCAATGAGGTGAATAATTTAAATCAAACGAATCTTAACTTTTCATTTATCCTCCTGAATACCAGATTACCTCCAGGTTATCTCCAGAATATCTCCAACCCCACACTTAGAAGCAACACTCTCCAGACTATCTTCAACCACACACTTAGAAGCAACCAAGCTATATTAGCCAAGCTAATGACAACAACCCTTATATAACTCCTAAAATCACCACCCACTAGGAATGTTTAACACTGGGTTGGCCTCTGCTTATTTGCAAACAATGGCTAATTTAAACAGCAATCAATAGCAAGTAGCTAACTAATCAAATCAAATGCCTTATAATTACCAACAGGAAATCAAACCTTGTGCAATCAGTAACCTTTTCCTACAGATTAATCTTACCTGTAACAGTAGAAAAGAAAACTCTTAGCACAACTCTTAGACAGTTGAATCTTCTGTGAAACTCTCCAGAATATCTCCAACCACACACTTAGAAGCAACACTTAGATGAAGCAACCAAGCTAAGTGGTGTTGGCTAGTGGTGTTGTGGAGAGAGGCATTGAGGCTAGTGGTGTTGTGGAGAGAGGCACTGAGGTTAGTGGTGTTGTGGAGACAGGCTTGGAGACTATGGTGAGCAATAATAGAAAGCAGCTGTTGTTGGGGGATTCCATCAGAAGAGGTGTGGAGATGGACAGAGACAGGAGACGTATCTGTAATATTGTTAAGCGAGCAAAGCAGGAAGGGGAATTGGATTTACTTGTCCACCTAGGGACAAATTACTTGGCTTGCAATGAGGTTTCAGAGGTTAAGGAAGTTTTTAGTGTTTTTGCAAATGATATACGGCAGGTTGCTTCCACACTGTCATTCTCTGAAGTTCTGCCTGTGCATAACACTCAGAACGACAGTCGGATGCGTATTAGGGACTTTAATTTGTGGCTTGGTGAATGGTGTCAGGAGCAAGGATTTGGCTTTATTTCTCATGGTAGCTCTGTTTGGAATGGAAATAACCTGTACAAAAAAGATGGTTTGCATCTTTCTCAAAAGGGAACAAATGTTCTCAGTGAGCAGTTCAGAGGTTTTGCTAGGATGTATTTAAACTAGGAGGGGGGGGCAAAAGGGTGATAAAACATCAATCCAATTGTCCCCCAAAACAAGGACAGAAGGTGCCTGTAGCAAGAGTGTTAAAAAATGATAAGCTTAGAGTCATGTCTACAAATGCTCGCAGTTTAGAGAATAAGATCCATGAAGTTGTGGCAATAATGGCAACTGATAGTGTAGATTTAGTCGCTGTTACTGAGACATGGTATAATGAGAAAAATGACTGGGACAGAGCAATACCAGGGTACTATTTATATAGAAAAGACAAGGAAGGCAAGAAAAGGGGAGGGGTGGCCATGTATGTGAAGGATAGCATAAAATCTAGCCTAATAAAAGTTAGTGAGGCGAACATAGAGTCCGTTTGGGTTACGTTAGAATTTGGTAATCACACAGTAACTCGTATAGGCCCCCAGGACAAATTGAAGAGTTAGATAATCTACTACTTGAGGAAATAGCTAAAATGACAATGAAGGGGGAAGTCATCATCATGGGTGACTTTAATCTTCCTGATGCGAATTGGAAAACAAAAATAGCTGCTTGTGTCAGGAGCACACATATTCTAAACTCCCTACTGGGATTGTCTCTAAAACTTGAGGAGCCAACTCGTAAAGAGGCCATACTAGATTTAGTGTTAACAAATGGAGATTTGGTATCAGATATTACTGTAGGTGAAGGTTTAGGATCCAGTGATCATCAGTCAGTGTGGTTTAAGATAAGAACAGTGACTGAGTCACACCACACACAAACAAAAGTTTTAGACTTTAGAAAAACAGACTTTTCTAAAATTAGAATATGTGTAGAGGAGTCATTATCAGACTGTAGCAATTTAAATGGAGTCCAAGAGAAATGGGATTATTTAAAAGTTGCGCTACTGAAGGCAACAGAAAATTGCATTAGGCTTGTCAGTAAAAGCAAAAAATTCAAGAAACCACTGTGGTACTCCGCAGATGTGGCCAAAATAGTTAAAAACAAAAAGTTAGCATTTAGTAATTATAAAAAAAACAGAGTGAGGAAGACAAAATGATCTATAAGATTAGGCAGAAAGAGGCTAAGCAAATTATAAGAGCTTCCAAATCACACACAGAAGAGAAAATAGCACAGTAAGTAAAAAAGGGGGACAAAACTTTTTTTAGATACATAAATGAGAAAAGAAAAGTAAAACAAAGATTAGTTAGGTTAAAAACAAAAGAAGGAAGGTATGGAGAAGAAGATAAAGGTCTAGCTGACTGCCTCAATTAATATTTTTGTTCTGTATTTATAGATGAAAATGAAGGAAAGGGACCTCAGTTAAGAAAAATGCTAAATGAGTCATTTATTACACGTGAGTTTACAGAGGAAGAGGTTCTATTTCAACTGTCAAAAGTAAAGACAATTAAGTCAATGGGATAAAAACAATAAAAGGCTGCGCACAAAAGATAAATAAAGTCCAATTAGAGTAAAATAAAATAAAATAAGTCCAAATGGTTTTTTCTTACTGATGTCCTTGTTTGGTGAGGTCTTCTATTTTTGTGATGATTTCACTTAATAAAAGATAAAAAAGAGAAGACAAGGGGACATCCAATGGTGTAGTATGTAGAATTCAAGTCTTAGAGATAAAAATTATAATAGTAAAAAACTCACATTTACCAGAGCTATTGTCCAGCTCTAGGAGTTAAGCGCGTACAGCGGTTTAATCCCCGCTTATGGGATATAGGGCAGGTTCCTCTCCGTGAATGGTATCCAATTCTCGGGATAAAACAAACAGCCAATAGTGCTCACTGTATGGCGAATAATAATTAAATAATAAAAGAAATGTACTTACAAAGTAGGAGCAGACACACTGCTCTTTGGTGACAGCTTGGGTGGATTGATCCCCACCTACGGATTTCTTTGGGTACAGGAAACTTCCAGGAATTTTTAAGGTTTTTTTTAAAACCAGTTAAAAAAAGAAGGTATTTAAAATAACAATAAAAGGGCCAGGGTAAATGAGAAGAGTATGTGTCTTATAAAAAACTGCGCCTCCGTAGAAACTGCTCAGAACTCACAGATTTTAATGAACAAGCAGAGTTTTTAAAAAATAAATTTATTGAAAAAAAATATTCAGAACAAGATCTGAATACCACAATCAACACAGTCAAACAAAAAGAACGAAAAGAACTCTTGGTATATAAAAATAAAG
Source organism: Pelobates cultripes (assembly GCA_933207985.1). Taxonomy (NCBI): domain Eukaryota; kingdom Metazoa; phylum Chordata; class Amphibia; order Anura; family Pelobatidae; genus Pelobates; species Pelobates cultripes. Next base: position 286,165,834 of record OW240913.1, read on the forward strand.
AAAACAATGAAACTATATCACTTCCAGTTATTTTTAATTTCAATAATAAAAGTAATGACGTCAAAAAAATAATAAGAAAACATTGGCACATACTTAAACATGATGAGATACTTAATTCTATTATACCTACTCATCCAAATATTGTTTTTAGAGGAGCACCAAATTTTAAATCTATCTTAACCACAAATTTTACTAAAAAATCTCCTCCAAAAAATCTATCATTTTTTCCTCAGACGAAAGGTTTTTTTAGATGTAAACAATGCATTGTATGTAAAACTGTGGATCATGTCATCTTACCAAAAATTACAAAATTTATGTCAAATCAAACCAAAAAAGTGTATGATATTTATGACTTCATAAGCTGCCATACGAAAAATGTTATTTATCTGCTCGAATGCCCATGTGGCCTCCAATATGTGGGGATGACCACAAGGTGCCTAAAGATAAGACTGAGCGAACATTGCAGAAATATTAGAAATGGATACCTAAACCACACAGTATCCAAACATTTTATTATGCACAATAAAGATCCCCGTCTATTAAAATGTATTGGTATAAAAAAATGTTCCACCTCCTGGCGGGGAGGTGATATAAAAAAACTACTTGGAAAAACAGAGATGGAATGGGTGTATAAACTTCAGACTCTTATACCCCATGGCCTCAATGCAGACTTTGACTTATATAATTTTCTATGAATCTTAAGTTATCTGGTGTCTGTACCTTTAACTATGGTTTTATTACTATTCTCTTTTACCAGTTTAACTTTTATTATTATATTTTATCCATCTGTTCCTTTAAATTGCATCTTAATATAAGATAGATTTTATCTTTATTTAGCTCCTTTTATCTTTTGTGTATTTACCATGTTCCCATTCAACTACATTTCCCAATAAGCATTTCGGCTATGCTAGCCGAAAAACCATGTGACCATATTTTTAATATCTAAATTAGAGAGCCAGCCCCTTCGTTTTGTTTTAAAAAAAACTTATATGGAATTGTGCTGCAATAAAGTGGCCCCAAAAGAAAAAAGAACTAAGTTTTGAACGGCCGCCATTCGCGGCATATACACCAACTACATTTCCCACAAATCATTGCGGCGGCACCTCCGAAATGCGGAAGTGCCGCCGGTCACGTGATTCTTTTAAAACTTTTAAAATTACCCTTTCCCACCCTCGTTTTTGATTTTAAAGTACTGTAATCAAGCTGCATTGTTATAAAGTTTAAGCTTATTATGTTATTTTCGAAATTTAAAGTTGTATATATGCTCTTATTGTTGATTGGCTGAACTAAGTTTTGGCGCCAAATTTCAACTAATTGTGCTCCTATATAACATCTATGTGCCAGGTAAACTATGTTATTCCATTTGAAAAAGTCCTTTTGTGACGAAACGCGTTATGGATATTTAAATATTGTGTTTTTATATATATTAAAGTATTATTGGTCATTTGTTTTTGCCAATTATCTTTTTTATAAGACACATACTCTTCTCATTTACCCTGGCCCTTTTATTGTTATTTTAAATACCTTCTTTTTTAACTGGTTTTAAAAAAAACCTTAAAAATTCCTGGAAGTTTCCTGTACCCAAAGAAATCCGTAGGTGGGGATCAATCCACCCAAGCTGTCACCAAAGAGCAGTGTGTCTGCTCCTACTTTGTAAGTACATTTCTTTTATTATTTAATTATTATTCGCCATACAGTGAGCACTATTGGCTGTTTGTTTTATCCTGAGAATTGGATACCATTCACGGAGAGGAACCTGCCCTATATCCCATAAGCGGGGATTAAACCGCTGTACACGCTTAACTCCTAGAGCTGGACAATAGCTCTGGTAAATGTGAGTTTTTTACTATTATAATTTTTATCTCTAAGACTTGAATTCTACATACTACACCATTGGATGTCCCCTTGTCTTCTCTTTTTTATCTTTTATTAAGTGAAATCATCACAAAAATAGAAGACCTCACCAAACAAGGACATCAGTAAGAAAAAACCATTTGGACTTATTTTATTTTATTTTACTCTAATTGGACTTTATTTATCTTTTGTGCGCAGCCTTTTATTGTTTTTATTGTATTCTGTTTTAAAGGGTTTGAGGGATTCCCTTTTAAGGTCGCTGCCTATAGTTACTTAGCGCTATCTCACTCCTCTTTTTTACAATTAAGTCAATGGGACCTGATGGAATACAACCAAAACTATTAAAAGAGCTTAGTGGTGTACTAGCAAAACCATTAACAGATTTATTTAACCAATCATTGTTAACAGGAGTAGTCCCAGAAGATTGGAAGTTAGCGAATGTTGTGTCCATTAACAAGAAAGGTAATAGGGAGGAGTCGGGCAACTATAGGCCAGTAAGCCTTACTTCAGTAGTGGGGAAAGTGATGGAAACCATGTTAAAGGATAGGATTGTTGAACATCTAAAAACACATGGATTTCAAGATCAGAGACAACATGGGTTTACTTCAGGGAGATCATGCCAAACTAATCTTATTGATTTTTTGATTGGGTAACTAAAATTATAGATCAGGGTGGTGCAGTAGACATTGCTTACCTAGATTTCAGTAAGGCTTTTGACACTGTTGCACATAGAAGGCTTCTCAATAAACTGCAATCTTTAAGTTTGGATTCCAATATTGTTGAATGGGTAAGGCAGTGGCTGAGTGACAGGCAACAGAGGGTTGTAGTCAATGGAATATATTCGAAGCTTGGACTAATCACCAGTGGGGTAAGACGAGACAGGGGGAATATGATAGAAACATTTAAATACATAAAGGGAATCAACACAGTAAAAGAGGAGACTATATTTAAAAGAAGAAAAACTACCACAAGAAGAGGACATAGTCTTAAATTAGAGGGACAAAGGTTTAAAAATAATATTAGGAAGTATTACTTTACTGAGAGGGTTGTAGATGCATGGAATAGCCTTCCAGCTGAAGTGGTAGAGGTTAACACAGTAAAGGAGTTTAAGCATGCGTGGGATAGGCATAAGGCTATCCTAACTATAAGATAAGGCCAGGGACTAATGAAAGTATTTAGAAAATTGGGCAGACTAGATGGGCCGAATGGTTCTTATCTGCCGTCACATTCTATGTTTCTATATATTCTACTATTTTTCAATTATTTAAACAAGTATATATTCTATAAATTATATAACTAATATTACTAATATAGCTAAATAAAATTAGCTGGTTAGACAGACAGATGTGCAGATTGATAGACATACAGATATTAGATAGATGATGATGAAGAGAGAGAGAGAGTTAATATTGGGATCGTAGTAAAATATATAGATTTCTTTACATCTTCATTAATTGTGGTTATATGTGTTAAAAATATATTTTGTTAATAGTTGAAGGGACTCTCACACATGCCATGCCACATTAAATGGAAACAGTCTTCTAATCACGACAGATTTAACCCCAAAGCAAGAAAAAAAAAATACTTTTGTTTTTCAGCATCAGTTTGGTTGTTAATTGGTTTTCACTTCACAATTAAACAAATCTAAAAACCTGTATACCCCACATGAGGTTAATTTCATCTTATGTCGATGGCATTCGCAATCCCCTGTATATCAAGCCTATACATCATCTTTCGGATGAGGGTGTAACAGGGGTTTTTCTGAGTATGTATCCAAATATATTATTACACCATGTCAGCATTTACCGAAATACCCCATGGATATTTGAAACTCCATGTAGAATATATGCTATAATTAATGCTATTTGTTCTGACGGCAACAGGGAATTATACCTGGCACTAGATAGATATACCTAATAAAGTGGGCACTGGGTGTATTATCCCTGACATTCTTTAATAAAACCATTACACTTTAGGACTTTCAATAATATGAACTAATTACTAATATTTCATCTCTCTGGGCAATAATGCAAATTATGACTACAAAAAGATGCTGGGGCATAAGGGTAGATATGAAGTGCAACTTTTATTACCTGGAAAATGTGCATCTAATAACAGAAATATATTAATAAGCAGTTAGTGGAAAATATGTTACAAGACATACTATGAAGTAGATATTACAGCTCAAGGTTCAAATAATATCCAAAGATCACCCACCGTAAACAGAATAGGGGGATAAATGATCACTTTCATTTTAGTTAAGGGCTGGTGGAAGTGAAAAGATCTCAACATTTGTAGACACCACAAGAGAGATTCAATGCAATGATGTGCTTATCAAATCTGATGAAAACATATTTTTTCAATAATACAATGCACCAATAGAAAGTATTTAAAACACAAGCAAAATATTTTTTCTTATTTGTTTTACACAAGGCATATCTTTAATTAGTGGATACAATAAAAACAGAAAGGAAAAATCTCTGATAAAGGACGGAAATAAAAATAAATAAAAAGGTGATCATCCCGGTCCCAGGAGGCTCCCCACCGCTGCACCCAAAGCCTAAGGCAGGAAACGCGAGCAGCCCCACAATTGAGGAATACCTTGCAGCCTCCCAAGCACGACTGGACCTGATCTTCGCCAGATTTTTGGCAAAAGTGGAAGCATGGCAAATTAGCACGCCGGAGCTCGATCACCCGCGGCTGAGCAGGCGATGCCACGGATGCGCAGACCCACTAAACACCCAACGCCCCCAGGCAGGCGGACGGGAAAACAGCGCCCCCGCAAGAACCAGCGCACACAGACAGAACGTTGCATGAAGCCTGCCTGCTCCAGAACGGCCAGCGACCTCCCCACAGACTGGACATTGGATGAGGAAAGGCGAGGACCCGAACCGTCAGATAGCACACTGCAGTGCTGCCGCTGGCACAGAAGACATTACAGACCATCAGGGCTGCCATCAGAAATTTTGGGGCCCCTGACACAGTTCAAAGTGTGGGCCCCCTGGGCCTGCCCCCGAGTCTGCCCCCGGGGGCCCATTCTGAGTCTGCCCACAAGGATGCCCTGTGTGGTGTATAAAATGGATACAGATTGCACATTTGTATAATGGATGTAGTTTTGTGTGTTTTAGATAAAGTATGTGTGTTTTAGTTTTAGTGTGTGTATGGTGAATGCAGTGCGTGTTTGTGTTGTGGTTTTAGTGTGTGTATGGTGAATGCAGTGCGTGTTTGTGTTGTGGTTTTAGTGTGTGTATGGTGAATGCAGTGTGTGTTTGTGTTGTGGTTTTAGTGTGTGTTTGGTGAATGCCGTGTGTGTTGTGGTTTTAGTGTGTGTATGGTGAATGCAGTGTGTGTTTGTGTTGTGGTTTTAGTGTGTGTATGGTCAATGCAGTGTGTGTTTGTGTTGTGGTTTTAGTGTGTTTATGGTGAATGTTGTGTGTGTTTGTGTTGTGGTAAAAGTGTGTGTATGGTGAATGCAGTGTGTGTGTTGTGGTTTTAGTGTTTGTATGGTGAATGCAGTGTTTGCTTTTGTTGTGGCTTTAGTGTGTGTATGGTGAATGCAGTGTGTGTTTGTGTTGTGGTTTTAGTGTGTGTATGGTGAATGCAGTCTGTGTTTGTATTGTAGTTTTAGTGTGCATATGGTGAATGCAGTGTGTGTTTGTGTTGTAGTATTAGTGTGTGTATGGTGAATGCAGTGTGTGTTTGTGTTTTGGTTTTAGTGTGTGTATGGTGAATGCAGTGTGTGTTTTTTGTTGTGGTTTTAGTGTGTGTTTGGTGAATGCAGTGTGTGTTTGTGTTGTGGTTTTAGTGTGTGTATGGTGAATGCAGTGCGTGTTTGTGTTGTGGTTTTAGTGTGTGTATGGTGAATGCCGTACGCGTTTGTGTTGTGGTTTTAGTGTGTGTATGGTGAATGTAGTGCGTGTTTGTGTTGTGGTTTTAGTGCGTGTATGGTGAATGCAGTGTGTGTTTGTGTTGTGGTTTTAGTGTGTGTATGGTGAACGCAGTGCGTGTTTGTGTTGTGGTTTTAGTGTGTGTATGGTGAATGCAGTGTGTGTTTGTGTTGTGGTTTTAGTGTGTGTATGGTGAATGCAGTGTGTGTGTTGTGGTTTTAGTGTGTGTATGGTGAATGCAGTGTGTGTGTTGTGGTTTTAGTGTGTGTATGGTGAATGCAGTGTGTGTTTGTGTTGTGGTTTTAGTGTGTGTATGGTGAATGCAGTGTGTGTGTTGTGGTTTTAGTGTGTGTATGGTGAATGCAGTGTGTGTTTGTGTTGTGGTTTTAGTGTGTATGGTGAATGCAGTGTGTGTTTGTGTTGTGGTTTTAGTGTGTGTGTATGGTGAATGCAGTGTGTGTGTTGTGGTTTTAGTGTGTATTGTGAATGCAGTGTGTGTTTGTGTTGTGGTTGTAGTGTGTTTATGGTGAATGCAGTGTGTGTGTTGTGGTTTTAGTGTGTGTATGGTGAATGCAGTGTGTGTGTGTTGTGGTTTTAGTGTGTGTATGGTGAATGCAGTGTGTGTGTTTTGGTTTTAGTGTGTGTATGGTGAATGCAGTGTGTGTTTGTGTTGTGGTTTTAGTGTGTGTATGGTGAATGCAGTGTGTGTTTGTGTTGTGGTTTTAGTGTGTGTATGGTGAATGCAGTGCGTGTTTGTGTTGTGGTTTTAGTATGTGTATGGTGTATGCAGTGTGTGTTGTGGTTTTAGTGTATGTAAATGTGTAAAATAGGGGGCTGCATTTGGGGGTGGGGTGTGGGTGGGGAGCCTTTTTGGAGGCATTTACATTTTATTCCCCCCCTCCCTGCTTCTTACCTGGCCTGGGAGGGGGGAGATCACATCCCTGGTGGTCCGGTGGTAAAGTGGAGGGAGCCAGCCGCTGTAGAATGTAGACGGGGACCAGCCAGCACATCTTAACTTTCCAGCACCTCCTGCCTGTAACTCTCGCGAACTGTGCCTGTTTGCCACGCGGAGCGTTGCCATGGTAACCCGTGACAACGCTCTGCTGGCTCGCAAGACTTACAGGCACAGGAGCTGCTGGAGAGTTAAGATGTGCTGGCTGGTCCCCTTCTACATTCTACAGGTAGCTGGGGCACGAGGTGAAAATATAGATAGCTATAATCGCTATCCATATGTGCACAAATGGAATGTAGGACCCGGGACTCCTTGAGCAGTCCGGGCCCCCCAGGACCGCCGGGCCCATGACAACCGTCATGCCCTGATGGCGGTCCTGCAGACCATATTCAATGTGGTGGACTCCTGCTCCTAATCGACTATCACAATCTTACGTAAATCCATACAGTTAGTTTACACAAAAGCATTACCTAGCATACTACTAGTTAAAGCTTGTTTGCACTGTAGCCTCACTGTTAATGTTGACACTTTGCTTACCTAATCGACCAAGCTGCTTGCATATCAAACCTTCTAGTGACGACGATGCTACACATGACATAACTGACCAAGCATGTCCACATAGGAATCTTTCTGACGCTGAAGAAGCACTGATTACACAATTAACCAAACTTGAATGCAACGTGTTAACCTTTACCTGAAAAAAATGTGCATGTCTTTCCTCCTCCTAATACTGAGCCTCCTCTTTCGCTCTCCCTTCAGGTAAGTGGTATCCACATAAGTCCATCCTTGCAAGCGCACTACCTGATTCTGGCCTCACCTTTGAGCCTCACATCCAGTATGTTGCCAAATCATGTAGATTCCATCTTAAAAACATCTCTCATTCACCCCTTTCTTACGCAAGATGCTACCAAGGAGCTTGTCCATGCTCTAGTAAATTCCCACATAGATTATTGTAACCCTCTCCTAATTGGTCTTCCCAAAAGCCATTTTGCCCCGCTACAGTCTGCAATGAATGCTGCCACCAGACTGATTTTCCTCTCTAGTCCGTCCTCTCACACCTCTGCACAGAACAATTCTAACCCCTTTTATATCTCTTCACAGATCCATAGGTATGCCCCTTCTCGGTCTCTCCACTCTGCCCATGGCCATCTCCTGTCCACTGTCCGCACCTGTACAGCTAACTCACACTTGCAGGACTTCTCGCGGGCGGCTCCCTTCCTATGGAATATCCTGCCTACCACGATCAGACTCTCCCCTAGTCTTCAATTGTTTAAGAAGTGCCTTAAAACCCATCTCTTTAGGAAAGCTTAACCTCTACCTCACATACCTGTCTCTTGCTCTTTCCTAAAGGGCAGCACTCTACTCTCTCCTACAGCTCTGCTTCAGTCCCAGCTTATTTGATTGCAATTTCCTGTCCTAATGTGTTTTATACCCCACTTCCTATAGACTGTAAGCATGTTTGAGCAGGGTCCTCTTCAACCTATCGTTCCCGTAAGTTTTCTTGTAATTGTCCTATTTTTAGTTAAATCCCCCCTCTCATAATATTGCAAAAGCGCTATGGAATTTGTTGGCGCTATATAAATGGCAATAATAATAATTATAATAATATTAACTGACAATTTTTTAGGAAAAATTACAAATGAAGAAAATTGCAAATAACATTATTCTCGACTTAACAGTCTTCCAGTAACTTTGCTATCTCCGGGTATGGTTTTCTAGGTCAATTTTTCTTCATACATGTTGAAACCAAATTATCCAGTAATTTAATTGATTTTATATGCTGATGAACTATATTTAACCAAAAACCTATATTTTAACTGAAAAAAAATCTATGCTCACATACTGTGTATTGTAATTGTAATTACATTTAATTGGTATTCAGATAAATATGGGTATAACATATACCCAAGTGTCGCTATTTAGGAGAGACAGTTCCTGTTTTAGCCCAAATCCATCTTTTCGTCTTTTCTATCCTAATGTCCCTCTAATCTGTGAGTTCCATATCGTTTGTGTATCTGAGTATATAACAGAGCTCCACATCAATAATACTCGTAAACCTCTTTAACTACAGTAAGTGTCCTTAGAAACCAGTCTGTGTAAATAAGATGCGGAGTTCATATCCTAAATTAAAATTTAGCTGCATAAATTATTTTTTTGTCATTCTATTTTTTTTTATTGAGATTTAAGCATGGGCAGACAAATATAAAACAATATCAAATAAAATAAACTGGTATGCCTAATGCAACACACAGGTATGAGGGAATCAGACTTAGGTGAATTGCTCAAAACTGGATAAATACAGGAATTCACCAAACACCTGTCTTAGGAGGTTTTTGTAATAGGAAAAAGTAATATAACAACCTTAGTTGATATATATGTTCCAGGAGCTGATCCACCTAAAATGGCTTTGCAAATAAACTCCAATGTTGTCTGAAAGAAGCTGGAAGAAATGAAATAAATGCAGTAATACTATATGGTGTATACACCTTTAAATCTGCTATAGGCAGAGTAAATGGAGTGAGCACCAGATACTATACTTTACATATACCAACTCCAAAGTGTTTGAGAAACAGTATATGAGACTGTTCTCTCTGGTAATGAAAGATAGGGGAATTAAATCTCATAAAATATTATGTGCAATATTACTATGTATGGTGTCTGCACCTTTAAGTCTATTATAGAATAGACAGAATAGGGCATTCACCCAAAAATGCTGTACTTTTAAAAAAGATATAAATCTTAAAACAGGAGTACAGTATTGAAGACTGCTCCTATAATGCAATTATGGTATCGCTTAAAAATAACCACGTAAAGGAAAAAAAGAGCTTAAAATGAATAGATCAAATTTATTAAAAAATATAGAAAATGAAAAATAATAATAATAAATATATAGACTATTAAAATACAAAAATATAAGTCAGGAACGAAAGGCAAGAATGTTACCAGCACAATTGTAGTCCTTGTTAGCAAATTGTATCTGGGGCCGGCCAGGATGGATGTGGATACTATGTGTCACCAATAGTTCTTTCTGGCTGTCGGCTTACAGTGAGGTCGGCGTGCGTCTCAGACCTCACTCTGAGAACTGCACGCTGCAGCCCGATCGGTCCCCAACTCGTGAAAGCTTCTTTCGGTGTGTCCAAGGTCCTACTGCCGGGTCAACTTCTGCCACCGTATCCTGCTTGCAAAATCTGACGCGTTTCGTGGGTGTCCGTTCCACTTCTTCAGAGATAGAGATAGAGATATCTCTGAAGAAGTGGGGCGGACACCCACGAAACGCGTCAGATTTTGCAAGCAGGATACGGTGGCAGAAGTTGACCCGGCAGTAGGACCTTGGACACACCGAAAGAAGCTTTCACGAGTCGGGGACCGATCGGGCTGCAGCGTGCAGTTCTCAGAGTGAGGTCTGAGACGCACGCCGACCTCACTGTAAGCCGACAGCCAGAAAGAACTATTGGTGACACATAGTATCCACATCCATCCTGGCCGGCCCCAGATACAATTTGCTAACAAGGACTACAATTGTGCTGGTAACATTCTTGCCTTTCGTTCCTGACTTATATTTTTGTATTTTAATAGTCTATATATTTATTATTATTATTTTTCATTTTCTATATTTTTTAATAAATTTGATCTATTAATTTTAAGCTCTTTTTTTCCTTTACGTGGTTATTTTTAAGCGATACCATAATTGCATTATAGGAGCAGTCTTCAATACTGTACTCCTGTTTTAAGGTTTATATCTTTTTTAAAAGTACAGCATTTTTGGGTGAATGCCCTATTCTGTCTATTCTATAATAGACTTAAAGGTGCAGACACCATACATAGTAATATTGCACGTAATATTTTATGAGATTTAATTCCTCTATCTTTCATTACCAGAGAGAACAGTCTCATATACTGTTTCTCAAACACTTTGGAGTTGGTATATGTAAAGTATAGTATCTGGTGCTCACTCCATTTACTCTGCCTATAGCAGATTTAAAGGTGTATACACCATATAGTATTAGTGCATTTATTTCATTTCTTCCAGCTTCTTTCAGACAACATTGGAGTTTATTTGCAAAGCCATTTTAGGTGGATCAGCTCCTAAAACAATATCAGATTGCAGCAATACAAGGGGCATAAATATAGATGTCGCCCAGTACAAGTTATGATAAAGTCAGGCATACATGGGAATATCACAGTATCCAAGAGATGGCATTAAGCAAAGTAATATATGATGTTTGTAACATTTGTAGTTAATTTCAGGCGAAGTCAACTTATCGTGGGATATATATAGCATATAATATGGTGGTTATGAATCATCTCAATTTAAATTGCAAATGGAAATATGGAGAGTATAGGAAAAATTAACTGGAGGTGAGCATGTAAGAGCATGTCGAAGTGGAACCCAAGAGACTACCATTATACATGCCAATAAGTACTTTCCTGCTGTTAGGATAAACCGGTTAAATCAGAGTGAAAGTCCTGGGTGACCATGAGTATAGTAAAAGAAAGGTCATTCAAAAGATGAGTGACATACCATATTTGCCATGAAAAATTATAAAAAATAAAGATGTGGTGTATTTAAGCTTGACAGAAGGACTGCCATATGCACTCATGGTTGCTTAGGGTACCCTAATCAAGGTTGGTTGGCACTAAGTAAATAATGCGAGTGGGACAAGCATAAACTATGCTCTGTAGAACGGTTTCTGTGAGGTGTCCCCAACAGCAAAACTCATTTATACTGAGAGCAGTATGTTAATGAAGCATAACAACAATATTAAAAAAGGAAATCAATATAGAGAAACAATACGAGGATATCCAAGTAAACAGTGGGTGATGCTTGGAGATTGTCCAGCACTTCACCATTCATATTCCCATTTGGATCTCTACTCGTCCTCTTGGAACAAAAGGAACTACTCGTTAAGATGCCATGTAGGGGCAGTGTGGGGCTAAGCCACTGCAGGAAGCAGTGCGGGTAGTCCCAATGCTTGTAAGAAGGGTGAAGCCTCAGTGATGTTGTAGAGCCAATGTAAAGTTACCAGTAGGGATCTTGGAGAACCCCATTTATAGGCCACTCCAGATTCCTTTTGCCAAGTTGTCACTGGCTTAAAAGTTCAACACCACTGGAGCATGGATCTTGTCAGGTTATGATAGAATGTGAGGTGTGATTTTTTTTTTTAATGGAATAGCTCTCGAATAGCTGCCATGATAAGGCCCTTATCTTGTAATGTGGAACAGCAGACCACAACATCTTTAGTGATATTGAGAGGTGTGTTAGGGGATAAGCCTGATCAAAGGTTAGTTTTCTTGCAAGCCTCGGTAGTATTTCCGCCACCAGCTGTCTCAGGTAATGAGATAGCTCTCCCAGTGGCCCTATATTGGATATAACCATATTTTGAAAGGAGATGCATACATTTTTAGTAAGTCACCTAAAAATTTAGGGTCAGAGGAGGAGAGACCTGACCACCCTGACCACACTCCCACTCATACCCCTAAAACTAAAGTCTCCCTCTTTGTCATTTTGAAATGCTGTTTTTGCTCTAAATTACATCTTATTGTATAAATTATTATTAGTAAGTCACCTTAAATTTCTCAGAACAGCATCATCCCCAATCAAACCCCTTAAATAAAAGGGTCACTCTTTCCCTATTGAGATTTTTAAAAGTTTGTTGCTATTAATTAGTGCAATAAGGATACTGCATTACTCTTGCAATATTGTAAATGAATATTAATACAAAAAAAGAAAAGTCCTCTGCTCAAACACCCACTACTCTATGGCTGCAACAACAACCATAGTACACAACAGCCCCAATACATACAGTAAAAAGTTACCTGCGCTCTTCCCAAATTCCTATGTATATTTAAACAAATGGAGGTTATTTAGTGAGGGGGAATGCCCAGCTGCCACATGAAGGCAAACCTCTTAGGTGGGTCCTACACTAACCATTCCCCTTCCTTCTTTTTTTTTCATTAATATTTTAAATGAGTTGGAAATCAACACGTTTATAGGCCAAGCAATTGTGGAATGCTGATCCATATATTGATATGTAGGTACTTCTGCTAAGTAAGGGGTCACATGCATTCACATTTATACATCAATGCCCATTAAACTCCCACAATTAAATACCAACTCTGAGGAAACAAGTGACTATGACTTGTTATATGGGGTAGAATTTGGGGACGCACCCATATTGCTGCATACCTGCTTATCATTGAATCCTGGTTACTTCTATCCATTTTTTTTAAGTTAATTACAATTTAAGAATTTGCCTCTTGGCAGATTGATGATGCAGTTAAATAATTAGTTAATGTCGTAATAAGAATATGGCTCACTCCTAATCTTCCATTATTACAACCCGTTCTTTGCTATGTTCTGCAGAACATTGGCTGTGTTTATTCGATTTCACATTAACAAACTAAATCTTTAACTCAAACAGGAACAAACTTTTGGCAGAGCTGGAATTATTTTTAATTCCCACTGTAAATTGAATTAAGTTATCAATCTCTTACTCCCTCAAGGAACCAATGAGAAATGCTGATACAATCATTCTGTCATTTATGAAATTCTTCACATTAGGTTAAAACACATTTTAGTGAGATTATGTTATTTATTCAGCCTTTATGAGAAAATTAAACTAAAACTTATGAGTAAACAGTTCATAGTTTGAGGCTTAAACTAAACAGACAGTTGTACTAGCTGCTTTATATGATAATTAGCAAGTTTCCTTTAGTTTGTACAAATTTATCTTTTTTTTTTTGTCTCCAATGAAATATAACTATAAGTACAAGCAGAAGAACTTTAGTTAGATATAAAACCCAGAATGATACAGCTTGTACCTAGCTAGAGTTTCTTATGATACAGCTTGTTCCTGTCTCACTTTCCTGTTTTCTTGTACTGATGATGACCTGGTGTAGATTATAGTTTATAATTAAAATGGAAATAAATACTTCATTTGATAGAGCCTTAAAAAATGTAGTGTGGCTGAAAGATTGAAATGCAAGACGTAAAGATGAGGATCATTATCAGGATTGGAGATTTAGACAATATGTCTAGGAAACTGTTTTACAACTGGTTAAGTTAATGAAGTAGACAGGAGATTTCTTTAGATTAATCTCAGGTTTTACTCCAGAGAGATGAACTGAACTAAATAGGCAAGCAACGTAGGACGTCAGAAGGTCCGTTATTGAAGTCCTACACTGGAATAGACAGAGTAGTCTGTGATAATCCCGGGTTGAGCACTGGTAACAAATTTAGGCAATGATCTGCTGAAAGATGAAGGTTATGTAATGTCAGAAGGTTCAGCAACCCTAAAACCGTCACAATAACTTGCTAGCATGCCATCACATATCTGTTGTACATAATAAAGAATATATCATAAAAAATAAAGACTATAAAAAAAAAATAGTATGATAAGAACTTTGAAAAATATTTACCCGGCTGCAGCCACCTCTTTGCAGAATTGTAAAAGAGCACCTGCTTCCATTCATAATATGCTCTCAAGATAGATCATTTGCTTTATTGTGCTTCAAAAATGAATCATTATCACCATTAATTTGCATTTGGTCTCATATGAGTGTGCACTGACCCAAAGTTTAAATGTAGAATTTGTGCTACGTACCTTGTGGAATACCATACCGTATACGTTGGTGTCAGCACGTGTAAGCATGTTATGAATCCTACATGGGCCAGTAATTAGTTCTTAAGGCATATAGTCATAATTTTTTTTTTTGTTAAAATATTCTAGATGAAATGAAGCTAAAACATTTTAATATAACAAGTATTGACTATATGCTGGATAAATGCAACATTAACAATCATTGTCTCAAATCACATAGAGAATGAATGGCCCAAAACCACACATGCGATTCTTTGTAATCCATGAACAGAATCTGAGCAAAATTGTCTGATCACATGTTGTCTAGATATTCCCAATTCCTCCTGAGGTGTACCTAGGTTACTTGACACGTGGAGTGGCATTGCGAGTTTGAACTCTGCCTGGATTGTAATTTGTTTTGTGCTGTTCCATTTCCCTTAGCTTTCCCCCTGATCTCAATGGGTGTATCTTGTATATTTATCCAGCTCCTTAAGCTTTGTGTTTCTCTTAAATCCCTTTACCCCTTGTGTTTCTCTAAACCTTCCTGCCCTCTTGTGTGTATCTTGCCCCCCCCCCTTACTCCTATATGAGTTTCTTAACCTTCCATTATCCCATCTGTGTCTTTTTATCAACTTTCTCTTTGTGTGTGTCTCAACCCTGTAGGTGTCTCTTAATCCCCCTATTAACCAATACTGTAGTATGGATAAGCAGGATCATAATAGAGGATCTGCATGTTCTGCTTGGTTAGTCAGGAATCTCTTGAGCAGCATGCAGTGAGCAGCCAATAGGGCAGGGATGTTCGGTCAAACCCTTGCCTCCTCCACTTATTGTACACCATTTGCAGCCATGGGCATCAGAATTGGGGGCAAGAGGGAGCACTTGCCACCCCCCCCGAACTTTTCAACATGTTCCCTCCTTACAGGCAATTTTCCCTCAGACTGACAGTTCAGTCCTAGGGAAAGAAGGAGGGAGGTGCTGGGGGCTGGAGGGAGCACTGTGAGGTTTCCTTCCGAATCCCCAGTAGCTCCGCCCCTCACATTCTCTGCCCCCGCACTCACACTGCTGACCTCGCCATAAGGAAGAGGACAGACTTCGCCTCCCAGTGCTCCTAGTCTCCCACAGCCTTCTGTGACAGGTAGGCTACAGCCCATGACAGTGTGTATGTGTATGTGTGTGTGTGTGTGCCTGATAGTGAGTGAGCTTGTGTGTGTGTGTGTGTGTGTGTGCCTGATAGTGAGTAAGCTTGTGTGTGTGTGTGGCTGATAGTGAGTGAGCTTGTGTGTGTGTGTATTTGTGTGCCTGATAGTGAGTACACAGTTTTTCTGTAGTGAGCATGTTCCAGTCACCCTTGGGACACCACAGCATCCTCTTATTTTAATGTATTGCACTGGTTTGGTATATGGTGCAGTTACGTTACAGTTACCTATACAATTTTTTTTTTAATAAATCTTCTTTTTAAATATGTATTTGTTTTGCTCTGTAAGCCCATTCTTTTAGGCAATGCTTCCTATAATAAATAGAATTTCTACTTATTTTCTACAGTTATGGTCGTGGAAAGGTTTGCTTGCAAAGCACAGCTAAACATTTCAGAATTCCAGGGATGATCTTCAGCATAAATATCAAGGGCTCCCTGTCTGGTAACAAACATGAGAGTATGAGGCAACACGGTTTGACAACATACACTGAACAAAATTATAAATGCAACACTTTTGTTTTTGCCCCCATTTTTCATGAGCTTAACTCAAAGATCTAAGACTTTTTCTATGTACACAAAAGGCATATTTCTCTCAAATATTGTTCACAACTCTGTCTAAATCTGTGTTAGTGAGCACTTCTCCTTTTCCGAGATAATCCATCCACCTCACAGGTGTGGCATATCAAGATGCTGATTAGACAGCACGATTATTGCAAAGGTGTGCCTTAGCCTGGCCACAATAAAAGGCCACTGCTCACTAACAGCGTGTCACACAAGAAATGCTTTGCAGCATTGAGTTACTCGCACTGTATAGCAGTTCTTTTAGTTCTACTATCAGTCATAGGAGAGTAAGTGCTTTGCAAATAGCCATTCAACTTCCTAATGCCAGTACCCTAAACACCCATTTTCCCTAACCCCAAATTTAATCCTTGAAATTAAACAAATGTAAGAACTCAAAGCCTAAACTAGAAACAAAACCCTTTACCTTAATCCTAGGTTTAACTGCCCTTATAAACGAAACCCCCCGTATACCTCAATACATAATTAGCTCCAATCTAAACCCAATAATTGTAACACCCCTTATATCACAAATATAACACCTCTCACATGTTTTGTCCTCTTACTGCTAAGCAACCTATGGAATCTAACTTGGACACTAACTCCTCTATTAAACCTCCTTCTTCACCCAAACTACTTCTAACATTTTATTTAACCCAGCATGCATTTCAATCTTCATTCCTGTTCCTTCTCATACATCTCATTCCACTAACCTGCTAACAGAAACATATAAGCACTATCCAGCCACTTATTCCTCCTACCACCCATCCTGGTTTCGTCTAACTTTCTAGCATGCTTTTCAAGCTGTTTGGCATCACACTCACTCACCGCTCATTCCCTTTACATGATACCAGTGGCTGCAATTATCCTTTAATTCTCTTTGGCTATCACCCCATAATTCCCCCAGCTATTTCTTGTTTCAGCTCTCCATTTTAACCTCTAGATTGTACGCTCTCAGGCAATCTAGCTAAGTACTCTGTATAAAAGAGCTTCAGTGGTTCGATCTCAGCTCATGAGCAAAGCCCTCTTTGCGTTTTCTATTGGTCTGTTTATATGGTACTGTCTTTTCCCCCAGTTGTACAGTGCTGTGCAATATGTTGGCACTTTGTAAATCCCAGTAATAATAATAATACACGTCTGAGCTGCATACTCTCACTACACTCACAGATTCAAACACAAGATTTTACAATTAGAAATATGAACAATTATACCTGTAGTTATCAAATTTGAAGATATAGACTTTTTTAAGTCTGCAATATCCAGTAATAAATTCATTAAACTAACTTTATGTCCCCCTTTTTTTTTTTTTAGGGGGGGGGGGTAATTACAGACACCTGATATGTAAAACCAGTCCTGTTTTTATATGTACATAACTACCATGCTCCCTTAATCGTGTTGACTTTTCACATACTCAAGGTCTATGATCTAGTATCCAAATTCTTGGCAAATCAAAGGTTAAGTTCAGAAAACCTTGGTAGCAGTAATTTGACCACAAGGTCATTACATTTATAACAGTAGACAGACCAGAGGCATATTTGGTGTTGGCTTATTTAAATTTCATGAACATAGATGTTCACTCATTAAACTGCACCTGTCATTAATTAGTAGTTATTTCTGAGTTTTAATAATGCAAATTCTAATGAACAGCATTTTGTAATTCTGTGCCAAAGGGGTCCAATTGCAATTTACATGACACGATCATCAATTACTATTTTAAGACTTTTATCTATGTCAGCAATTGCCAATTTCTTGGTAGAAGCCCTGAAATCTTTTCAATTAACATAATAATGTCATTCATTATAGTTCACGGAAATCCAGAAAAGTTAAATATAATCATTTAGTTAAATGTCCAAGATTTAGAATTAATAATTCCATTTAATGTACTATCACTAAAAATCTACCTTCTCTAAAACATTGTGATTGGCTAGTGACCTGAATTATTATTTAATTATTTATAACATATATTGCCAGTAAGGATATATTGAGCTTTTTCTTGTTTTCAAGTATGTCCTGGGCAAATGGATCTTGAGTTCATGTTAGTACAAGATACAGTGCAGTTCTGTCAATATAAGTTTCTGAACTAAAACACATGGTGTTAACATGTCCCTAATCATGTTAGGTATGGATGTCTAATGGGTTGAAAAGAACCGATGCTAAGTTGCTATTCTGTTCCATGAGAAGCCTAAAATGTGGATTTATACCACGAGGATTGAGGGTCTTCATACGGATCATTATGTGAGCAGAGTATTAGCTTAAAGTTCTGATGTCATTATAGTCATGTCTATAATGGAACAGTAGACAAAAGACCAGGTTCTGTTCCTCTGGCTTTCTTAACAAAGGCGCTTATTCTCCATCGAAGATCTATCTTTCTGTGTAACATTATTAAACTGTACCATCTGTCAAGTTTTTTAAATGTACTGCTGTTTGCATTATGAGTAAATCCCCCTTAAAGAACATATACACTAAACGATATTATAAACGTAACACTTTAGTTTTTGCCCCCATTTTTCATGAGCTGAACTCAAAGATCTAATACTTTTTCTATGTACACAAAAGGCCTATTTCTCTCAAATATTGTTCACAAATCTGTCTAAATCTGTGTTTGTGAGCACTTCTCCTTTGGTGAGATAATCCATCCACCTCACAGGTGTGGCATATCAAGATGCTGATTAGACAGCATGATTATTGCAAAGGTGTGCCTTAGCCTGGCCACAATAAAATCTGGTGTGACCACCATTTTGCTCACACAGTGCAACATATCTCCTTCGCATAGAGTCAACAGGTTGTTGATTGTGGCCTGTTGAATGTTGGTCCACTCCTCTTCAATGGTTGTGAGAAGTTGCTTGATATTGGCAGGATCTGGAACACGCTGTAGTATACATGCTCAATTGGTGACATGTCCAGTGAGTATGCTGGCCATGCAAGAAGGGGGATGTTTTCAGCTTCCAGGAATTTTCATGCTGCAACATGAGGTGATGGTCGTGAATGAATGGCACAACAAGGATTTTCATCATCTGAAGACTTTTTCCTTTCTTGATTCGTTAAACCCCTGGTGGGGTGAGAAGCCTGTTTCATCACATGTTTGTGAGTTTTCTACCAACACCACATATTCAATCTTATTTTTAATTGTATTATGCTATGTTTTGTTTATTATTATTATAGATCTACATTTGATTTACTTTTCCTGGCCCTCATTTCCAGGTTGTTCTTTAAATTTTTATATATGTATACTGGGTGTTTTGTTCCCACTTTTCTTTGACTTTATTGCTTATTAGGTGTCTGTGAGGTACACCTGGGAACACCTTTAGTTTTACGTATATTATTATGTTAATTCTAGTTTGTATATTCTTTCGGTTTTCACAGTATTATACTTAGTCTGCCTTTCTGTAATGCAGAGGAGGCAGTTTGGCACCTCTGGCCTGCACTTCGGATGGCTGCAGACCACAAGTAGCTGTCTTCCTAACTCGGGGCGCAGCCTCGGATTACCAGAGGAAAGCTCTGACACTGTAAATGTCTGAGCTCGCGAGACAGTTACTCAAAGTCTGTACCCAGTGAAGGAGCAGACCAGATTCTTAGCTCCCTGGATCACCAGAGATGAGCATTCCTCCCTCCCTGCAATGAAACAACAAGGAAGGGGGAATTAACATTTTGTTTTTAAATCATTATTAATTATTATTATTAACACTACACCCCTATACACACACACATGGATGAAGATGTATGACCGGGGTGGATTGGGTGTGCTCTTTTTGCACAGGGCGCCTAATGGCCTGAGGCCGGCCCTGGTTACCACATGGTACCCCCTAACTGTAAATACTATTATGAGTTTATATATACTTGCTCCCTTTTCAAACGCCTAAATGCCTTTACTTTTTCACTTACAGAAGGTAAGTGAAAGGTATAATAAGGTAAGTGAAGGTAAAAAAAAGGAGAGGTAGCTATTTTAAATTGCACAAATTGCTTGTCACCACCAAGCCCCCTTAACATATTCCAGAAGGGCCATGAGGTGATCTGCCCTTTAGAAAGTGCATCTAGTGTCACTGCTAAAACAATCAGGTCCTCAGTCAGCTATAACAGGGTCTATGCTTTATGGGTCTGGCCCACTGGATACCAGCCTCCCATGTTCATGGCAATATGGTACAATTTATCGTATTAAGTTCACAAGCAGAGAAGCTAGTACAACATCTCTATCTTGTTGTATTCTCTGGTCTGCCAGGTTCTCCCTATTTGCTGCAGCTACACCAAGAGGTGGCAAACCCCAGAGTTAGTGCTTGGAAGTCACAGGGAGCAATTCCATAAACCCACTCAATATATATAGAAATACTGAAGATCCATCCTACTTACCCTCTCTCCAAGCATCAGAGGTGACAGAGCTCTGATCTGATGTGCAAGGCATTTCAAAAGTGGGGTAATGAGGAAACCACATCTTACATCCTTTGATATCCCCACACAAGTTCTGAAAGCCCAAGCTCCTCATGTCCCAGTCCCACAGCAGCCAACTCCAGAGAGTACCTGAAATTGCATCTGATACTGTGGAATAACCCCACTATCCCCTTCTGGGTCTGCCAATGTGATCCTCTACTGTCCATTTTATCTTCTTCCCAAACCATTGCATGGAGCTCCTACACAAGGGATTTTGTGTCCGCTTTCGTGAGGATTCTAGCCGAGATCTGGGTGACTTCAGAGTGGATCTGGGCCATGAATCCCTCATCTGTCAAGTTTTTTAAATGTACTGCTGTTTGCATTATGAGTAAATCCCCCTTAAAGAACATATACACTAAACGATATTATAAACGTAACACTTTAGTTTTTGCCCCCATTTTTCATGAGCTGAACTCAAAGATCTAATACTTTTTCTATGTACACAAAAGGCCTATTTCTCTCAAATATTGTTCACAAATCTGTCTAAATCTGTGTTTGTGAGCACTTCTCCTTTGGTGAGATAATCCATCCACCTCACAGGTGTGGCATATCAAGATGCTGATTAGACAGCATGATTATTGCAAAGGTGTGCCTTAGCCTGGCCACAATAAAATCTGGTGTGACCACCATTTTGCTCACACAGTGCAACATATCTCCTTCGCATAGAGTCAACAGGTTGTTGATTGTGGCCTGTTGAATGTTGGTCCACTCCTCTTCAATGGTTGTGAGAAGTTGCTTGATATTGGCAGGATCTGGAACACGCTGTAGTATACATGCTCAATTGGTGACATGTCCAGTGAGTATGCTGGCCATGCAAGAAGGGGGATGTTTTCAGCTTCCAGGAATTTTCATGCTGCAACATGAGGTGATGGTCGTGAATGAATGGCACAACAAGGATTTTCATCATCTGAAGACTTTTCCCTTTCTTGATTCGTTAAACCCCTGGTGGGGTGAGAAGCCTGTTTCATCACATGTTTGTGAGTTTTCTACCAACACCACATATTCAATCTTATTTTTAATTGTATTATGCTATGTTTTGTTTATTATTATTATAGATCTACATTTGATTTACTTTTCCTGGCCCTCATTTCCAGGTTGTTCTTTAAATTTTTATATATGTATACTGGGTGTTTTGTTCCCACTTTTCTTTGACTTTATTGCTTATTAGGTGTCTGTGAGGTACACCTGGGAACACCTTTAGTTTTACGTATATTATTATGTTAATTCTAGTTTGTATATTCTTTCGGTTTTCACAGTATTATACTTAGTCTGCCTTTCTGTAATGCAGAGGAGGCAGTTTGGCACCTCTGGCCTGCACTTCGGATGGCTGCAGACCACAAGTAGCTGTCTTCCTAACTCGGGGCGCAGCCTCGGATTACCAGAGGAAAGCTCTGACACTGTAAATGTCTGAGCTCGCGAGACAGTTACTCAAAGTCTGTACCCAGTGAAGGAGCAGACCAGATTCTTAGCTCCCTGGATCACCAGAGATGAGCATTCCTCCCTCCCTGCAATGAAACAACAAGGAAGGGGGAATTAACATTTTGTTTTTAAATCATTATTAATTATTATTATTAACACTACACCCCTATACACACACACATGGATGAAGATGTATGACCGGGGTGGATTGGGTGTGCTCTTTTTGCACAGGGCGCCTAATGGCCTGAGGCCGGCCCTGGTTACCACATGGTACCCCCTAACTGTAAATACTATTATGAGTTTATATATACTTGCTCCCTTTTCAAACGCCTAAATGCCTTTACTTTTTCACTTACAGAAGGTAAGTGAAAGGTATAATAAGGTAAGTGAAGGTAAAAAAAAGGAGAGGTAGCTATTTTAAATTGCACAAATTGCTTGTCACCACCAAGCCCCCTTAACATATTCCAGAAGGGCCATGAGGTGATCTGCCCTTTAGAAAGTGCATCTAGTGTCACTGCTAAAACAATCAGGTCCTCAGTCAGCTATAACAGGGTCTATGCTTTATGGGTCTGGCCCACTGGATACCAGCCTCCCATGTTCATGGCAATATGGTACAATTTATCGTATTAAGTTCACAAGCAGAGAAGCTAGTACAACATCTCTATCTTGTTGTATTCTCTGGTCTGCCAGGTTCTCCCTATTTGCTGCAGCTACACCAAGAGGTGGCAAACCCCAGAGTTAGTGCTTGGAAGTCACAGGGAGCAATTCCATAAACCCACTCAATATATATAGAAATACTGAAGATCCATCCTACTTACCCTCTCTCCAAGCATCAGAGGTGACAGAGCTCTGATCTGATGTGCAAGGCATTTCAAAAGTGGGGTAATGAGGAAACCACATCTTACATCCTTTGATATCCCCACACAAGTTCTGAAAGCCCAAGCTCCTCATGTCCCAGTCCCACAGCAGCCAACTCCAGAGAGTACCTGAAATTGCATCTGATACTGTGGAATAACCCCACTATCCCCTTCTGGGTCTGCCAATGTGATCCTCTACTGTCCATTTTATCTTCTTCCCAAACCATTGCATGGAGCTCCTACACAAGGGATTTTGTGTCCGCTTTCGTGAGGATTCTAGCCGAGATCTGGGTGACTTCAGAGTGGATCTGGGCCATGAATCCCTCATCTGTCAAGTTTTTTAAATGTACTGCTGTTTGCATTATGAGTAAATCCCCCTTAAAGAACATATACACTAAACGATATTATAAACGTAACACTTTAGTTTTTGCCCCCATTTTTCATGAGCTGAACTCAAAGATCTAATACTTTTTCTATGTACACAAAAGGCCTATTTCTCTCAAATATTGTTCACAAATCTGTCTAAATCTGTGTTTGTGAGCACTTCTCCTTTGGTGAGATAATCCATCCACCTCACAGGTGTGGCATATCAAGATGCTGATTAGACAGCATGATTATTGCAAAGGTGTGCCTTAGCCTGGCCACAATAAAATCTGGTGTGACCACCATTTTGCTCACACAGTGCAACATATCTCCTTCGCATAGAGTCAACAGGTTGTTGATTGTGGCCTGTTGAATGTTGGTCCACTCCTCTTCAATGGTTGTGAGAAGTTGCTTGATATTGGCAGGATCTGGAACACGCTGTAGTATACATGCTCAATTGGTGACATGTCCAGTGAGTATGCTGGCCATGCAAGAAGGGGGATGTTTTCAGCTTCCAGGAATTTTCATGCTGCAACATGAGGTGATGGTCGTGAATGAATGGCACAACAAGGATTTTCATCATCTGAAGACTTTTCCCTTTCTTGATTCGTTAAACCCCTGGTGGGGTGAGAAGCCTGTTTCATCACATGTTTGTGAGTTTTCTACCAACACCACATATTCAATCTTATTTTTAATTGTATTATGCTATGTTTTGTTTATTATTATTATAGATCTACATTTGATTTACTTTTCCTGGCCCTCATTTCCAGGTTGTTCTTTAAATTTTTATATATGTATACTGGGTGTTTTGTTCCCACTTTTCTTTGACTTTATTGCTTATTAGGTGTCTGTGAGGTACACCTGGGAACACCTTTAGTTTTACGTATATTATTATGTTAATTCTAGTTTGTATATTCTTTCGGTTTTCACAGTATTATACTTAGTCTGCCTTTCTGTAATGCAGAGGAGGCAGTTTGGCACCTCTGGCCTGCACTTCGGATGGCTGCAGACCACAAGTAGCTGTCTTCCTAACTCGGGGCGCAGCCTCGGATTACCAGAGGAAAGCTCTGACACTGTAAATGTCTGAGCTCGCGAGACAGTTACTCAAAGTCTGTACCCAGTGAAGGAGCAGACCAGATTCTTAGCTCCCTGGATCACCAGAGATGAGCATTCCTCCCTCCCTGCAATGAAACAACAAGGAAGGGGGAATTAACATTTTGTTTTTAAATCATTATTAATTATTATTATTAACACTACACCCCTATACACACACACATGGATGAAGATGTATGACCGGGGTGGATTGGGTGTGCTCTTTTTGCACAGGGCGCCTAATGGCCTGAGGCCGGCCCTGGTTACCACATGGTACCCCCTAACTGTAAATACTATTATGAGTTTATATATACTTGCTCCCTTTTCAAACGCCTAAATGCCTTTACTTTTTCACTTACAGAAGGTAAGTGAAAGGTATAATAAGGTAAGTGAAGGTAAAAAAAAGGAGAGGTAGCTATTTTAAATTGCACAAATTGCTTGTCACCACCAAGCCCCCTTAACATATTCCAGAAGGGCCATGAGGTGATCTGCCCTTTAGAAAGTGCATCTAGTGTCACTGCTAAAACAATCAGGTCCTCAGTCAGCTATAACAGGGTCTATGCTTTATGGGTCTGGCCCACTGGATACCAGCCTCCCATGTTCATGGCAATATGGTACAATTTATCGTATTAAGTTCACAAGCAGAGAAGCTAGTACAACATCTCTATCTTGTTGTATTCTCTGGTCTGCCAGGTTCTCCCTATTTGCTGCAGCTACACCAAGAGGTGGCAAACCCCAGAGTTAGTGCTTGGAAGTCACAGGGAGCAATTCCATAAACCCACTCAATATATATAGAAATACTGAAGATCCATCCTACTTACCCTCTCTCCAAGCATCAGAGGTGACAGAGCTCTGATCTGATGTGCAAGGCATTTCAAAAGTGGGGTAATGAGGAAACCACATCTTACATCCTTTGATATCCCCACACAAGTTCTGAAAGCCCAAGCTCCTCATGTCCCAGTCCCACAGCAGCCAACTCCAGAGAGTACCTGAAATTGCATCTGATACTGTGGAATAACCCCACTATCCCCTTCTGGGTCTGCCAATGTGATCCTCTACTGTCCATTTTATCTTCTTCCCAAACCATTGCATGGAGCTCCTACACAAGGGATTTTGTGTCCGCTTTCGTGAGGATTCTAGCCGAGATCTGGGTGACTTCAGAGTGGATCTGGGCCATGAATCCCTCAATCTCTGCATCCTGCAGTGATTCTCCTGCGCTGTCTGAGCCAAGACAGGCGCCATTTTGTCTGTAGGTCACAGGCCGCTGAGATGAGATGGCACAGAGACAAAATCATCCAGCATTCCAATGTACCCACCTGCGAGGTATTAGGAGCTGATGGCTTCTTATTTTGGACCATTTTGACAAAACTTGAGGCTGATGATTACAGCTGAAAATGACAGGGGTGCGGAGCTCCTCTAACACATGTCTTGCACCATGCGTGGTCAGGTCACCGCCCCAGCTTTTTATTATTAAATAATATTTCCTTGAAGTCTGCTGACAAAATATTTATTGCCGGTTTCGTAACGCACCAATAAGGGGAAGGATCCTGAGCATTACTGCAGAAATACCTATTATAAATGTGGAATTTAGATCAGTTATTATTTAGCAAATTCATTCGAGTGATGCATTCCTTAGTAGGTTTTGTTTTGTTTGTCTTTGTAAACAAGCCTGAATATAATTTAAAGCGTATCACTCAAACACATAGCAATTTTGAGTCAGTTCTAAATTACGATTATTCTCATTAATGTTTACTTTCATAAAAATACATTTTAAGACAAACTGCACAAGATTTGAGTGAAGTGTGTTGACAACATTTGTGCTTATTTTACACACACAACATTTTTTAGTTCCCACAAAGAAATATATGACAAGCTAATACAGAAAGCTTTAGAAGTACCAAATCTACTAACTTTCCTAGCAAATATATTTAGGATTGAAGCTAAATTAAACATAAACTATGTCTCCTGAGTAGGCTATGCATCTGTACATGTACCATGCATCATTAGTAATCAACAAATTCACTGGGCGGGAAGAAACAAAAGGAATCCAAGCTCTACCGTTCTGACAGGAGTTTAAAAAGGCAAACGTTTTCATATGTGCATGACCGAAGAACTTCAAGGAAGACTTTTGGGAGAAGATGACTGTTCACTTACTGAATAATATAAATCAATTTATTCAGCTCCATTAAGTATTTGGTCATTTTTTGGCCCATGTTGTTCATGAAATTAACAGGTTTTCATGATTTCCATAACTAATGTGTAATCCTGGGAGATCTCTAAAAATCAGAGAAAGACTAGAGGGACTTGGTTTTAATTCTTCTTTATTTCATTTTGTGCTAATAACTTCCAGTGATCTAATCTTCTAATAAAGTCACCAATATTCTCTAATATTAATTTAGCTAGCTTCCTACACTAAACACTTTATCACTTGAAAAGTGTAATAAAAAAAAAAAAGCAAAACCCAAATCAAATAAATGTAAGAAATATTTGTTAAGTCACATACAAATAAATCTGAAATGTGGTGTGCTGCAATATTAGTTTCATTGTTAGTGGTTTCACAATAGTCAGGGACAGAGAAGGTGGTATTCAATATAATTCAGTAGATTTTTTTATCACTATACGCGTATTTTGCAGGGATCAAGCATGTGGTCCCATGGGGTTGAATTTAGGAGGTACTCACTGTCAACATATTTCAGATAAATAAAGTGCAGTTTAAGAGAAAATGTAAAATAACTTACTCTTAAAGGGAAATTGTGACAAAAGTAATCTCGGCACTGGCTTTTGGAGGGTCTTGCTGGCCAGCCTCTTGCCTCAGGACTATGGGCCCTGCAATGTACCATGCCCAATGCACTTTAAAAGGCTCTGTTCATGTAAAGTAAGTACTTTTGTACTCCAGACAGAGAGACTGACCGTTAGCCCTAATTCTCTGGAACTGTTTTGGGCATGGGACCATGTGCATGGTGGGTCAAAACTATGACTTCCAGGAAATTCCTGAACCCCTGATCTGATCTTGGTGATTTCTGGATATGTTGTTCACCCAGATCAGGGCTATCAGGAGATGTAATATGGGGATATGTTGTATTTTGGGGTACTTATTGGACTTTGTAAAAATGTGTGTTTTTTTTCTGCCTGGGGATAATCAAGTTAATGCATTATCTGCCTTAATTATATCACAGGCAGAGGGGAGGGATTGTGTACTGTATGTTGGAGTGTCATTCATTGTCACATTGTTTTCATTGGTTTGTACACTTTGTGTCCCTGTGCCCAATAAGGTCCACCTGGGTGTCACCCTTGTTGGGAAACCTGCATAAAAGGCCAGCTGTGGCTTCCATTAAACAGACTTACTTCACCCTCAATCTAGAGTCTTGTCTCTTATTGGGGAAACTGCTATATCACAACAAGGGATTGCTATAATCACTATACTCCCTTGGATTCTCTGAGCTCTTGTAAGAGCTATTCCTGCTTGACTCTATAGAGGAAGAGAGGTTCACCCACTGGAACCTGGAGCCTTGTCGTGGGTCCAGGGTGGGTAGGAGACGGCGAGACCCCAACCAAGCTGCGGCCCTTGTGGTGTCTGCAGTGCTTATGGTGTCTGGTGGAGTGCTTGGAGCACCCGGTGAGCACTAGGAGCTTCTGTCGGCGGAGGTACCCAACCGGGGTACAGGAAGCTCCGTTACAGAAACTATAGTGCCAGGAAAACAAAGTTGTTTTCCTGGCACTATAGCTCCCTATAGTGCCCCCCACCCTCCCCACTCCGCCCCTCCATTCCCCCATGGTGCAAAAGGGGTTAAAAACCCCTTCTGTCACTTACCTGTTTTATTAAAGAATCACTATAGGGTCAGGAACACAAACATGTATTCCTGACCCTATAGTGTTAACACCACCATCTAGCCCCCCTGGGCCCCTCATGCCTCCATAAATATAGCAACCTCTTACTGTATTCAAGCCAGAAGCTGTAGATCTGCATGCTGTTTGCCTAAAAACAATAGTCTGCTGACATCATTAGAAGTGGTAGCCTGATCCAATCACAGTGCTTCCCCATAGGATTGGCTGAGACTGACAAAGAGGCAGATCAGGGGCAGAGCCAGCATGATTCAAATACAGCCCTGGCCAATCAGCATCTCCTCATAGAGATGAATTGAATCAATGAATCTCTATGAGGAAAAATCAGTGTCTGCATGCAGAGGGAGGAGATACTGAATGTTTGTATGCATTTTAGGCAGCCATGACCCAGGAAGGATCTCGAACAGCCATCTGAGGAGTGGCCAGTGAAGTTATCACTAGACTGTAATGTAAACACTGCATTTTCTCTGAAAAGACAGTGTTTACAGCAAAAAGCCTGAAGGTAATGATTCTACTCGCCAGAACAAATTCAATAAGCTGTAGTTGTTCTGGTGACTATAGTGTCCCTTTAACTAAGTTAGAGAGCAAATAAGAGTTTTTATTTTTACTTTAACAGGAATGAACACTGAGCCACCAATTAGAAGGTTAACATTTTTCTTTTTCTCATAAATTGGGAAAAGGTTCCTTCACAACAAAAGAAATGGATAGAAGTTTGTAGAAGATCTCTCTGATCGACATAGCTCAGATTAATACAATTTGATATATGCTTAAAAGATGTAGCTAATTATTCCAACCACTAGAGGCATCGATTCCCCACAAAGCAAAACCCACAAAGGAAGAAAAAAAGAGAGAAAAATCTGTCAAACCATTACAACCTAATATGTTCTACCAATTAGTTTACAAGCAATCGAAAGAAGACTGTGACTTTATATTTTCCGAACTTCATCCAGTACAATGTTTCAATGTTTCTAAACTGACTGATTTAACAGTACATGTCTTAAACCTCCCCTTGCTATCCTATGATTTAACTCTGCCAGCCCTGACTGCTTATTTGTGGATAAAACATTGCTTGTCCTTCATATAATACGCTTGTGCTCTCCATCTAATTCTGCAGAAGCCATGAATCTAACAGCCCATTATTGTCCTATTTTACAGGATTCAAGGTAACGTCACAAAATTCACTTTCATCTGGAGCCTAAAATTTAACACTTGCATATCATATATGAATGCAAGTGACACCCACAAATCCCAGCCCTTACCTGGTCACTGGAAAAACTGGTGAGTATTACTGCTTAATATCTATAATTAGCAGCATATCACCAACAAGGGGTTCACCCTTGTGAAGTGGATAGTAAAGATAACAGACAGAAGGCGATCAGCGCTTAAGATTATATATACATACAATACAAATGATGTCCTTAGTATATGAATCTATAAGTACAAAGCAAGGAACAGATTATGGTGTAGTACAGTAGATGTTTGTGAAGGGAGTACAAATGGGCAAAAGTGCACACTCACACTTTTAGAGCTGTCTTAGCTCTATTATGAAGTCCTGGACAGAATAATCCCCGTCCATGGATATAAGTGGAGGGTCTTTGGAGCTTGTTTTCAGGAGGGAGTAGGTATATGTAAAAAAAGACAAAATAGGAAATCCAATGGTATAGCCTATACAAATAATTGGTATTGATGGAGGAAAATATCCTACTTACCTCACCCAGAGCAATGTCCTTCTCTGGTATGAAGAACTTGAGGTGGAACAATCTCCACCTAGAGATATATGCTGGAACCGGAATGATGATGGGGGCTGTATGAAGGATATACTCCACAGGTAATGATGTATAAAATAGCAGGTTTATTACATAAAAAGCTGGAAACAACAGCTATATAAGTAAAAACAAATAACAAATAAAGTGTGAAAAAAAATCAGTCCTCGCTTAACGCGTTTCGCCAAAGGCTTTCTCAAAAGTGGCATTGGGATTGGGAAGTGGAGATTGTTCTTCATACCAGAGCAGGACATTGCTCTGGGTGGCGCAATTAGGATATTTTCCTCCATCAATACCAATTGTTTGTATATACTATACATTTGGATTTCCAATTTTGTCTTTGGCTCAAGAGTGGCTCAAGAAGAAGCACATTAAGGTCCTGGAATGGCTTTGCAAATCTCCAGACCTTAATCCCATAGAAAATCTGTGGAGGGAGCTGAAGGTTCGAGTTGCCAAATGTCAGCCTCGAAACCTTAATGACTTGGAAAGGATCTGCAAAGAGGAGTGGGACAAAATCCCTCCTGAGATATGTGCAAACTTGGTGGCCAACTACAAGAAACATCTGACCTCTGTGATTGCCAACAAGGGTTTTGACGCAAAGTACTAAGTCAAAGGGGTCAAATACTTATTTCACTCACTGACATGCAAATCCTTTTATAACTTTTTTGACATGCGTTTTTCTGGATTATGTTTTTGTTATTCTGTCTCTCGCTGTTAAAATACACCTACCATTAAAATTATAGACTGATCATTTCTGTCAGTGGGCAAACATTCAAAATCAGCAGGGGATCAAATACTTTTTTCCCTCACTGTAGATAAATTCACTTCACCAGCTATAATAGCCACAATTGACTGTATTATTGTTCCTCATATTATCATAGTACTACAACTAATAATAATAATAATAATAATGTTTCTAATATTGCCCAAGGATAGACGAACAGGAAGATGGATTCACTTTACCTACTATAAAAGTTACCACTCACTTTATTGCTTCTAATATTATCCTCCTCTCCGAAGCCCATGAACTCTGCTTTACCTCTCGTGCTCACAACAGTTCTATTAACTGTTTCCTTTTCTGTCTCACATACTACATCTACTTATACTAAACGGGAACTGTAACTTCTTTGGAATTATTACTGTTTAATAAAACATTGAAAATCTCCTACAATGTGTGTTACCCTGTTTTCATTAGATGCTCTATATCCTAAATGTATGTGAAAGTTTAAGCAAATATCGATTCCAGACAAGACAAAGACAAGGCTAACATTGCAAATGAAGAGGAGAAATTGAAACATTGTTACATCTCTCCTATTCTCAATATGTTTTCCTAAGCTGACTGCCAGGTATCAAGGACATAGCTTAGAATAATGATTGGCAGGGAGCTAAGAGGCAAACATTTTCAGGATAAAGTGGTATAAACTTCTACATTTAGTTTTAGTGTTCACACCTCAGAACTCATGTTTGTTAAATATAGGATTACATAAACATATTAGGTCACAGATCCCCTTTAAGCCAAAACGGAAGGTGCTATAAGACCTCTTCCACATCCTTATCTAAATAATACTGCTAAAGATTTTCCTGTTAACCAGGTTCCATGCTTTTGAGTTCATTTGTCTCTCGACAAATACTTTTGTTTGACTAAACTTGATTGTTTCCAAATTGATTTATTGATATCCCATGTAAAGTGTCACATACAGTGTTATTAATGCTGTTCCTGACTTAAAGGGACTCTGTAATAACCCAAAACATGTCATATAAATGAAGTGTTCTGGATGCAGAGGCCCTGTCATTTTAAACCTGCAGTGTAAAAGATAAAAAAAAGAAACTGTTATGTTGTGGCAGTCTGGGAACAAAAGCTGCTATATCCAGCAATTGATTGGAGAAGTGCAGCATTTGGCTGTGCATGTAGACCTCCAATCCATTGCTTCTCATAGGCAGCCACTAGAGGTGGATATAGCAGTTGGATATCAATGCTACAAGCTCATTAGGCCCTCCCTGTAGGAAATCATTGCTACAGTGCTTTCCTATGGAGAATTGACTGACGCTGGAAGTCCTCATGCTAAGCATGAGGACGTCCAGCATCAGTTAGGCGAAGTCATCTAACCACCCAGAACTGCCCCTAGTGGCTGTCTGATTGACAGCCACTAGAGGCAGTCTTAACCCTGCAAGGTAGTTATTGCAGTTTATGAGAACCATTGCAGGGTTAAAGGGACAGGGACCCTGAAGTGGTCTGGCTGCCTATAGTGTCTATTTAAACAAAGGCGGGTTGACAAAAGTGAACCTCGATAAATGGGATCCTATAGACCTATAATAATGATTAGTTATTTTCAGGACTATAAGTTTAATTGGACAATTGAAAACAACACACATTTTATGCAACGTTTATTTTTATATTGTAGGTACACTAATCAAGACAATCATCAAAACCTACTAGACTGAATTTTTCAAAATGTGAATAATGTAAAAAAAAACAACATAAGATAAAAAAATCTGCTCAGCAGATCCTTAAACTAAATAATGCAAATAATATTATATAAAACAAAAGAGCAATGTTGGTTGCTGAGAGCCATGTCTGACACTATGGATATGAAATGCAGCTCCAGAGTAAATTTCTATTTTGTTAGCATATCCCTTAACACTTAAGCTATAACATTCTCCTTAGTGTTTTCACCTTAATAATAATGTTTAAAGCATTAATATCAAAAATCATAACAAAGAAGACCTCACAGCAGGTTCTTTCAGGAACTATTATTAGTGTAAATATAGCTGGAACCTTTATCACACATTATTACCAGAGAGAACTATTGAGGATTCTAACTGCATGTATGTTTATAAAGCACATGAATTTAAATTCAACATGCCCAGATGGATTAATGATAGCATGGCTGATGGCAAGAAAGAGACTAACTGAGAGAGATGGTGTGACGAAGTGCCCTTCGCCACTTGTGCCTGGAGGGGACTACTGGCTAGCCTCCTGCCTTCCAACTATTGCCCCTGTGCTGATAGCTGTATTTTCCCCTGCAGAAAGGTTTATTTGTGTATTTCTGCCGGTGCGTTCGGGACTTTCAGTCCACAGTGCTGATGGTGTCGGTTGGAGTGCTTGGTGTCCTCGGCAAGCGCTAGGAGCATCAATTGGCGGAGGTACTCAGTCATAGTGCCAGCGGCCAGTCACATTTGGTGACAAGCGGTGGGATGGCGTCCTAGTGCGATAACGTGTGGAGTTACGGATTTATAATTGAGGGCAACGCTAGCACTTGTGCAGTGCCCCTGTCTATAGAGGAACTCGAGAGAATGGAGCGACCTAGCGACCGTGCAGCGTCCCTACGTGAAGAGGAGTTTCTCTGGAGATTGCAGCAACACTTGGCCCAGCAGGATGAGCCTGTATCAGAGGAGGGCATACTGGACTGGAGAGATGCCACCCGGAAGGAGCTGTGGTATGAGGCCTTAGAGGAGGTCCAGTGGCGGTGGAGAGAGAGCCTTCCCAGTGACGAACAGCAGTTCCAGGTATTTGTGGCTCTGCGGTCACCTTTCCTAGGGGAGCAACCCCTGGATGAGTGGGTAATGGAACTGTGGGACCTGATTTGGAAGGAGTTGTGGCTGTATGGAGCTTACCGGGCACTAAAGTGGTACGCCACCCAGCTTAACCCCTGGATGACTAACCACTATCTGCCAGAACGAGAGGATAATAATGGCCCAGGCTTACTGTGGGAGGCCATTGAGGAGGGCAATGACTTTGGATGCCCCAGAGAATGTCGGCTCTGGGACATCAACTACATCAGGGAAACACTGCTGGATCTTCCCCGAGTGGACGACCTGGGGCCAGACCTGATTCATCTGGTCACAATGGAGTGGGAGCTGGAGCAGAGCTACCAACATCTGTTCAGGAGGAGGTGATGGTCGATCCCTCCACCTTACAGCAAACAGAGTACTAGGGAGTGAGGGCAACACCAACAGCAGCAGGAGATACCGGGAGAGGGGGAAGACAACCCTAACCACAGTGGCGCAGATGGGACCGCGGTCTCTGTGCCAAGGATGCTGGACGGGCGGCCCAGATCCCCAACCAACCCTGCAGGGATGCCAGGAGGAGGAGGTAAGCGAAACTTCCCCTCCCCAGCTACATCCCAGCCAGGTCCTGGGGACAGTGGATAAGCCTGCGATGCCCACTGACTCCCTCCCAGCAGCAGAGCTGGCATCTGGGCAGAGCACTGTTAGCCTCTGCCCCCCCTTTGCCCCTGGTCCAGAGCCTGACTTACCCCAGCGGAAGAGCTGGCAGCAGGGCAGAGTGCCGCTGGCCTCTGCCCCCCAAGCAACACCAGCAGTTTGCCTAGCTGCACCAGAGAGACTGAGAGTGCTGCGCTGTCCCACTACAAACTTACAGACCTACAGGCCAGTACCATTTATTATGGGGGGGTTACTCTGCTTATTTTTCTTTGTGGGTGGGCTGCCCGACTAACCTAGGTACTGATAGGCAGAAGGTCAGGTACCTGTTTAGTCTTCCCCCCAAAGGGCAGATGTGTGACGAGGTGCCCTTCACCACTTGTGCCTACTGGCTAGCCTCCTGCCTTCCGAGTATGGCCCCTGTGCTGATAGCTGTATTTTCCCCAGCAGAAAGGTTTATTTGTGTATTTCTGCCGGGGCGTTCGGGACTTTCGGTATGTGAGTAGTGCTACCCCAGATAGCTATGCCATGGAGCCTATTCGTGCATGAAAGACTATGGAAAAGACTTGGCTCCATGGCGATTGAACTGTATGTAGGTGATCTGAGCGCCATTCAGTAATAATGTGCACTCAGATCTAAGCTACCTGGGGATATGTTGCATGTATATGTTTTATGTAGTAATTGTAACATTGTGTAATGGTATGTCTTTTTGTAACCATGTGGTTAATGGAGTCTTGCCTCTGTCCTGGGAGATAATTTGATTACTTCCCAATTATCTCCAGGATAGAGAGGAGGGATTGTGATGTCACTGTGGGAGTGTTTTCTTTGTATTGTCTGTGATTGGCTAATATCCAATATGTGTCCCATTGTTCCATCAGGTCCCCTAGGGGAGTGTCCACCTGGTGGACATTTGCATAAATACAAGGCAGGTAGCCCTCAATAAACCAGACCTACTTGCACCTTTCTTGAAGCTTTGGCTCATGCTTGGGGGAAGGGATACCTACACTCTGGGGATTGCTATAATCACTTACTCCTCAGAGTAAGCTCTTGTAAGAGCTTGATTTGTTCCTGCTACGCTCCCTGGATTTAGAAGAGGTTCACCCACTGGGAGCTGGATCCTGGTCGTGGATCCAGGGTGGGTGAGAGACGGTGAGACCCCGGCGCAGCTGCATCGCTGGAAGTTGGGTCTGCAGTGCTGATGGTGTCGGTTGGAGTGCTCTGAGTCCTCGGCAAGTGCTAGGAACATCGATTGGCGGAGGTACTCAATCGGAGTGTCAGCGGTCCATCACAGATGAGTAGACAGACAAAAAGAAAGACAGACAGATGACTAAATTTCTTACTAGAATTGTTCATAATTTCTATGATACATTTATGATTAACTGATATTTAAATGAACACTCCAATCAAGTAATACGGTGACTGTCAATGTAAATTGCCAAAATCTGGTGGCACTGTGTAGATAGATGATTGGATTAAGGATACTATGACATTTTTATCAGAACCTGATCTATTGGCATTACTACATCAAGCCTTTCAGATATCCTAAAAAGCAGCTGAACTAAAATCTTATTCATTCTACTCTATTTATGGTCTTACTTATACTACCTGCTTAGTGGAAGAAAATTTGGAAAAGCACATCCACGTTCATGCACTTGCTTTACTATTCTTTCCTCTTCTACCTCGTACTAAAATAGTAATCAATTTTCTTTCACCTTTTTCCAACTGTATAATACAGGGAACTTTAACATATCAAATTTAATAGACCAATCTGCACTCAAAATTCAACCCCATCAGAATCTCCTTGCTGATATAATACCATTATCCCTACACTCACTACACTACATACAGTTACATATGTATATGAATAAAGTCTTTAGGGGGTTGGCTTGGCCTTGGTCTGAGATGGACACCTGAATTGTTGGCCCTGCAGCCTGAAACAGCACTGCAAACAGAAGACCCGCACCATGGGACACTCCAGGCACCAGGTCTCCCTTCACCACATGAACAAACGTCAAACCCCAATCCTCCTCTACCCATAGTTATTTGGGGACTCTGAAAAAATGGTGGCTGTTTCGCACGGACTCCTCAGAGTCGGGAAGCAGTGTGACCCCATTGTCACCAAGATCAGAGGACAGAACCACTCCTGATTGGTTTGCCCTTTTTACATCTAGATAAGATAAGTGGAGGAATTGAAAGAGATCCTTTGGTTTTGAATTAACTAACATCCAGCAGTCCCTCTCTTCCTTCGAGAGGAGACTGCAGTGTGCGTACAGAAACTACTACTGCCATCACAGGGATAACAGACACTCTGGGACAACATGCCACGGTCCTCACAGACATCAGCTACCAGTTTGAGGACCTTGGAAATCATGAAGGAAGAAATAATATCAAGGGGCCATGGGAAATAGGAGCCCTATTTAATTATATACTAGACCGCACTGGTGACACACCGGCTGCTATGGACAGAACACACAGAGCTTTATACACACAGCTCATGCTGAAGGCACTTTTGGCCCGCATATAACTTAGGGGTTCATACCATTGAAATATACAATTACCTGTCCAGAATAACTCTCCAGGCTTGTAGATCTGTGAAACCAATCACTGATCCCCTGTCTGCAGGCAATATCACACACAAGTGGCACTTTCCATTTGCACTGTCAGCCAGATGTGACCTCACAATAGCCCATAATCATATACCAGCAGACGTGCCTATCTTTCTAGTGGCTGTTAATATTCCTCCAACCATGGTACAAGGTTGGACTAAAAATACCCCCATTGGCATTCCCCTACAGCATGAGGCAAATGTCATTCCCCAGCTGGTCAACCACTGCTGACCAGGTAGACTTTACTTGCTTACACTAAATGCCAAGGGTTTGAACTTTACTGTTAAGTAGGCGGTGGCCTTCTTCCAGAAAATGCATATCCATTCACCCAGGGCTCCCCATTTCTCAGGTATATACAGGGAGTGCAGAATTATTAGGCAAGTTGTATTTTTGAGGATTAATTTTATTATTGAACAACAACCATGTTCTCAATGAACCCAAAAAACTCATTAATATCAAAGCTGAATATTTTTGGAAGTAGTTTTTAGTTTTGTTTTAGTTTTAGCTATGTTAGGGGGATATCTGTGTGTGCAGGTGACTACTACTGTGCATAATTATTAGGCAACTTAACAAAAAACAAATATATACCCATTTCAATTATTTATTATTACCAGTGAAACCAATATAACATCTCAACATTCACAAATATACATTTCTGACATTCAAAAACAAAACAAAAACAAATCAGTGACCAATATAGCCACCTTTTTTTGCAAGGACACTCAAAAGCTTGCCATCCATGGATTCTGTCAGTGTTTTGATCTGTTCACCATCAACATTGCGTGCAGCAGCAACTACAGCCTCCCAGACACTGTTCAGAGAGGTGTACTGTTTTCCCTCCTTGTAAATCTCACATTTGATGATGGACCACAGGTTCTCAATGGGGTTCAGATCAGGTGAACAAGGAGGCCATGTCATTAGATTTTCTTCTTTTATGCCCTTTCTTGCCAGCCACGCTGTGGAGTACTTGGACGCGTGTGATGGAGCATTGTCCTGTATGAAAATCATGTTTTTCTTGAAGGATGCAGACTTCTTCCTGTACCACTGCTTGAAGAAGGTGTCTTCCAGGAACTGGCAGTAGGACTGGGAGTTGAGCTTGACTCCATCCTCAACCCGAAAAGGCCCCACAAGCTCATCTTTGATGATACCAGCCCAACCAGTACTCCACCTCCACCTTGCTGGCGTCTGAGTCGGACTGGAGCTCTCTGCCCTTTACCAATCCAGCCACGGGCCCATCCATCTGGCCCATCAAGACTCACTCTCATTTCATCAGTCCATAAAACTTAGAAAAATCAGTCTTGAGATATTTCTTGGCCCAGTCTTGACGTTTCAGCTTGTGTGTCTTGTTCAGTGGTGGTCGTCTTTCAGCCTTTCTTACCTTGGCCATGTCTCTGAGTATTGCACACCTTGTGTTTTTGGGCACTCCAGTGATGTTGCAGCTCTGAAATATGGCCAAACTGGTGGCAAGTGGCATCGTAGCAGCTGCACGCTTGACTTTTCTCAGTTCATGGGCAGTTATTTTGCGCCTTGGTTTTTCCACACGCTTCTTGCGACCCTGTTGACTATTTTGAATGAAACGCTTGATTGTTCGATGATCACGCTTCAGAAGCTTTGCAATTTTTAAGAGTGCTGCATCCCTCTGCAAGATATCTCACTATTTTGACTTTTCTGAGCCTGTCAAGTCCTTCTTTTGACCCATTTTGCCAAAGGAAAGGAAGTTGCCTAATAATTATGCACACCTGATATAGGGTGTTGATGTCATTAGACCACACCCCTTCTCAATACAGAGATGCACATCACCTAATATGCTTACTTGGTAGTAGGCTTTCGAGCCTATACAGCTTGGAGTAAGACAACATGCATAAAGAGGATGATGTGGTCAAAATACTCATTTGCCTAATAATTCTGCACTCCCTGTAAAGTCCTTGCAAGACTGCATTCACCACTTTAACAGATCAACATACAGCTTTCCTCTGTCTAACTGAAAATTTACTGAGAACTAGAGGCACTTGCCAAGGGACTGGCAACCTGTGCATTCCCAATAGGTAATTAAAGTGGCTCTTGTCACTATCTTGGGAATTTGAATGATTTGTAAAGCTCTGCGACGGTGATGGCTCCACCTGGTGTCTAGTGGGGTGCAGGGGAATATGAGTTTTACTTAGCTGAACCTATCCCTTGTGGCCGTCACCATTGTCTTCTTGCCATTCCTCTTCAGCTCTTGAAGCTTCACTGACGTCAGTGTTGTACTCTCGCATGCACACCACTGATGTCAATGGGAGTTCCTGCAAGACTGCAGAATCCTCCATGGACAGAGCCTTTTTTCCTACAACCATCACTAGTGATGGCTGGGAGAAATGAAAAAATGTGATGGCAATACGTCTGCCAAGTCAAGTTTTGGCAAGCATAGGGATTATATTAAGACAAAGGCATCCCTACTTTGTCTTATGATATCTTTTGACTGTGTCAATGTGAGTATTTCATTGAGATGTTATCTTTATTAAATACTCATGGGGGTAGACAGAGTCTCTTTTTGAATAAACTCTGCAAATAAGTATGGTTCTTTTGGTATTTACATTCCATAATTTGTCTTTAAGGCAGGGCTGTCCAACCTGTGGCCCCCCAGATGTTGCTGAACTACAACTCCCATAATTCCCTGGCTATCTGATGAGTTGTGGACGAAACGCACGCGTCAGGGGCACTTGGGGACCGAGAGACTTTATGACTCTTATAACATTTATTTAGAAGTAATAACTTTAATCTCGGCTCCTGAGTATTTTTTACCGTTTATGCACTTTATAGCAATTTGGGCTGTATTAACACTTGGAGTACTTTCTCCCTATTTTGCTTAATATATGATATTTATAGCTCTTGTATTGCTCCCACTGCTATCACGGTTGTTTCTTTCCCCACAGAGACAGTTATAATTGTGCTTACCGTTATACTAACACTCAGTAATTGATGATCCTAATTCTAGTGCTCTGGTTTATATACATTAGTTCATTTATCTTATTTCTGATCATTTACCAGAGTTACAGTTTTAGGAGGGAAGTCAATATCTACTCTTATAGCTAGCTGTTTAAATATTGTTACTTTGTTTTCAATCAACGACGGGTTTCATTTTATATACTGTTATTCTCTTTGTATCATATTTTACAGCTAAAACCATTCATTCTGTGGACTGCAAAACTTTGTTTTGCAAATTTTCTTTGGGAATGGGTTTCTGAAAACTTTAGAACAGAACCTCCCAATCAAGCATTTGTTATTTTGATTGCATATTTGCATTAGGGTTTTAGAGTCATTATATATTTTTTCCTGCACATATCTTTGACAATCTTTTCTTTAGACATCTGCCGACATACATTTTTTGGGGGCAGTTTCCGTTAGAAAGGAATATTATATATTCTGTTATAGGACTATTCATTATTTTTTGACAAGTTATCCACCAAATTATTAATATATTGACTCTAACCATATGTATTGATATTGATATATACTTAACTGGATAATTATCCTTATAATTCTATAATTTTTATATTCTTAATTAAAAGTTACATTTTAATAGTTAGGTCACTCCTCTCTTTCTTGTTTTCTGTTTCATTGAAAGACTTATGGGAGTTGTAGTTCAGCAACATCTGGCTGGCCGCAGGTTGGACAGGCCTGCTTTAAGGTTTCTTCACAGAACATATGTCACTCCACATCTTTTGTTTAAATCAAGCCTTACTAATAAGAAACTATTGCTCAAATTGCACAGGAGATAATGCTACCCTTGTGCATTTGTAATGGTGTAGGAAAAGATACATTTACAACTCGGGTTTTGGGTTGGAAATTTAAATGTACTGCTTTTAGAGTAGTATTTGATATCCTAAAAGGAGACAAGGGCTGGACTCTGTCCAGGCAATGCAACACCCTTTAGCAGCAGAGTGTCAAAGCTCCATGTTATATTTACAGATTAAACCATTTTGCTACCATTTGACCCGGAAGTTAGCCAACCGACGCCTAACACAGCTGCTACCAACTCCCATTCTCTATGCACAGCAGTATGAAGAAGGTCTAGCTTGGTGGATGCACATAGGCTGAGCGCATTGTCCAATTGTTTCAACCTATCATTGGCCAGTAAGCTAAACCTCATACAGCAGCTCAGAGAGGACAGAAGTTGGGGACAACAGTGTTGGGCACCAAAAGAGTAACTTTAAGGTTAAAGGACCACTATAGTGCCAGGAAAATATACTAATTTTCCTGGCACTATAGTGCCCTGAGGGTGCCCGCACCCTCAGGGTCCCCCTCCCGCCTGGCTCTGGAAAGGGGAAAGGGGTTAAAACTTACCTTTTTTTCAGCGCTGGGCGGAGAGCTCTCCTCCTCAGATCCTCCTCTTCTCCTCCCCGTCGGCTGAATGTGCACGCGCGGCAAGAGCTGCACGCGCATTCAGCCGGACACATAGGAAAGCATTCATAATGCTTTCCTATGGACGCTGGCGTGCTCTCACTGTGAAAATCACAGTGAGGAGCACGCAAGCGCCTCTAGCAGCTGTCAATGAGACAGTCGCTAGAGGAAATAGGGGAAGGCTTAAAGGACCACTATAGTGCCAGGAAAACATACTCGTTTTCCTGGCACTATAGTGCCCTGAGGGTGCCCCCACCCTCAGGGTCCCACTCCCGCCCCGCTCTGGATAGGGGAAAGGGGTTTAAACTTACCTTTTTCCAGTGCTGGGTGGAGAGCTCTCCTCCTCCGATCCTCCTCCGTTACACCCCGTCGGCTGAATGCGCACGCGAGGCAAGAGCTGCGCGCGCATTCAGCCGGTCGCATAGGAAAGCATTTAGAATGCTTTCCTATGGACGCTGGCGTGCTCTCACTGTGAAAATTACAGTGAGAAGCATGCAAGCGCCTCTAGTGGCTGTCAATGAGACAGCCACTAGAGGCTTTGGGGGAAGGCTTAACCCATTAATAAACATAGCAGTTTCTCTGAAACTGCTATGTTTATTAAAAAATGGGTTAACCCTAGCTGGACCTGGCACCCAGACCACTTCATTAAGCTGAAGTGGTCTGGGTGCCTAGAGTGGTCCTTTAACCCATTCATAAACATAGCAGTTTCTCTGAAACTGCTATGTTTATGAAAAAATGGGTTAACCCGAGCTGGACCTGGCACCCAGACCACTTCAATAAGCAGAAGTGGTCTGGGTGCCTAGAGTGGGCCTTTAAAATATTGCAAAGATTAATTGCAAAATATTGCAAGTGTCGAATGGGAGTGTTCCTTTAATATCCCACTTGCTGACAGAAATCATTCTAAAACTACAATTACATTTCAACAGACAGAATGATATTTATTGGAGGCTCTTAAAGGTAGAGAACCCATACCCAGGGATGGTTCCCGACCAACTCTCCTAAAATCGCTCATGTAGTCCAGTCCCTTACAAGAGGAATGATAGACATGAATAGGATTTTCCTACGATCACGCATGTTTGCCTGTCAATGGGTTAGTCTGAAGATGCATAAATAAATATTCTTCCATTCCAAGTGTACACTTTACTATTTTGTTTCATGCGTTATGCAAAATTTTCATGCTGTGATTGTATGTTTTTCTTTACTTATCTTAAACAAAAAGAGTTTGAAAAAAATACACTCTCCTATTTTCTTTTGCACTAGATTTGTTAGCATGTGGATCTGTGGTTAATGGCCAATTCTACATCCACATGTTTTCGATACACACCTGATTTAATACATTAATAAATATGCCCTGCCTATCCTTGACTGGTAATTGTACTGTTCTTAAAACAAATGGTGGAAACTTTACGTGTAAATTTTAACATATTTCTAGATGGTTTATTATGGTTGGAATAGCTTTTGCTAACGTTATCCAAATGTATCCAAATTTATTTATTTCTACAAGGCTGAATACATTTCAATATTTTTGGATGCATGTCAACAGACCAGTCTCATGAGATGCCGGCTTTGAATAGCTTCCATATACTTTAAGCTAACATTTGTTACTTTCTGCTCAGTATCAGCTAAATCCAGATTCCAATAAGAGGAAATATCATTGCACTTCCATTTTTCCTTTTATGTATTTAATATAAATTCTTCATTCTGGGTCTCTTTCATCTTTCAATGAGTAGTGCATCAACACTCCATCTTTTATTTGCCTTTATGTACAAAGATACCAATTTGGCTCTTAGACAGTAAATCAGAACGGAGAGACACAAGGAGTATTGATTGACATATTTAAAAGATACGAAAGGTGACTAGAAAGTGAAATTCCTTACATATATATTTTGTAAGCTGGATATAATTTTGAAAGCAAAATTTTAAAGCAATATTAATCAAAAATACATCTTTATAAATACACTCCAATATATTATATACATTATAAAGCATACTGCAAAATAAAAATATGGTCATCTGTGTTTGCCCAGTATTTACAGCTTCTTCCATGAAATCTCCCCGACTAAGAAGTAGCTGAATTGTGCCTACCATAGATTTATGCATTTTGTAGTTTAGTACTTAGAAGCCCCATCATTCATGAAAATACATGAATGGAACTGGTGAGTGAGCTAATTGATGCATCAGACCTCTGTTTCTTTGCTGATTAATTAAATTCCCTGTGTTTTCATTAATGATGCAAGATGAGCCGTGCAGGTAAGTAGCCTCAGCAAAGGCTTCCTCACCTAAACATTTGATGTAGACTGTCAGAGGGGATGAGGGCTTTCATGACATGTGCCTGACTTGCAATATCATTTTGTATGGGGTACATTATGGGCTACATATTTAAGGGGATGGCTATAGCTATAGAAATCTTATTATTCTAGTAGAAACAATTAATTACAATAGAGTATAACTATGCACGTGTATACCCAATATCTGAGACTGTGCAAGAAGCACCTACTTAACCCACTCTTATATCAAAAACCTGCAGCAGTACAATAGGCACCTACTTAACCCCTAGTTACACATTATTTATAGCAGTTTAGATTTTTTCCTTTCATAGACAATTGTAACATAGCTCCTGTACACCAGTTCCGCTGTTGGGTCATGTTCTTCGCTGTTGGCAGGATATGATGGAGCACTTCAGACTTAGTAGCCAAAGCTGGATTGAGGGTCTCTGGATACCTCTACTCTGGATAGGGCCACCTTGGTTATAGACCCATGCAGTGGTTATAGCTCCTTGCAGTGATTATAGCTTTTCCCCCACACATTAGTCGAGACTAAATGTAGGGGAGTATAATGCAGTTCCATTGCACACAACACAGGTACTTATACAGAGAAAGGTGGATTCTCACAGAGGGGGTCCTCTGTGTAATGCAGACTTTTTAACAGGGATCATTTAATTTTTTGATTTGTTGCTATGTTTTGT
This sequence comes from Pelobates cultripes, assembly GCA_933207985.1. NCBI lineage: Eukaryota > Metazoa > Chordata > Amphibia > Anura > Pelobatidae > Pelobates > Pelobates cultripes. Next base: position 286,209,731 of record OW240913.1, read on the forward strand.
TTTAGGATTGTGCCATTCTGGTATAACCTACAGTTGAATATGAATCCCATAAGAAATAAATGAAATGTGGTTTGCCTGCTCACTCATGTTTTCTTTAAAAATGGTACATATATTACTAATTCTCAAAGAGTATGCACACTTTTGAACACAACTGTAACTAACAATGTACATCTATAAAAAATCCTTCCCATAAACATTTAAAAAGGCAGTCAAAAGGGAATCGCACCCCCTGCAATAAAGGCCACTCTGGAGTTCTTCATAAACCTGCAATGTGTCCGGTGTGATTTACTTCTAGAAGACATGCGCACAATCAATTTAGAAAGGAGTAGATAGACAAATAATCAAACAGTTTGTTTGATCCAGATCATTAGCACCATAAAGATTAGTGTGCCATAATATTTACTGTGCCAGGATACTCCTGGCGCTGTGCTTTGAGTAAGAGTTTAAAAATGATTTGCCATTTATTTTTGACCCTCGAGATGTCCGTTGTCCAGCCAAACTACATATATAGCTAAAGCTATATATTATTATTTATTAATTTTTTTGGGATGTAATGGGTATCATATTTTCCATTTTGTCTATTTTTTATGAGTTGTGCAATTTAGTCTCTCAGTAATAGACAGAAAACATAAATGTTGATATGTACTGCATTATTAATTGTGAAGAACGTATAAGTGAATTACAACTTTTAGGCCATAAGCTGAAGATAATGTTGATTTAAAGATGTTTTCCAATTCAGACACTTTGAAATAAAAATATTAATTATTCACATTTCCCAACTTGGTGAATACCTATGTTTTATGCTTTAATTTTTTTCTACATTGTGGACTTAAAAATCAATCATGGGTAAAATTTTAATGGTTCTGTTTGGAAGCCTTTAGTACACGTTACGAGACACATACCATATGTCAATCAGTATTATCAAACTTTGAAATGTTTTTACGTTAAATAGTTTTTTCATAAACACACTGTATTTCTGATGTCTACTTGACTGTTCTAAATAATTTACCTCTGTCATGTGTCAAGTGCATACCACTGTGTTATAGGTGTCAAGCCATGTACCTATGCTTTATAATGTGGATTATTCAAATAAATCTAATATCTTTTGTTTGAAGGTTCATACTGATTTCCTAATAACCAGAATATATTTCTTGGCTACTATATGTCCACCTACTTCAACAACCATACCTATTATAAAAGAAATATTTTATGTAAAATAATTTCTTTATCGAAAGACCTTGAAAAAAAATAAATGAAATTCATGTATATGTATGTCATAAGAAATATGTGTGGGCATGTGTATGTGTCTGTGTGTTCTTTTTCAATTCACATTATACTGTAACTCAATTTGAATTTAAAGCTAGAAGTGTACTTTTTAAATATGCGTTTTAAAACACTAAATGGACATGACAGAGTCCCATTTGAATATATAATAATCTAATTATGTATATAATAATAATCCTTGTGCTTTCTAAAAGGTAGAACATGTACAGATTTAAAAACATAAAATGCTGAAATTCAGTTACTGCAGGAAAGCCACTCTTGTCTTTGCAGTTTACCAAACATTCTTTCTGATATCTCCCATAATGCTTTGCTTATCAGCTATATATTGTATTAGAAATAATAGTCAAGGGACATTCAGGTGAATTTTTGTGCTTGTTTTTGTTCCTCCAGAGCTTGAATCAAATGTGAGGTGAATACTTTTCAATGTATACTTTCCAAAGTTTAGCTTTGTTATCCAATATATTGAATTATTTAACAATAAACCTGATTTTTTTGTTTAATATGGCAGATTCTCTTTAAATACATTATTTAATTTTATCCCCTTCAGTCTGGTTCCCACCCTATTATATTTCCCTAATTTTATTATGACATTTTCATAAATTTCTTGATACACAATGTTTTACACAATGTTTACATGTTGAGCTTTTATCTTATTTCTGATGTATTAAAAAGTGCATTTTAAAAAGAAAGGCATCGTTTTCATTGATGGAGGAAATATAATTTCTAAATTGTTTAAAAATGTAAGAGGAACCTATAATTTACAATATCTCTTTAGTTATTCCTTATACTTAACTAATAAGTGTTTGTGAGGTGTGACATTTAAAATTAAATAGAAACTGTCAAGGCTCAAACTTTTTACCTCTTTTAAAAGAGCTTGAAATTGAATCTGTACATTGTGATAGCAGTTTTACTAGCAAATGTTTAGATTTTGAGAAAAAAAAATGTTTACAAAAATGTTTTTCTTCCATCTGACTCTCAATTCCTCGACTGACATTCAATGCAGAGTACTCGAGATAAAGGAGAGAAGGTAAAATCCCAAAGGAGGCCCATCTGCTCTCCACCCAGAGCAAGCACAGCTCAGGTGCTGTGGTTGCTATGGCAACTCTAGCCGATACTGCTTTGGTTGGCTAGAGAGTATAGGAATGGAGTGGGGTGACATCATTTCAGTCAGTCTCCAGCAACACACTCATAGAGGAGGTTTGCCCTGCTTGGGGAAGTGCCATCAAGCAGGGCAAATCAATAAAGTGCACAGGAGTAGCACGGGTGGAACTTAGGTGTTACAGAAGTGTAACATCACCTCTTTAATGAAATTAAAGGAGCAAATGTGCCAATACTTACTTGGTCCTCAAACCGAGTGGAACCTCCGAACTGGCCGCACATGCCAAATAAAATAACTGTTTGCACGGCTAAAATCCCAGCATTAAGAATACTACTCATATTCCAAGCACGTTCTTAAAGACCCAGAGGGGACATAATGTAATTAATGGCTCTGATTGGTCCACATCAGTTCTGCTTACCTGTTCACGCATGTTCTGGAATCGCAAGAACATGCGTGGAGTTGATCTACCTCCATGTAGCATGGCCGAGCAGACAGCAGTAGAGATCTTCTGTTTCCACTACCTGGACTGACAAGAAGGTGTTCGTTGAAAAGATCCTCTACCGCGGTTCGCTCTGTCACGCTACATTAAGTGACTGGCAGGAGGAGGAGTGCTGTGCAGTACGCTCCCTCCTTCCGTTCACCCAGACATTGCGATCCAAGTGCTTATGCACTCTAGGTGCCTGCCTAATTTGTCTAGCGGTCACACTGGCTCTGAGTGGAGCTAAACTCAAGAGGTGGGCAATTGCCCAGAATACCTGCATTGCAAAGGTTTCTCAATGAGATGCATTGGGAAATACATGATTTAAAAGCTACAGAAGGGATGGGCTGGGTTATAATTGGAGGGCTTGCAAAAGCTTCAGATAATAGATATTCAACTTTAGCAAGCTGTTATAGATACAGTGGGACCTCGGGTTGTTTCTTATTGCGAAAAATTTGTAAACCAAAACAGAGTTTCCCATAAGAATGCATTGAAAACCAATTAATCCGTTCTGGAGGTCAGAAAAAAGTCAAAATGAGCTGGCATGGAAACCAACCCACAATGCAGAATACACAATAAAAGGCATACAAACGACAAAGCTCAGCTTCCTACCTTTCCACAGCTTGAGACATGCACCAAAAAGTCCCAAAACAACTCCAAAAATTTCCAGAATGGCTCCAAAACTCGATGCAAAAGCCTCTCCAACACCTCCACACTCGACGTGGCGAGGCTCCAGCATGCAGGGGGCGGTGCTATAAACCTCCCAGGTGCAATGTATCCTAGGGAAATTTGCTTTGTATTGCGAAATTTTTTTGTAAACCGAGGCATTATTTTTAATGGATTTTCATTTGTAAACCGAAAATTATGTCAACCGAGTCATTTGTAAACCGAGGTCCCACTGTAAACTGTTCCCCCAATAAAAATGAATAATTAATATTCATTCATATAAATCTATGTTTTCATTGGTGTATTTCTGCTAAACAACATAGTTCTAGAAATATAAAATGAGGGGGAGAGATCATTACTAAACAACAAAAACAACAATAAAATACATTTAAAAAACCTGCTGATTAGAATAGCATCATTCATTATTTATAATATGTGTACAGAATAATGGACAGCAGGTGTAGCTGTAGTGAGTGTACCGAATTAAAGAATGAAGTAGTGTGTGTCTTTGTTCTCAGTATGTCTCTATACTTAACCAACTCTCTACGCAGCAGATTTTCACCAAATGGACAAAATTCTGCAAAAATGTCTGATCAGACTGGAATAGTAATTCTCCTATTTCCTAATGCCAATTCCAGTCTAAATTCAGTTTATCTGAATCTGTGTCAATTGATTAAAATCCATCTTTTTCACTTCCAAACCCAATACAAAGTATAGGATTTAGAAAATGTATAAAGCACTGAATCGGGACCAAATGCATCCAGCAAATTATCATTCACTTGCTTTTAAAGATAATATCAAGTACTGTGGGTATGGTTAGTGGCAATGGGTTCGTGTGACTATTAAAAAAAAAAATTAGTGGGACATCCTAGGGTCCTTCCCAGCCCCACCTATAGGTGGCAGGTTTGGTCTATTCATTTAACAACCGGGAGTGACCTTATTTCCACCCCGAAAAAATATTCATAGTGAGGTGGGGGAGTCACCAGTGTTATTTCTCAGGTCTTTGGGATTGGGCCTTTCTAGTAACTGGGAAGCAATGGCAACCCAGTGGCTAGTTTATAGTTTCAGTGAGCAGCCACAGGCTTTTGTTTGTGGAAACCTCACTTATTCTAATATGTTCATATTTATTCACTTTTTTAATGTAGAGGCTGGCTAGCAAGCACTGACCAGTCACCACATGGTTATCACTACTGCTGCCAGCGGGAAATAGTTTGCAAATTTTAATATCTGAGAATGGATTTTCAACATCTGGACATCAAGAGAGGAGTTCAACAATCTGGAAAAAAAAATTTATTCCGTGTCCAAAATTTCTGACCAGTTGAAATCCTCAACAAATTAGGGCTCGTTGTGAGTCTGCTCTGTTAAATAGTATGAACATGCAGTTATAATGGCCCCCGAACAGCACCAAATGTTTTTGCCCCATTTTGGTCAATTCGGAGTATAGTGAATAACACTGTTAGTTTTTTTCAGTTTTCAAATTTAATTGAATCCTCCAAAATTATTTCTTTAAATATAAATTACAGGTTATGGGCCAAGAGAATAAAATAAATTGAAATAAACTTAAAGAAATGATATGGTGCAGCACAAAGAAGAAAATGGTTCTGAAACTGTATCCAAACTACTGGCTGATAAATAATAGAAAAATGGCAAAGTATAGCATCCTACATCCTCAGACTGTGCTTGTACGTTGTCGCTGGACTGAAGTAGGTCATGCTACATATTTCTTTTTACAAATGGTATGAAACATATAAAAGGATGCAAGTCCGAAGATCCAGGGTAAGGAGACATGGGATGCTTTCCATCAGAAATGAAACCAGACTGATGCGGTATGTGTCAAAATGATGCCAGAATATTGTGGGTATGTAGACACGTAGCAGACCACATCAGTTTTCATGCTAGATTGATGTAGATATGGAGAAGTGCTGCTACCAGTTGCAGATAACCTGGCAACATATCATGATCAGTAAAATTGTTAAGACAACCACAAAGGAAATCTTGTGAATGGTTTGGAATTAATACAGTAGAATTAGAATGTTAGTTATTGGGAATATGATGAGAATTTCATTATTTAATGTTGTTTGTGACTGGGGCAAACTTGGACTGGATCTGATCCCAAAGCCCATTATATCATCTGATCTAAATTTACACCTAACCAGTCTCTTCTAAATATAAAGCAATTTGCAAATCTGATGTTCCTACCAGGCATTGTATTTTTCCAGTAAAAGAGTAAAGGCTCTTAGCCCAAGTAAAAGCAGCATAGCCACTCCTCCATCTATTTGGCCTTTCTATAATGTTGACACAACAAGATCCTTCTCCTATCAGGCAGTCTAGGATAAGGGTTGTATCCTTATTAGCTAAAATATCCTACTGTTTGGCTTAGAGTACATCAATCAATGTGCAGGCTCCCACCAGGCTTGTTAGTCACTGGAAACCAAAGGAATGGTATCCACACTAATATCCTTTTACTGCACTGGTTTACATACAAATGAGCACATGCAGTATGTCACTCATTAGGTTTTAACTCACTCGTCTACGAGCCTCTTTAGGCAATAGTCTGATTTTTTTTTATATTTACAGGGTTTACATTGAAGTAAATTATAAGTTAATTACAAATTTAAGGCCATACATGCACAAATGAATACACTGACAAACAAACACTGACACACATGTACAGATACATACACTGACACACAAACACTGACACACAGGCACAGCTGAATATACTAACACACACAGGCACTGACACATACATAGAGATGCATACAATTAAACACTGACACATATGCACAGATGCATACACTGACACACACAGACACAAACACACATGCACAGATAAATACACTGACACACACAAACACTGACACACATGCACAGGCTGCCCATGGTCCTGCCTTAATCCCTTGCACGGTGGGACCCAATGGCACCTCCTTCCCTGGTGGTCCAGCTCGGTTGATGGTTGCTATGTATTCTCTGGTGGTATATCTGACACACTACACCCCTTCCATTAACCCTTTATTATATCCTCTCCCTCGCATTTCCAGTGCTCAGTGTTGAGTCGGAGTTCTGGCAGGGAATTCCCTCGGCTGCACGCTGACTCACTAAATGACTGATGGAGCCCCAATGGATAGGATATGATAGAGGGTTACTGTAAGAGGTGCAGAGCGCTACATATCACCACCGGACCACCGGGGACCTGCTGAAGGAATGGAGCCAGCGCTGGAATTCTCTGCGGCAGCAAGCGAATTAACTAAGCAGAGAAAGTTGTCTGTTGCTGCCCTGTTTTCACTTTTTTTATTTCGCAGGGCCCTCTGAAAAGTGGAACTCCAAGGCCCAGTCGCAGTCACAAACATTGTGACCCTGGTAGTTCCGCCAGTGTCATGAAGGCACAAAACATCTGCTGTGCAAAGATTGCAGGACAGCTACAAAGACAGCAGTGTTTACTTTGCTGAGAATGCAGTGACAGCCTCTTGCATCAAAGCCACTTCATTAAGCTATAGTTGTCCTGGTGCATGGAGTGTTCTTTTAATTATGTACAGACGACATGAATGCATTATTAAAGAAGAATTTGTTTGTGGCGTTGTCTCATTGGAATAATAGTCTTAATTCCTGGCTACTGATAAGTAGGAATTGTAATCATATTATTTTTTTGTACTTGTAATAAAATAAATAGGGGTTTTGTGTTTCTCACTGTAAACTAAGGTTCATGTCTGTGAGCTAGTCTCCTTTTCTTTCATTTATTAGATTTATTAATTGTGGCAGTTCTTTCATAACCTACATAGTAAAGGTCCCACGTGGCCTTCGGTTTCTAGGTAGAAAACTGAATCCCTTTATGAGAAGACTTAATGAATATGTCTTAATGCCAGGTACATCAATATCCCTTGAAAAGACCACCTGAATAAAATGCACAGTACTTTCCATGTTACATTATACCGTTGGACAAAGCATGGATTGCAAAAGGCAGTTTTGATTTCAGCAATGTGCACTATTCCCGTCTTATAGCATTTCAACACGACTTTTGTTAAATGTACTTTATTTGTTTCAGCAGTTTCTATATAAAACTCAATATAATGTATCTTCATGTGGGCATAGAAAACAATCTGCATCAATTCTAACTACTCCTACTCCAACTTCTACTTTCCTTTTCCTTACACAGTAAAACATTGGGACCCAGTAATCCTAAAACATTTAAAGTTCTAATTGGCTGCAGCCATAAGATGCTCTCAGTAAAGCAGGGTTCTCAAACACTGCCACTCTTATCCCCCACTCCCCACCCCCCATGTTGCTGGCTGAAAATTCCCAGAATTCTATGCATGCAATAGATGACCAGATAATCATGGCATTGTAGTTCAGCAACATCTAAGGAGGACAGAGTCTGAGATGCCTGCTTTGAATATTTTAACAAATCATGATACAAATCCAGGGTAGTCACCTCCACTCTAAAAAAAACACCCATAAAGGCAAATGGTGAAGTTATATCTACAAAAGCTTGGAACTAAATAAACTAAGTTTGTAACTAAATAATAAGCAAGTGGTAGAAATGTTTAATTATTTGTAAAATGTCTATTCACAGAAGCAAAATCACCATCAAGACACACATGCAGATACACAGACACAAATACAAACACTAACACACAGATGCAGACACGCAAATGCAAACACTGATACATGCCAATACATAGACACACATAAAAACACACTGACACATATAGATACAGATACACACACCGGCACACATACAGATGCAGTCACACAGATACAAACACTGACACACGAGCAAGTAAACAGACAGATACAATCATTGACACACATAAGATACACACACTGACCCACACAGATACACAGACATACAGATACAGACACTGACACACATACAGATACAAACACTACATATATACAGCTACAGAGATACAGACACTACATATACACAGATACACACAAAGGCACATTTACAGACACACAAAGACACACATACATGTCTTTTCATACACTTTCATACTTTACTGTGGGAGCTGATATTACAGAAAGTAGTAACTTTAACTGCACTATCTCAGGTCAGATTGTCTTTGGTAGAATCAAAAGACAGAAATAATGAGTAGAGTAATATAGCTAAGGCCTAATCCTAAAACTAACAACCATCCATCTTCAGTTAAAGTCGAACCTTAAGGTTTGTTGCCTTTAATCTCAGTGGATCCTGGGAAATAGCTCATCCCAGAGGTGTACCAAGGTTACCTAGCATCTGGAAATGTGGAGATGGCACTCCCCGGATGCGAGACACTGAGGAACAAAATTGGGATGGCAGGACAGGATTCAAAAATCATTGCTGTCCATCCTAAATTTGGACAGTTGGGAGGCCTGCATTATTCTTGAGTCACACAGGCAACTGCAGACTGCTATATTTGACATAAGTGCAACTTAAAGTACCCTGGCATAGGTGAATATTGCATAAGTGAATGAAATTGGGATGGCACTGTTTATATAGGAAGTGAAGAAAAAGTGTCACAATATTACTACTGATACGGCTGTTTGATTGGCTGATCTTACACTCTATTAATGAGCAAAAACAAGTCCACAATTTAATAAATATTTTTACAGATTTCCAAAACCGAATACAAGTCATTCAATATAAATGATCCCTTAATGCATTTCAATGTGATAATATTGATTACTTCTTCATTTACAGTGGTGCAGTTTACATCATATATTTTATGTGTAGCATTTGCCATGTTGCATCAATATATATTTACATAGAATGTATTTCTTATGATATACATGATACATTCTAATATAGTGAATATGTATAGAGTGAATGTCATATATGTCATATAATTGTCAGTAATTTATAGATCTATGTCACCAATAACCTTTCAATGGGAACCGTACATCATCCCAGAAAATGAATGGTAAACTGCCCATAACATATTATAATACCGAAAAGGACATTTGCAAATTGTTACATAAATTTCAATATACATATTAATTTCTGTTTTTACAATATGTATTAACGAAAACATGACTAGAAAGAAATAAAGCAAATTGTGCTTCCTCGCTACATTTGTATATTATATCTGCCACATTTACAGTTCATTCTTGCAAAATATTTAGTCACACAATTGCTCTTTCTCTTTTCTTGTGGATAGAAGTACCTTTGAAACTTGCTACTCAACATTAAGTACTGATGTGTTTTATGCAGAGATAGTATCTCATTTTATTACATGACAGGAGCTTTCATATTTTGCTAGACTTCATTTACTGTACTCTCAGCAGCAAAATATTTACTCAGCAATAAGAGAGCCAATCAAAAAACAACAAACCCAACAAATAGACATGCCCACCTAAGCACCTCCTCTTTCTTTGCTGCTCCCGGACAGCTACACAGGTCAGAGTGTTATGTCGATTCATTACTTTTTCTTTGCAGTGGTAGATTATGTATGTGCTTTTCATTCATGTACAAGGATAACGTGTCCCTAATTTATATACTTATCATATAGGTTTATTCCCCTTCTTTGATTAAGGTTCTCTGATTTAGGTTATCTCAAGTTTTCATACACTGGCACTCTCTGGGTGTCAGGGCATGATCGCAGGTTATTCTTCCACGATTCATGTCAGGTTCCATTTTAATTTGGCCTCTTGTTTCTTCTCAAAATCAAGCTCTTTTTTTAATTACCTTAAGCCAGGGGAGCATTTCTCACACGTACTGTGGACGGGCCATCGCACTTGCCAGCATTGTGGACATCTTGAGTCTTGTGAGACTCTGAGCAGCCATTTTGCAATCCCCAATACACACCACCAGTGCAGTATCGATGGATGAAGTATCTGCATGCTTTCAGGCAAGTTCTGCAGACATATTGTGTACCTGAGGACTTCTAGCCACTGTAAAAACCCTCTAGTGATTTGGTGGACATCTCCCATCCATACCTACGGTCAGTATTGGGCCTTGGTGCTCATTTGTGCTACTAATCATTGTTGAGCCTATTTGTTCATTGCAAACAGCTGGAAGTCTGTAAACGTTGTGAATAAACCAGATTTTTAATGGGGGTTGAATCATTTTAATTACATATGTACATATATGGCCAGTGCCTGTTTCTTCCTTCAGCCTCCCACTCTAGATGTTTGTACAATAGTGCAATTACAATATTACTATAGTTATATAAAAAACATCAGTAACACAAGGGTTAATTATGTGGTGGCTGGCAAGCACTTGCTAGCCAGCTGCTATATACATTTTTGTTTTTGAAATAAATTAATAGAAAAAATCCTATATTCTATAATAGAGACATGCTATGCGGCAATTGGGAACTTTTCAACTAACATGTTAAAACTTGCAGCTGTGCAGTAATTGCTACCCCTCTGCTAGAAAAAGTCATATCCAACGGGGATGGTGCCTGTGAAATAACAGGAGATGGACATAGTGGACATCAGGTGGGGGAGCTTTAAATTGTCCCTGCCAATCACCAGCAGATGGGGACATTCCATAAGATTAACAGAGGGGACATCCACAAATTTTCCCCAGAATTTTAATTCAGATATTTAATAAGTGCAATTTGGGGGAGTTAATTTAATGATTCAAACAAAATATTCTCTCAAGGTAAGCATACATTTTACCTGCCTTACAATTAGCAGATACATGTTCCAAATGCCATGCAAGGCAGGCCTTTCCAGCATTTATGGCAGCATTATCAGATATAGATCACCATCCATTCTGTGCTAATCACTGCCAGCTGGGAGTGTTTAAAGATAGCAGCCGTGTAAACTCGAGCAGTGTTCATATCCGTGAAGGGTTTATTTCCAAAAATGATAAATCAAAGTGAATTTCAAATTTAAGGTCAAAATAGCTGAACTGGAAAAATTATCTAATTCATCTATGCTTCTAGTATAATTACTGTGGTCATACATTTGAAATTAACTTTAAATTCTCACTTTAGTAAATAATCCTGTCAGTCTATTACCAATATCTCATTCATCATAGCAAGAAGCATCTGGAGCAGGTCCTGCTCTCACCACAAATATATATATATCTCCACAAAGTAAAAATTAGTAGGAATGCCAAAACTCCAGATCATTTGAAAGCAATAGGTTTAATTCCAAGGCAAGTTAAAGGGACATTATAGGCACAATAACCTATTTAATTTAATTGGTTATAGTGCCTGGATTACGATGGAAACATCCCTCCAGGGCCGGTGCAAGTATTTTTGGGTACACAGGTGAAGATGATTTTGGCACCCCCCCTCCCACCCACCCAATCAAAAGCATCTTCACCCGTGTGCCCCTTATACCCCTTTTTAAAATGTATTACCCTGTTTATTGTATCTCATACCTTATATTTCCCCATTGTGTGTCTTACACCTCCCTTGTGTATCTCTTACAACCCCCCTTTGTGTGTCTTACTCCCCACATCCCCTTTGTGTCTCCTCTCCCAGCCCTTTTGTATTTCCATACCCAGGCCCTTCTGTGTGGCACTTTCATCCCCAGCCCCTCTGAACTTTCTTACCCCCAGGCCAATATGTGTGTCTTTCTCCCCCCTCATGTCCCTCTGTGTGTCTTTCTCCCCACTCAACCCCCCCTGTGTTCCTCTATTCTCCCCTCCATGTCCATTAGAGTTCCCCCCTTACCTGTCTCCCCCCCCTTAATGTTTCTCTCCCTTCTCTTTTAGTGGTCGCCCCCTACCCCATTGTTCCTTTTCTCTTACCTCCCCTGTACCTTAGTGCCCCCCTTAATGTTCATCTCCCCTCCCTCTTTTTTAGTGTTCTTCCCCTCCCCCCCATAGTGTTCTCCCCCCATCCCATAGTTTTCTTACCATGCCCCTTCCCCTGTCCCATAGTGTTTCTTACACCCACTCCCATCCCCTCCCCATAGTGTTCTTTTCCCCCTCCCCGCCCATAGTGTTCCCACCACCCACTCCCTCCCTGTCCCATAGTGCTCCTTAACACCCACACCCTCCCCTGTCCCATAGTGTTCCTTACCACCCACTCCCCTCCCTTGTCCCATAGTGCTCCTTACCACCCACACCCCTCCTCTGTCCCATAGTGTTCTTCCACCCACCCCCCATCCCATAGAGTTCCTTACCACTCCTCCCCCTCTCTCTCCCCCCTTTGTCCCCGGTAAGTCTCCTACCTTTATAGTAGGGTGGCTTAGCGGAGCAGACCACGGTACAGGAACTTCAGTTTCCTGTACCTGGCTGGACTGACAGGAAGTGCTCTCTTAGTGGGCACTGCCTTTCAGTCCGGCCGGGTACAAGAAACAGTTGCTACACAGAGTGCCTGGCAGGAGGGAGCGCTGTGTGCCTCCACCTCCTGCCTGTCACTCTGATCTAGCGCCCCCCGGCCGGTGAGCCCTAAGGCGGTCTCTTGTGCCGCCTTATAGATGCACTGGCCCTGTGTCCCTCCATTCACAGTTAAACCATTTATGGATCTCTGGCCACCCGAAGCCTGGCCCCTACAGGAGGTAGGCTAAGGTTGAGATTGCACACTTCCTTCTACCCATCGCAATGCATGCCATCAATGGGTACTGTGATAGGCTGAAATCAGTCAGCTGACACTCTCAGCCAATCCTAATGCTTCCTCATAAGCCAAGCAGCAGAGTGGAGATGGGCTGTTGGGGACTCTAATTTAGAATTAAAACATTAAAAGCAGTTTTATACTAAATTGAAGGACCGTGTCTGGGGACTTCAGAAACTATGATCATTTCAATGAGATAAAGCAGTTACAATGTTTACAGTGTCCCTTTAAAGGAAACAAACATGTATTCCTAACACGATAGTGTTATCCTACCTATTGAGGCACCCCTCTCCACTTTCATGAGGGTTTGATGTCAGCTAATCCAATGATTCCCCATAGTGAATAAAATCATTGGGAGGCTAGTGCGAATGCACTGTAAATTGCCACACTGTGCCAATCAAATACTCTCTAGGAACAGCATTTGGTTGAGCACCGAGTCTGGCTCATTTCTCACAAGGGAAGCGTTCTGATCCTGATCAAATTGGATACAATTTACAGAGTACAGTAATTTAGTGAACTGTCTCCATAAAGTATCCTTTTACCAGCAATGGTATCTATTGAATGATTATTATTTTTTTTAGTTTAGTGAATAACCCTAATAATATATTTTTAAAAATAGATAATGCCACTGATATTATTTGGCTTTTTCCTAAAAAAGAAATCGTATCAATACATGTTCCCTTTAAAATCAACAGATAAATTGACTAATATAATACATTTAAGTAATATAACATGTTTACACAAGTAAGGCTCTTTCCACCCTTTTGTTCAGTAATTTTGTAATATAATAAATTGGTTACCTGTAGTGTGTCTATTGTATAGCACTGCACATTACGCTTGTGATTTATAAATAAACTATTGAAAATAGGCTTCAACTTTGCACAGTAAAGCTTAAATCTGCTGAGATTTAACATGGATTACACCCTATGAAACTGGAATGTAGTTTGCATAAAATACATATGCAGATGTTGAATCATTCGGTTATGCATATTAAAATTTGTGTTTTATTTGCAAGTCAGTGACTGCCGTTAATCTACATAGAAATGTACCTTTAATGTATATAACGAGCAGAACTTATTCACTGCATTCTGCACCATAAATTTTTTTAATCTTTTCTGCACATGCTTGAGTGGTTAATAATCATGTTTTTAACTTTGTGTTAGCCTGCTTACTCTGTCCTGTTAGCTATATTATTATTATTATTAGGTTTATTTTGAGGGGAAAAAAAGTAAAGATTGCATTTTTTCTTTCTGTTAATCCACCGACCATAACTATCATAAAATATTCAATACTTTATTACATAGCAAAAAATAAATAACAAGCACTATCAACAAAAATACAGTGTATAAGGCTGTAAAATAAATCAACGCAATACAGAATTCATCACCTGCCTCTCATCGTTTTGGCAGATGCCTTTCTCAAGGGTACCTAGAATCACCGCTTACCTGGACTAGTATATATAGCCCATTATTAAGCTGATGGCCAATCCTCGATCAAAACCAGAAGTGACATAATCACTTTCGGTTCCATGGGAATTCTGTATATGGTATGAATGCAAATCAGAACTAACCCTCCCTTTCTCCAGCAAACATATATTAAACACAATCCTAAACCTGTATAATACCAGAGCATTACCCATCAGTAGCAGATCCTGAACGGGACAATCCGTGCATGAACAATACAAAAACATTGGGGGGTTGTAGTAGCCTGTGTCTTGCCTTGAGAGGCTGGTGGGGATTACTGTAATACTTTGATTTATTTCCCAGTCTTATTCACTTTGTCATTTTGCTTTTTTGTTGCATTTGTGTATAAAGAGTGAAAATACATATCCTCCTATACTATATTGTTGTGATGCGAGTTTTTTTCTGTTCGCACAGTCCATCACTTCGTTGCTCCAGCATTTCCAAAGCATACTCTCTAAGAGCCTTTGATATGCAAACATTGCAAAGTGTGTTTGTTTTTCTATTCTATCACACTGTTTGTCACTTCAAATGGTCGTGCATTTAAAAGGTCCCTGAACACACTCTTACAGTTCCTTACACATCAGACTTTTAGACACATATTTGCTAGTCTGTAGCAAGTCACTATGTCCTGTCCAGATGACCTCTTCTGTCAGTGAATCACATAACATATACTGATTTATAGTATATCATTTTATAGTATAGTTTAAGTAATATGAAAAACACATTAAGAAAGGATAGTGCTTCAGTTATGATGTACGTATCTACCATAACTTTTCTTCAGTCCACAGATCCTACGAGTCTCAGTCTGTTCATTTGCTACAAAAAGATTCTTAATAAATTATTCTTATTAAAAAAATAAGTTCAGGATAACTGATGAAACAAAAATGTTTTCTAGTGTACATTGTCTATGAAGGATATTGGGATTATTGCTCTAAAATGCTCCAACGCGTTTCATGGAAAATGTGGAAGAAAGAGATGGTAAACGTAAGTGACATCTATACAAATTCCAACAGTTTTGAATGAATACAAATTTATTTTCTGTAACAAATTCGAGAGAGTTCAATCAACAGACACTTATTTAAAAGTTTGCAACTATGTGTGGAGTTTTAAATCCACACCATTATGGAAAGTGACCAGTAGCATCTGGGCAACTGTGAGAAAATATTCTTTCCTCTTCTGGCTAGATTCTTCCCCTTTTATCAATATCTCAATACTTGTACAATGCCTTGTCTTCTCAGCTTCACCAAGTGATTGCCTGCCTTTTTCATCAATCCAGTATAAATAACCATCTTTACTGTGGACAAATTTGGGGCAAAATAAAGTTTTGATTTAGTCATTATATACATATACATTACATTTTACTTGCTAATACCACAATATTTCATATTATAAAATATTATTAATTTACATTTTGCAAAGAAATGGTACACACCAAGCATCATAATCATGTATTCTCTTGGTATGGTTCCGTGCAAGTTGCAAATAATTTATTGTTTGTTTAGCCTTAAACATATTCTTTGGAACTGCAGTGATTTGCTAACATTGCTACAATTGTGTGTCCACTTACTATGACATCATACGTGAAGTGTAGCTTCCCCTGACTAGTGCAACGTAACCCTAACTAGTGCAAAAGTGCATATTAGCCACTTTTTCAATTTTGGCCTGCATGATCTAATTGGGGAACGCATTTTGCTTGGCATTTTTAAAAAAATCAAATTCCTATTCTTTCATAAAATATGCGCATGACACTTTTGTTTTTAAATGGGCAACTCAATCACATCTCTGTGACAATGCTAAATGTTCTCATCCATATTTAAATAAATAAATGAATGCTAGCTGTCATTTTTGCATTCCAGTTTTATAACTGACTTTCTATACACCCTTGTACGAAGCACATCTGATTGCAATCAATGTATAACAAAGAGGAACATTTTTGCATTCAATCTATGCGATATTTATATTAGTATTTTACTTTGCTGCCAAAAAATTCTAAGCTATAAATGTCAGATTCTGGTAAGTGATACATCCAAGGTATGGCAGACTATTTTATTGTAAATCAAATGTTTAATGGGCATTCAAGTTGTATGGAAAATGATTAGTGATGGAAGCAGTTGCGCCGGGTATCCATCAGGAGCAGGTGGTGACCTTTACAGTGGTATTTGATTGCTTTTTGGTGCATATTGATGAAAATATTGAGTTAATTGTGCTATGTTCAGAGCCCAAAAGAATCACATCAGACCATGATCTTCAGTAGTTCTTAAGAATTGTGGTGAAGTGGGAAGGGGTGGGGGAGGATTGTGTTTAATTTAAAAGAGGTTTCATTGATTGCCTGTATCTCAATACAACCATTTAACGATTTGTCCTTAGTGAGAATTTCCTATTTTCGTTGTGAGCATGAGTCTGCAAGCAATCTACTTGATTTGTCTTCTATTTAGTATTTTGTTATATTAACACCATACATTTAGAATTAAGTGGCGGGAGGGTTATTTATCATATTTATCTTAACTTAAAATTTTCATCAATTGAAGTTATGTATTTTTCTTTTTTAACATGAATTCTGATCTTTTTAGCATTTAGTTAAATATATTAAACTGACCTCTGCATTTTTACTGTGCTATCATTCTGTCACTTATCAACCCATGTAAAGGTGTTGATTCGATTGTCTACTAAACAAAACATATGTACAACAAAACAAAGCATTATCGTCATCATTCTTCAAGATTTTATCATGAATGCACACAGCCTAGAATTCTCTCTGTTGACAGCGGCATAATCTATTTCGCAGAAATCTTCAGTTTCTGTTGGACAAATTGTACATAAATCAACAGAAGACCATGCTTAGAGGACTTAGCTTAAGAAAAACACAATTCTGCAACTAACAGGGCCATTT
This sequence comes from Pelobates cultripes, assembly GCA_933207985.1. NCBI lineage: Eukaryota > Metazoa > Chordata > Amphibia > Anura > Pelobatidae > Pelobates > Pelobates cultripes. Next base: position 286,227,105 of record OW240913.1, read on the forward strand.
ACTAAGGTGAGAATTCAGAGTGGATTCCATATTTAAGGCCAGGGTAATAGAAATTAAAGCATAGCTGATATACAGAAATTTTCCAATTTGTTATTTTGACTTTAAATGTGAAACTCACTTTGAATTCTCACTTAGTAAATATTCACTATATACACAATCACAATATATTGCATTTGCAGTGTAAGTGTGTGTTGTTGTGCTAAGGGTAGAGAAGCTCCATGTCTGATTGTCAATATGCTTCTGCAGAAGCCGCTGCCAATACTGCATTCATCAGCTGAATGCTCATAGCCAATGAATGAGCTCCATACTTAAAATATGCACAGAATTAGCATTGGTAAGACTCTTGTGGTTCTTAAAGCAGCCCTTTAAAAGCAAAGATATATCTACAAATAATTAGACAACTGCCTAAATTTTAACTTACCTGATTAAAATGTTCTGTACAATAGATATGTACATATATTTCTTATTTACATAATGTCTTGCTTTTACTTGTAGGCATATTGTTTGCTTTTATGAGTTGAATAAGGATATATTATAAACTTCTGCACTCTGTGAAATCCCCAGTTAGTATTTCCTACTCTAATGTCAATTGTGGATTGTAGTTTTATTCCTGTGGAATTTCAAAGATGTTAAAATTGACAAAGCCCTATTGGTTACAATGCCTGCTGTTATGTCCACATTTTATTAACTTCTTATAAAGAATCCCCGCAAACCAAACAAAATAGGTTCAAGGTAACTTGCGAACACTATTTCATCAGTTTTACTGTGGGATAGGAACCCTTGGTGAACAGAATGGCATTATCCTATCACATTTTATTTGTCGATGAAAGGTTATTTCTGGGTGGTTAAATAAAAAGCAAAAAAAAAAAAATAAAATAAAATAAAAACACAAATAACCCTTCAGCAGACTATGGTATAGTTTCAAAAATATATTTACAGTCTAGTACAAAGATTACAAATGGAAGTGTCTATGAAATGGAGATATTGTAAATGCATTTTACTGATATTTTTGAAAGGAAAACATTTTGTAAATGATAATCTAGCAAATCAAATAAATAAAAATGACAGGAAAAAATAACAATGTACAGAGATTTAAATGACTAGAAAGTGAAACAAGCAAACAAGAATATCCATTTTGTGTTTTCTGCAGCCATCTTTGGTCCTATATGGTAAAATACATTATGAAGCACTGAAATACCTGTTTTGTGATTCTCTGCCAGTAAAATAGAAAAATATAGTGCATTTTCAATGTATTCAGAGCTCACTACAGAGAAATGTGTGTACAAAACAAGACAGTATAAATAAAATTTACACACTTTACACTGAAAGATTTACAATATGTGGATGACCACATTTTCAAAGAAGACTAAGGGTTTTATTCATGAAACTGTTCATTTTGATGAGTTAACAACCGACTTGCCAAATTTAGGTCAAAACGAGTTAGAAAGACTCTTCTACTCAGTTGCTCTAGTGTAAATCCGGCAACTCAGATGTCAATTCACCAGACAATATCTATTAAATAAATCCCCAAATTCTGACAGATCCTTGGGATCTTCCTTTAATTAACCCGAATCTGTTTGGAAGGATATGATTCCATTTTAAGGGTCGTTCGATGTCTAAACAGATTTTACAAATATATCTCTTACTCTAAAGATATGCACAAAGGGAATATCTAGAAAGACACAATTTATTATTGCTTCCGGTAGACAGAAAAAGGCATAAAACTCTTGTCGCATTTTCATGTAGTTGTAAAAAAAAAAAAAAAAAAAAAATTAATAATACTACTAATCTAATTGATATACAATGCAGTTCAGTTAATCCTGTGTGTCTTATGATGTCGAACTCTCTAACGGTAAACAAAGCAACTACCCTTTTCACCCTGATATACAGTGCTAATATAAAATCTAAAACCATACAATCAAATATGGATTGCATTAGACAAGATCTTGTACAAAATATATTTTGGCTATTTCTTTCAAATCTATTATCGTTAAAAAGAAAAAAAAAGTTTACTCTTTGTTCTCGATTGCAGGCAGTGAAAAGTTTATACAATGAATTTTTGCCAGAAAAAAAAGAGTATTTTTTTCTGTGAAACTGTATATTCACATAGGGACAGCAAGAAATATTTTACAGTACTAGTTAATGGTATCTAGTTTCGGAGACCCTGCTTTTACAGAGAATTGTGTAACTCTCATTTTTAGCAATTTTTTCTTGAAATAAGATAATGTTTCCACTGTGCATTTTATATCAAAGGTGCCATGGCCTCTAAGAGAGCCATTATTGCTTTTGTATTCAGCAAATCTTTAGAAAATATCTAAAAATAGCAGAGCAATTAACCTGCAGAATTTCCATTTGCTGATTTGCCAATGTCTATAAAGTAACTCCGTAAAATGCCTGAATACCAGCATTCAAAAAAAATAAAAAATAAAAATACACGTTTAACCATGCTATTTATAGGTTCCCAGTACATGTGGAATGAAACATACTGTACCAAAAATGGGGCGAGGGCCAAAAAAACAAAAACATGAAAAAATAAGATTATATCATAAATCACAGCTTAAGGAAAATATTTTTGCTGCATTTACCAATAGTCTCATGATATTTGTCCAACAAATATATTTTTTTTTAAATTCTTTATGTACAGTACAATTTGAAAAAGTCCATTGGGTAAAAAGGAGGTTAGAGAGCTATTGTTTTTTTGTTTTTTTTGTTCTTTGTCAGGTAGTACTTCGTTTTATTTTTTTACTGCTATCTTCTTTGCCACATCAGTTTGATCCAAATTCTCTCTCCGGTATGGTTTGGTGGCACTTAGGAGTTCAAGTCTGTAGGTGCTTGAGGATCTAGTTGATTTTATTTTTATCTACTGTAGAAAGCCATAGTAAGGAGACTCAGGAATCTGAGTGTACTCTAGCAGCAGTTCATTTGTAGTGAAGGCCAGTGCTCTTGTCTCTTAGTCTTACCTCCCTTATAAGGGAGGACAGTCTATCACACTTGGATTCCGGTTCCGTGAAGATGTAACACTTGTGCTCTCATAGTCTGAATACTGCTCATTATTTTCTTCTGATGACCAGCCAATGTAATACCTAAGCTCATGACATCACTGTGGACAAAAAAAAAAATCTCTTTAAATCACTACTTGTTACAGATATAGCAACCGGAACATCAAATAAATAATACATTGATAAACTAATTATTTGCTTTGCAAAGTAATTATATTGCTCCTCATCTTGTTTTAAATACAAACTATAACTCCTGCTCTACCAAAAAGATGTTGCAAATCAACACAAAACAGCCCACAAAGCCCTACTACATTCCTCTATGCTCCAAAAATGGTTTCCACCTTGAAAAGAAACCGATTATTTTGATGATTATTTTGCCGTAGCTACAATTATTTGTCCCTCAAAATTGCTGCAAATGTTTTGTTAATTACAGCCAAATACTCCTAAGGAACAGAAGTTTCAATGAACAAAGTTTATTGTGTACATGCTACATACTACCAGTCAGTGAGGGGGGAGGGGAGCTTCCTATGGGAAAGCATTGGATTGGCTGGGATCATCAATCGCAATCATCTCAGCCCAGAGATGGGACCAGCTGCGAAAATAAGTTTTAATCCTTAGTCCAAATCAGCCTTAGTCCAAATCAGCCAAAACGCGTTTCACTTGTCTGTGAGCTTGTGATGAGTGAAACGCGTTTTTGGCTGATCTGGACTTTTATTTGGATTCTTATTTATAATTTTATACTCCAAATTTCTGGTTTTAAAATTTACTTTTTATTTGGAATTAATACATTTTCTTTATCCACTGAAGACCTTGGAGCCTCTGGGAATCTTTACAGGGAAGTGCCATCCCTTCATATTGGCACATCGCTGACCACCCTCAGAGCCAGGAATTTAAGGCTCTCAACCAGGTGAGCATAACACTAACCACCTATATATTATCTGCCTGTTTGCACATATACCACCCATTTGGTCCAGTTCTTCTTTTTGTTCCCTTATCGTTGTGGAGGTACATCTCAGAGGAAGGGGTGTGCTGCTGCCCAAAGAGCACATAGGCTTACGTACGGAGCCAATATTATATAGGCTCCAGACCATGTGAGTGGTTTTAGTTTTTTACTTTCATCACTCATTTTCCCCCAAACCATCTACACTATATGTTTTTTTATCTCTTTGCTCCCTACATTGTATGTTTAAAAGCATATTTCTGAATTTAAGAACACACTAAATTGTTGGGGTAAGTGAACCCCTATATCACTTTTTATATTAGCGCTCCACTAGGTGGTGTATTTGTTAATTTATTGTGGAAATAAGGATTTTCCACTTTATGCTTTGTATTTTAGGCACAAAATAGTATCACCTATCACCTCTGCAAAATGTTTTTTTTTTTGTTACAGATTTGCAAATGATCAAAGTAATCATTCAGCATCTGCTTGGTATTCACACACATACATATACACGTTTTGATATATTTATCCTGTAAAAAGAGCCTCATCTTTTAGCCTATGTTTGCTTCAGCTTATTTAAAATGTATTTTGTTATCTGTTTTCTATCTCCGTTCCTCTATCATGTGATAATACAAATATGTAACTTTCCCAGTAAAGGCAATAGGACATTGTCCTTTGGACCTCACCATTTATGTAGGTACCAGGAATAAAAGTGTTTCCAGCACTGGACAATAGGTTATTTTATTGAAAATCGTATTCTTGTAAAAATTATAGATGAGATGCACTAGTGTGATACTCGGACACCTCAAGCTCCATTAAAAAAAAAATCTCCTTTAGGTCTTTGTTCTACAATGCTTCGATATTAAATTGTGTGTGAGGCTACTATCTATGTTCTACAGAACAACACAGAATCTGGGAAGATTTATTGCATATCAGTTTACCGCATAGACCTCTCATTTTATTGCACTGCTCCCTATAAACAGATAATCATGATTGCCTTTTAGAAATGGATTGCATTGTCACAAAAGGTAATATTAATAAACACATTGATTACACAAATAAAAAAACAAACAATGAAAAAAAAAATACAAAAAGCAGAGGGATTTGCATGGTAGACTTGGAACTCATTCTGTAATCAGTAGTGTACTGATATATTTATTACACTTACTGAAGCGAGGAAAGTTAAACCATTAACAATTTATATATGGCAAGGACTTACTCAATAGTCATTCTGGCAACGGCATCAAGGGAATTGTATCCTGCTGAGCTGAAATTCTCCTTGTATCGCTCCATCTTGATAGCTTCTAACCACTCTCCAATTGAACAAAATGCAGTGAAATCAAGCGTGTTCTGATCCAGAAGAGGACTAACAGGTCTAGAAAAAAAATATGAAATAGCACAGAAAATGAGATTTTACTAAACAGTGTTTGTATTTTCTATTAGCAAAACAATGGCTATCAGCTAAATGTTGCCATGGATCAAATGTCACATGGTTTTCAAGCTATTAATCGCTTCAGTGATCAGTGACACATTTACTTCTGAATAAAATGTTCTTTTTATTATTAGTTTAGCCTTCACCGTGTTACTGGCAAGAATGAAAGGTTATTGAACCCCATCAAGTTATCCCAATGTAAATGAACAATCAACCAGTGCCAATTTACCCCAGTTCTGGTCGATCTTACTAACCTAATTCACAAAAACATCAATAATATTTTAAACAAGATTTACAGTTAAACTAACTGCATTCTACTATGCACATACGCTCCTACTTTGCCCAAGTTTATTTTGGATGTTAGTAGATTTGTTTTTTATGTGCTCATTCCCATATTCTGCATGACCTTGTGGGGAAAAAACAAGCCTCAGATCCATTTTCCACATTTTTGCATTTTCTTTTTTCATTACATGATTAAAATTTTTCATTATTGATGAAAAAAAAATGTCACATCAGAAAGCACAAAATATAGAAAAAATAATAAGAAACAACTTATGCACTTCCTCATGGGTTGTCAAGCTGTCTCCAGGAGTCTGAAAAGGGATCTGGTTCTTTAAAGGGACACTCTTGGCACCAGAACCTCTACTACTTATTGTAGTTGTTCTGGGGAAACGATTCCCTGCAGTCTCATGTTTTCAATGCTGCCTAATTCCACTGCTTGTGGTTATCACTCGGACAACCATTAAAGAGACTTCCTGCATGAGGTCCTACAAAGATTTCACAACAAATATTCAGAGTTTCCATAATTTAATGGAGATGCTGAACACTTGGGGTAACGGGAACAAAGAGGTGACTTGGAATCCAGACCTGTCCTGTACCTGCTCCTTCTAAGCAAGGTATAGTTCCTTGTGAGTCTTCTCCTTATTCCAGGCAGGTAGTGACACTTCTGAGGTGGCCTGAACATCTACATAGCTAGTATAACACTCTAGCTTTAGGAATACATGTTTTACTTTAAAGTATCACTATAGGGTCAGGAACACAAACAGGCTGCAGGGAGAACTTTTTTTGTGTTTTAGTGCATATCTTAAAAAAAAAAAATAATAATTTGGGGGTGGGGGTGGCAGACCACCTCTGAATAGGTTAATTTATTAAAAACCATTAGATTTCAGTTGGAATAACCTTGTGGAAGATCATGCAGACACCAGCTGCGGATAGTCAGTAGGGATCGACCGATTATCGGTTTTACCGATATTATCGGCCAATATTCTGTATTTTCTGCAATATCGGTATCGGCCAATAAAGATACCGATATTGCCGATAATACCTCCTAGGACCGCCGGGCCCATTACAAGCCCGGCGTTCCTGGAGGGGCCAGCAGCAAGCGTTTACTTACCTTTCCTGCAGCTCCTCCAGCTCCCCAGTGTAAATCTTGCGAGTCCCGTGGCCGTCAGAGCGTTGCCACGGGTTACCATGGCAACACGCCGCACTAAGAGCCGCGAGATTTACACTGGGGAGCTGCAGGAAAGGTAAGTAAATGCGCCCCCACTGCACAGTACATGCCACTGGACCACCAGGGAATGCTAAAGCCCCCCTCCCTGGCCAAGTATGAAACAGGGAGGAGGGACAAAAAAAAAACACATTTAAATATTAAAAATAAAATTAAAAAAGCCCCCCCCCCCATTTTACACAAATTACATCCCTTCACAAACACACAAACTATACAAACACACACGCTCTGCATTATATACACACACTACACACACACTGCATTATATACACACTACACACACACACTCTGCATTATACACACACTACACACACACTGCATTATACACACACACACTGCATTATACACACACACACAACACAAACACACACTCTGCATTATATACACACACTACACAAACACACACACACACACACAAACACACACACACACACACTCTGCATTATATACACACACTCTGCATTATATACACACACTACACAAACAGTCTGCATTATATACACACACTACACACACTCTGCATTATATACACACTCTGCATTATATACACACACTACACAAACACACACTGCATTATATACGCATACTACACATACACTGCATTCACTTTACGCACACTACATTCACTATACACACACCACACAAACACACACTCTGCATTCACTATATATACACACTACACAAACACTCACTGCATTCACGATACACACTACACACTTACTGCATTCACTGTACACACTACACACTCACTGCATTCACTGTACACACTACACACACACACAACTCCCCTGTCTAAGCACACTGCATCCACTACATGTGGCATGTATATTTTGTGCATTTACCTTTAGAAATAGTTTATTTTTTCAAAGTGGTAAATGTACAGAATATCAGCAAGTTATCGGCTATGGGCCTGAAAGTTCCCAGATTATCGGTATCGGCTCTAAAAAAAAAAATATGTTTCAATTCATAATAGTCAGAGTGCAAAACACAGAATATACCCTTATTAGGGCTCCTACTGAGCTCTCCTTTTCTCTTTTACAGCCATCGGCATCCCATTAAGAGGGGTTTTTAGCAAGGAGATGAAATGTGTAATTGAAAGAGGATTTAAGTCATCTCAATAAAAAAACGCATTAATAATCTTAATTTGCACTCTGTTTCCTTTACACGTTATAAAACACAGAATAAAATGGTTCTCCTGGGATTGGAGTTCCAGAGTAATGGTGATTAAGGTTTGTATCTGCGGCTTCTTCTCACTTCCCACCATCGAAGGGGGAGTGGATCTTTTCTTCACCTGTAAGAATCCAAGCATCAATCCCAGCAGACAACATCAACATGACAGTAACATGTGAATTGATTCTGGATCACCAGTAAAATACATTGTTATATTTTCTTGTTTTTTTCACCATCAATCAGGGGTCTGTCAATGTTTCAAATTTGATAAACATCATTCAGATCAAAATATTGCTGGTTCCACTACTGATGGTGGAATACAATTTTAATATTTATTTGAGTGGTGTATGCTGAATCAATTTATATTTTCTATATATTTCAGGACCTGAAACAAGACCCAAATCTTTAGTGCCCATGTCAGCGCACAAAAAGACGAGCAGAGTACCTACTCTTTAATTGACTATTTCTTTATTCATATGCATTATTCTTCAGAATGTTTTACCAAACCAATGCAAACATAGAGGAATAAGCCTAGTGGTACTTACCTGCAAAATACACCTGCACCATTTTCCTTTAAAATTGCAAATTGATTTTTAAATAAACACCACACTAAAAAGGAAATCGAGTATTTATAAACATGAGGAGTATGCAAATTACCTACCGATTGCAAGTCCCCATGGGAGTTTTCAGGCTGTTAGGGTTCCGTATCATTTTGTCTAGAATGCCGACAATTTGTTCAAATTTAGGCCTTTCTCCACGTTCCTTTTGCCAGCAGTCTAGCATCAGCTGATGAAGGCCAGCTGGACAATCCATTGGTGCCGGCAAACGATAACCCTCCTCAATGGCTTTTATAACCTAAAAATATTAAGTCACATTCTAAATATAATTGAAAAATTATATGAACGAAAACAGCACACATCACAGGGCAAGAACATGTTATTAAATTATGGTGGGATAGAATTCCTTTTCTACATGCTTTCTGCTTTTCCTCACGTCTCTAGATCACATTGTCGGAGGTAAACAGGAATTGCAAGCCCTGTTCTCATTTCTAATTCCTGACCTAAAATTTGTCTTCTATCTCTAGGCTAAGAATAACTATTATGAAATATGCTAAGTTATTAGCCAGCTGCTAAAGATCCCCAAGGCATTAATGTAAACCTTGATGTCAAACTAGTTTAAATACAGGAATCAAATATAGCAGTACTGACACAGAAAGTGTCAACCCCACAGGTTATTTGTCGGGCACTCAATTAACACACATTTCTGATGGATACAAAAATCAATAATACAACAGTTTTCTCCCTTCCCTGTCACTGAATCTAATGCACACGTCAACAAAACTCAGGCCAGTTAAGAGCGATGATTGGTGAGTATCACATTTATTTACTAGTGTTTTACCATTCAATGCTTTTAACTATGCAAAATATGCATTCATGTCTGGCTTCCTATTTATGCAAGTACTATTAAGTATTAAGTAAGGGGTGTCCAAAATATAGATCCCCAGATGTTTTAAAACTACAGCTTCCACAATGCTTTGTTATTCTAAAGCATCCTTAAGACACGCAAAGCATCATGGGAGTTGCAGTTCTATATCTGGGGATCTACCTTTTGGGGACCTCTGTATTAAGTATTGTGTAAGATAAAAAACACACTGCTGTATATTTTATTAGTAGAATTCTTATCATCCAATTGGTGAAATTGTTATCTCCATGGGTTGTAGTGCAGTTTTTAAACTGCATAGACAATATTCACTTGGATGCAAAATTACTGATCATGAGTAAGTGTAAAAGTAACTTTGCACAGTAAATCTGCCCCACAATATTGTGGGAGGATGAGAATAGACAGATATCTCAACCAAATAAGAATTTACTGCAGAAGAGGGCATACATGTGAATTTTCTAGTATTTTTTGAATGTAATAGCACTATACAAAAGTAATAAATCCAAAAGTTTACGGGGGTTTTCATTAAACGTGTAGCAGATTCAAATTTGAATTTAAAAATTTAAGTCAAAACATTTAATTGGGAAAAAATATCTAACTCAACAATAGTCACATCTTGGATATTTGCCATTCAGATTTAAATTTAAGTCAGAGTTTAGTGAATAACCTTGATAGTGTCCCTTTGACCTTACTTCACCTAACTCCTACAAAACTGCCACCTCTTAACCTTAAGTATGCATACGATTGAAATAGACACTTCCTGTGTAACATTATGTATGCATAAGATTGGAACAGGCACTTCCTGTGTACGCCCTACAGTTCTAGGAACACTAGATCCTTTGTCATTCAGATGACCACTAGAGTTGCTTCCTAGTCCAGTGCTGCACAGTGTCCAGCACTGGCATTCAGCATCTCTATGCTGAATGTTCCCCCATAGAGATGCACTGATTCAATGCATATCTATAAGGAGATGCTAACTTGCGCAACACAGCGTTTTGCTGCACATGCGCAACAGCCTCCCAAAGCTTTCCTATGGGAAAGCATTGGACTGGCTGAGATCATCAACACTGATGATCTCAGCCATGGAGGCGAGGCCAGCCATGGTGAAACCGGCGTGGTAGAAAAGGTGAGTAAAATCACCTTTTTACTAAGATCGGAGGGGAGCCGGCAACCTAAACAGCCATTTCAGGACTATTGTGTCAGGAATACATGTTTGAATACACTATGATGTTCCTTTAATTAAATATTTTCAAATGAATAATCCATACCATATGAATGATTCTTACGTAAGATGCAAACACACAATAATGTGACAACCCTCAGTGGTTATTTACTAAAGTGAAAATCACTGGGAATTCAAAGTCAATTTAACATTTTAGACCAACATAGGTATAGATAACTTGGTTATTTTTACCAATCCAACTATTTTGCACCCGTCCAGACCACCTCACCAGTAAGTAGCTTGAGAAAGACTCTGTCTCTAAGCCGAAACGTTGTTCTGCTCCTATTAAGGGCAGAGTGGATTTCACCTCTGAGCGCCCAGACATTCTTTAATCTTTGCAATTGAATGTATGGGTTATGTGGCCTCCCTAGTCTGAGAAGCATCACTGGTTTATTCGCCTGCTTTAGAGTGTGCAGTTACTGTTGTTGGAAATTGCACCTCACCAGTAAGCGTCCTTAGGCAAGAAACCTAATGATACATATCCTACTACCACAGATCCTCATAGATTGTAAGCTCACTTGAGCAGGGCCTTCTTCACCGAAAATATGGCCTTTCTATAATTGTAATGTGCTGTGTAATATGCTGGTGCTATATAAATGCTAATAATAATAACCATGTCTAAATATAACTATTTGTTTTACAAGATAATCTATTATTCACATTCAAAAAGTTCACAATGAGCAGGTATACTTTATAAATAAGAATCAGGATTAGGGATCGTTTTCTGTTATCTGCCTTCCCCTCATAGCTCAGCAATCATCAGAAATCCTCCTTCCTCGAGATCATTGTATTTAAAAAGGCTGATTGGCAAGGTTCTGTAAAGTAAAGTTAATGTCACACTCAGCTTATAGTTAGGGGCTTCACTTCAGCACTGCGAAATGGGATATTTACAGTAAAGGTGAGGGTTAAAATTAGGGTTAAGAACTAATTTAGCCTCTCTCAATTCTTATTATAACCCTCAAAATAAGTTTAAAATTAGCCCTGGACATAATTGTACATTTTTTTCCCCTAGGTGTCCGTAATCTGTAAATAAAAAAAATTCTTCCTAATCTAACCCTAATTTTAATCCTCACCTTTAAACCTAAATATCCAATGCCCCAGTACTGCAGAGAAGCCTCTAATTGTAAGTGGAGTGTGACAGTAACGTTACTTAGCCTGCAGGACCTCGCCGAGCAGCTTTTTCAGACACAGGTAACTAGAGGGACAAGGCATTCTGATGATTGCCGAGCTGTGAGGGGAAGAGTAGAGGGCAGTTCAGAAAAAATATAGAAGTTTAGAAATATCATTAATAAAAACTGTATTTATAAAACTGTTAGTGGTTTTTACTTTTATATTTAACAATAATTATAGTTGGCGTTTCAGTTCTTCTTACCAACTTTTAGACACAATAAAAGGGATTCTCTAGTAGAGTGCCCCACTCCCTCCCACACCCCATTCCACGTCGCTGAAGGGGTTCAAACCCCTTTACACACTTACCTGAATCCAGCGCGATGCTCCGCCCACACTCCTCCCCTGCTGACGGAGAAGACCTAATGCGCAAGCGCGGCAATGGCCGCACACGCACATTAGACCTCCCCATAGGAAAGAATTATTCAATGATTTCCTATGGGGATTGCGGCTACACTGGAGGTCCTCATGCATAGCATGAGGATGTCCAGCGTCGTTTAGACGACCAAAAGTCGTTTAAGAAGCCGGAAATCCCTCTAGTGGCTGTCTGGTAGAGGAGAGGACTTAACCCTGCAAAGTAATTATTGCAGTTTATAAAAACTGCAATAATTACATGCTCAGGGTTAAGGGTGATGGGAGTTGGCACACAGACCACTTCAATGAGCCGAAGTGGTCTAGGTGCCTACAGTGTCCCTTTAATAAATTTAGATTGTTTTTACTGCTTCAAGTGAAAATTAGGGAGCTGTCAATCTTCTGTAAACAATTTAATTAATACACATATGTTAAGGATCAATGGATAATTATTGAATTATTGAATACTTGAAACGTGGTTGATTGTAGTGCAGAGATGTAAATATAGACTTTAAACACATACATAATAACAGTTGTTAAAACATACTATGGCAAAATGAGTGATGGATAAAGCATTGCCCAGGTCTTTAAATGCTAAAAATATTTAATGTTTTTGGTATATTCACTAAGCTGTGAATTGTAAATTCACAAGAGCGTTGCATTTAAAAAAAAAAAAATGGAATATGAAAAACTTCAGCATAGCTTAAAATGTACAGTTCTATTTTTCTCAGTTATCCACAATTGTCATTTTAGTAAACAAACCACTTGGAAATTGAGGGAGAGTGACACACAATGAAATATATATTTTCTTATATTGCATCGACTACGCGTTCTTATATGGTTAAGCTCAAAAACGTGAATAGAAAGGCATTGAAAGAATCAATACCAATGCTTGTAAAAGGTTAAAATTATGCTATAAGGGAATTCATGTCACTGACATTGTGTTACTAAGCACTTGTAATAATACCAGTGAAGTATTCAGGCTCCTGAATATCTTGCAGTGAACAATTGTTTAGTATTGACATGACAGAAGCCTGGGACACAAAAGCCACTTTCTGCTCGCCCATGGGGAAGAATCAGATGTAACTAGTGAACTGAAATTAAATCTTCTTCTTCTTATTATTATTATTATATTTATATAGCGCCAACAAATTCCTTAACGCTTTACAATCACTTTATCAATTCAGGAAAAATACAAATTATTCTTGATTAAATAAAATAAACGTTGGATTCATAAAACCCCAAATGAAAATCTTGATATAAAAATGAATGCTAGAAAATAAAACATTTTGTAATATATAAAAGAAATAAAAGGTAATATCTTTTTTATATTAACACGGAGGCATGTGCAATTTTAACTTGAATGTTAGCTAGCAATTTTATTAAATTATAACTGCGTAATGTAGTTATAACGGAACTCGCTGATTTTTTTTTGTCACCAACTGAACCTGAAATTAATACTCTCATTTACCAAAATTACTATTAGATATCAAGAGGGCCTATTTTCCAAAGTAATGTCTGTGTTTTATTGGCATATGCATCACTCTGTGCTGCTGCATGCATTTGCAGAGTGAATTAAAAATTTCAAAATCACTATCATCAGTCTAGAAATATGCCACGTCATTTCTGAAACTTGCAGATAGTTTGGACTACACCTCCCATAACGTTAAGGCAGGTTTTAGTGACACTGAAAGATCTGTCAATCATTTGTTAGCAACAATGTGGTCATGTATAATATATTCTATTATTGATAATATAATAATCGTATTACTGTATATTCTTCATACCCCCAAATAGATCCTGCATGTCACATAACCTACTTGGAGAATGAAAGAATTCAATATTTCTTTAATATGGTAAAAACTTTTCCAAGTAGAGAAAAGTTGCTATAATATATATTCTGGTTTTTGCTCTCTAAAGACTCAAAATCAAGAACAATATCTATTGATGTACGACATATTCCTTATTGTAATTTTATGCGAGGTTATGTTTTAATAACGTTGCATATCTTTTGGTGGCCGTGCCAGTGCACATCATGTAGAGCATGTCAATCAGTCAAGTAAGCCTGATGTGCTCTTTCGTGGGCAGAAATGCCATGCAATGGCTTTGCTCTGTTAAATGGATGTTTATTAAAAGCAAAGATCCGGGCACTTAGTGGTTAATTAAATGCAGGTTTTATTGGATACGGTCAGGCAATAAAGCCTGCTTTCGATTAACCATTGAGTACCTGGATCGTTGCTATTTTTTACTCTGGGTTGGACGTTTGCCCCCCTTTATCTGTGAGGCAGCTTGGGAAAATTCAGAAAAAAATATGTATGCAGCCCAAAAACTTTGCTTTGTTCATCAAACTTTGTTAATCGAATGCGTGTTTATTGACTGTGCTGTAAATTTTTGGTGACTGGGGCTGCAAGATAAAAGTGTGGGCACTGTTGTCCAAAATCAGGACTGTCAAGCCAAATCCAGGTCTATTGAGAAGTATAATAATGGACATGAGCAGGTAACTCTGCTATTCCCTAATCTCTGATTTTAGCAAAATTAGTACTATGATATGGAAATATCGTACAAATCAGCCATTGTCACAGCTTGGCTATTCTTGCCTCTATTTTGTCATTTTAGGATTTGATTGTGAACATTTGGAGGTTAGTTAATAAACCTGATTGCCTCGTTTTTACTGACCACAATCTTGATGCTAATTGACTGTTCCTTATCATTCTGTTATTAGACATGAGCTTGGAAAATCATTCAAAAGTCAATCAACAGCACTATCAGGGCAATTTCAAGATTTTTTAGATTTTATTCTATTCTTCAGCAGTAAGTAAATAGTTCAAGCACACCTTAAAGCAGCCAACTGACCTTTCCTTCAAAAATCAGTTGAAAAAATTGAGTTTGGACTGTGCAATTTTATCTACTACCACAGAGCGTTCTCTAATGATAACAAAACCACTGTGCTATATTCACATACTACGCGATAGATCTAAAATCGCAAAGAACTTCCAAAGATCCATTTAAAAACAAGATTCAATCAGGATTCAAATACTAACTAGGCGACATATATGCCTTTTTTGGGTTGTAAAATCTTTTTACAGCTACTGTCAAATGTTTTTAAACACTGGATTAATAGTAATATGACCACAACATGACCACATAATAATTTTGAGCAGGAATTTGCATATTGAAGACATAACTTAAGTTTGCGATTTACTCTGCTTCAAAAAACAGGTTTGATATTAGATTGGAGACATTTTGTCAAAGAAAAAAATATCAGACAAAGAAGAGGAAGAATAAGAAAAAAAACATCCTGAAAGTCAAGCTGTCAATTGTAAGGGAGCTCCCGATAAGATATGCTTAGAATTAAACTTTTAAAAGGCTGCAAGCAGCTGGCTTGTGAAATGACTGATTCAAGCTTATGTCCAGCATGAGGATAAAAACAGATGAGAACCCACTTACTCCGCGAATTCAAGAATAAATGCTAAAAAGCACGGTACACTTGCAAGTCTGAATGTTAAGCAGTTGTAGCCTTACAGTCATTGTGTATTCTTGTCAGATAGGTTTGTGTTTTCTGGTAGCTTTACGAAGGTGTCAAAGAAATAAAACTTTACTGAGTATCTGGGGAATGTAAATATTCCTCTTTTTTCCAGCCCCAAGGATTTGTTTGCACATATTTTGACAGTCCATGAAATCTTTGACACTGAGCCCTGTCAGATGTTAACATCTTTGCACTCTGCAAATACAGCTTGGCTCCTAAACTTCTCTATGTCACTCTCAGACTTTGTGAGTTATAGCTAAATAAACAGTTAATTTCAAATTGACTAATTCCTTCACATGTATCCTTTTCTATATGTGTTGAGTAATGTATTGCTTATTTTCATTAGTTCCTAAAAAAAAATAGGGTTTCTGTACCAAAAACAATCACTGGTGACATCAAACTATGTCAATATAACGCCTCTTTCATCTGTACTACTAATGTCTGTTCCTGTCACGGCTGCTAGTGTGGTCCAACACGCATGTAAACCTATACAAAGAAATAAGAAAGGAAATAAAAGGATAGAACGTAAACCGGACCTTCGTATAATTTTGGGGGGTGGAGCGATGGATGGATGCGACCTCATGGTCTGCGCCATCTTGGATTTCCCCGAGCGGCGTGGAGGAGTGGTTCCCGGCTCGCCGCTGAGCAGGTAAGCTCAGTGAGTTGGTGCTGTCGTGCTGGTTGGCCATGGACGCGCATGGCGGTGAGCCGGGGGCCGTGACAGTTCCTCAATGTGGATGTTAAGTTACTATAAAACCGTACATGTCTGTCTTTATGCTCTATGTGATTCTTAATCTGGTTTTATCTATACCTATCCTCTCTATTTATCCATTCATCCATATGTAGGTATTTAATATTTACTTACGTCCTGGTTTGACATATCCCAGTAAGGTCTCTCTCCGTAGGACATTACTTCCCACATTACAATTCCATAACTCCAAACATCACTGGCAGATGTGAATTTGCGATATTGAATAGCTTCAGGAGCTGTCCATCTTACTGGAATCTTTCCACCCTAAGAAAAAAATCAGTTTGGGTTAGGAGACAAATTTTGCATGGTGTAATTCTGTACTTAAAAGAACAGTCTAGGTTAATAAATGCATTGTATTTTATTACAGGATATGAATAATGAATTTAAAACAAAAGTATGCATTTAAAACACTGTTTTCCATAGTAGACTTTTTCTTAAATTCTACATATCTATTTTGCAATAGCTTCAACTGTGACATCTGCAGCTAAGCTGATCTTACTCTTTGCTGCTCAGTACAAACGTTTTTGTTAATGTTGGGCAATGCCCCATAAAATGTCTCTAGCAAAGAGTTCTTCACAGCACAGGCATCCTATCTTATCAAACGTGTTCACAGTGTGCTGATGACAAACACTAAATTTGGACAAATTCTGAATAGTCAGCCTGGAACTGGAGTTAGCAGAGTTCCACCATAGCAAATAAATTACCTTTGTAAAACATATATACAATACAGAGTCCTTACACCATAATTATTGTATCAAGCAGAAGTGGTTATGGTGCTTAGAGTATCTCTGTAAAGCGTTCACAGAATATATTCTATATCCTATACTTTGGACACTAATCTACAACTGATTATGTCCAGTTTTTTACGCAACATAAATGATTTTAACATTTATATGCCATTCTTTTGTGACACTTGGTAAGTACAAGTCCCTCTTGAATGCCAATTCTTTATACTATAACGCCAATAACAATGCACCCATGACTAGCACAGTTGCATTTCTTCTGCATGATATAGGTCCATAATATGCATCATATATTAAACATAAACTGCACATTTTTGACAAAACATGTAGAGTACTTACTGTTGTAGTATATACTGCATCTGTGTCGTCTTCTATAACTCTAGACAGACCAAAGTCAGATACTTTGCACACAAGATTACTGTTGACAAGAATATTCCTTGCTGCGAGATCCCTGTGTACATATCCCATATCAGCCAAATATCTCATTCCTGCTGCAATTCCTCTTAGCATTCCCACCAACTGGATGACTGTAAATTGTCCATCATGTTTCTAAAGGAAGAAGTGGTGAGTAAAACGCGTTAGAACTAAAATCTGCTCAACATTTACCAACCATGCATTGTAGTGAGCATCAATGATCCCAATGTATTCAGAAAAATAGGTGTAGTTTCAACAGAGTGGGATGGATTCATCAATGCTTTTTAGCCGTTGTCTGCATATGACTGTATGAGGAACTATGAAAAATATGTCATGATTTGGAGTAAGTTACCTGCGCATTAGTCCCCGGAGTGTTTAGTGTTTGAACTTTTACAATTGGCATTGTCTGAGTAGATCCTGAACGTTTAGATTTTGGAGGTGATGTAAACCATTCCAAACAATTCTGAAGCAGAAGATGATTACAGCTTAGTGGACCTTGCATTTTATTATTAAGATATCTAAACAATGTGTCATATGGAAAACCAGGTGGATGGTGAATTTTCCTGGTACTTGCCTGGATTTTGTTCTTTACTTGCAACGTCAGCTTTAAGACGCAAAGGAAGATCATCATGAACAATAATGTAACATTCAACAAGTAATAAAAAGTGGCAATGTGATTATCCACTCATCAAATTAACAAAACATTATTAAAATGTGAGGTCATGACAACCTTTACAAGATAACTTATAGTAGAAGAAAAACATGTAAATGATATTTATAAAAAAATAAAACTGAAGCCATAATTTCTTTGGAATGTATATGACCATGCATAGAGATAGTAATATCGCGTTAGCTATGACTTAGAAGTATTGGACATTTTGCCTATTGGTGTATGTATGTTTCATGAAGATGGTTGACTCCAACATTACTACTGTAATTTAGTAATACACTGCAAGTTATATATAAAAAGTATCAAGTTCTGAAAAGTGGTACAAACTTGGAAACAAATGGCAGCAGCATTAAAGGGACACTCCACTGCCTAAATACAAAATATAAATCACTGTTTTGGGGTATGCATAATTGTCATACCCCAAATGACAATTATGCATTTCTTTCATTTTGGTTATATCTAAAAAGCCCTTGCAAAACTTGCATTTCTCTCGTCTGCAGCTTTTACAATCCCTCCCCTACTAACCCCGCCCAGAGTTTCTGTGGCTGTCCAATAAAAGACTTCCCAATGCAGCTCAGTGAGAAGTTTTTGCAAGCCAGGTGCTCTGAGCAATTGCTGCCTCTTGAGTTTAGTTCCACTGAGCTAACAAACAAGGAAGTAACAGGACCTGTTGTCTAATTGAAAGCCAGGTAGTCGTAACTAGGTTAATTGATAAAAGTGTCAATTTCTATAAAAAATCTTTTGCAAAATGAAAAAAGAGGACACACTCTTCACACATAAAGCTTTTCAGCAAGTTAAAGAACTTTAGGGGTCTGGCATGTCCCTTTAATGCAAGGTGCCTTAACTGATGTTAACTGCCACGATAACATGATATGATAACATGATAACCATGATAACTGCCCCACTTTACTTTTACCGTCTTTGCAAGACACATCACTTTTTACACACATCCCTCATTGTTTCTATGAAAGAAACTCTTTATGTAAGCATATACCCTTTTAAATAGAAACAAATACTAGAAACATTTTCACAAACAATTCTAAGAACACAGTGCACTAAATAACTGTAAATTGTGCTGATTTGGTAAGGACTCAAAATAAATATGTCAACTATAATCATATTATTGTATTACAGCCGACTTTCCAGCAGGACTAAAACAAATTACTAAGAAATAAAGGCACCTTGGATAGGAAATGAAATTAAGATAAACAAGACTGCACTTTTTAGATCGGGAATGGTCAGAATAAAAAAATGAGCCAAATACAATAATTGATATATTTCACTCTATTTAAAAAGAAATGTGTATACTGTATTAGGGCCAACAATAAAAGGCTATCCTTAGGGTCAGAATAGTTTATAGACGTGGTGTTTAGTCGCTCATATGGAGGCACAAGACAAAATAAAAACTATAATCCAATCACAAAACAATTACTAATGAGTCAAAATTTAATTTGGCATACACACAAATAGTGATGTCCCAAACGGTTCGCGAACGGTTCGCCACGGACTCATCATTGAGTAAACTTTGACCCTGTACCTCACAGTCAGCAGACACATTCCAGCCAATCAGCAGCAGACCCTCCCTCCCAGACCCTCCTACCTCCTGGACAGCTCATTAAGAATGCAGCTTCACAATGAATGTAAAATGGATGCTGTCCAGGAGGTGGGAGGATCTGGGAGGGAGGGTCTGCTGCTGATTGGCTGGAATGTGTCTGCTGACTGTGAGGTACAGGGTCAAAGTTTACTCAATGATGAGTCCGCTGCGAACCGTTCGCGAACCGTTCGGCGAACCGTTCGGGACATCACTACACACAAACACTATATGCTTGATATCAGAAAAATATGTGGACACCACTTCAAAATAAATTTGTTGATTTATCAATGTTGATGTTGGTGGTGTGACGTGTAAAATTAGCAAAAAGTATTCCAAGAGTTAAAATGCTTAGCATGTAAAACATGTTTGTACTAGTTGCACCAAGAAATATTAGGAAATCCTTCCCAATGACAAGTTCAATGTGCAGGTGACCACATACTTTTGGGTAGCCATGAATTATATAAATATATGCACACCACGAGTAATTAACCATCTCCACAATGATATGATTTGCAAATCATGACTTTAATTGGGAATGTATACAAAAAATACATACTGTAGGTAAACCAGTTTTAAGAATGATCCATTATATTGAGTAAATGTAATTCATCAAATTGATGAAGTGAATAAAATGTTTCCAGTTTATAAAACAAGTCTATAATCTCCGAACAATTAATTTTACATGCACTAACAATCTTTCCTTACCTTACGGTGATAAATGTGGAAACAAATGAACAAGAAAACACACCAATTTTAGACAAAAAAAAATAGCAGTTTTGTACTTGTAAGTATTATGGGATAACGTGTACAACAAGTTTTCAAATGGCATTTCAAATGTTTTAAAGTGAATGCTCAATTTAACCACTGTCCTTTCTTTAAAAAAAAAAAAATCAAAGACCGAAGGAGCCTTTCATTTTTAGGTAAGGAATGGCGCTTGGTGTAAGGTAATGCTGCTCTTTAGGTGCCTTGATTGGTACTCAAGTCACTATTTGGTGAATTGACCCCTATTATTTTTTTTTGTCTGTTTTATTTAAATGGGATTTTGGACGTATCATAAAAGGTTTCCCACAACTTACAAAGCCAAAAGTGATGGTAGGAACATAAAAGGTAAACGTGTATTTAATGCATGTTTACGAAACACTAAATATTCACTCTAGTGTAATGTATGAGTTATACTCACCCTTAAAAATGCATCAAGAGCGCCATTTTCCATATATTCTATTACAATCATTACCGGTTTTCCTAAAAGCATGAGACATAAAAATGTTTGAGAAAACGACTCCAAAGGTAAGGAAGGAATGTATCAATTGTGATAAGAAACATCTTGCTTCACTTGAACATTTCTATCTTAGGACTTGCAGAAATGGTAATGCGATAGGCCATTTTAACATCTGTGTTGAACATGGAAATCATTTGCACACATAAACTGTCTGAATCAATACGTCCACATTCTTTAGAGTTTACAAGAATGCGACACTGAAAGCAAGATGGGTGGATGATAAAGTTGTAGGATTTTTTTTTTATTTGAGAGATATATCATAAATATGTAAAAAATATAGGCATCCTGTAACTAAAGTAACCTTATCATTGTTTAGAAATTTAGGCTATGGCCCTTTTTGTATATAAATATTTACAGTAATATGAAAAGTATTCCCTCTTACTGCACATTGAAACATCAAAAATACCATAGTAAGATTGCGTACCGCGGGTTACAACGCCTTCCAAATGAACAACGTTTGGATGGTCAAACTGGCCCATTATGCTGGCTTCACAGAGAAAATCTCTCCTTTGTTTTTCAGTAAAACCCACTTTTAGGGTTTTTATGGCGACAGCTACATCTCTTTTGCCAGGCAGCTTAAGACGACCACTGCAAACTTCACCAAACTCTCCTGAGAAAGGAAAAAAAATCTGTGAATCTAAGCATGTTCCTGTTTTACAGTGTATGATTTAAACGAGAAGGGGGTTTTATCTACACCAAACCGGGACCTATTGCAGGGGTAGGCAACATTCGTCACTACAAATGTGGACTACATCTCCCATAATGCTCTTACAGCCATTTTGGTAGCAAAGCATCAGGGAAGATGTAGTTCACAACATCTGTGGTGCCAAAGGTTGCCCACTCCTGCATTAGAGCTTTGAGGTTCTGAACTTTGACCCCTTTGTGAAAGATAGTATTCCTGGATCGGGAAATAAAGAGCTTTGTGTAACTTCTTCCCACGAAGGGGTTAATATTCAACAAAGCTGAATGTATAAAAAAAGATTTACACAAGTCACATCTTATCTATATTAATGTATTTAAAATGTAATTCATTTAGGTACTGTGAGTTGGATTTATGTATATACTGACCATGGATTTATTTTGCATTAAGTAGCAAAGAAACAACATGACAGAAAAGAAAAAAAGTTATTTGCCCCCAAAAAATTATCCTGCTTTCTAAATAAAATTGCATAATTTCTGAATTTTGTGTTTCTACTGTGGTGTCTTGAAAATCAGCTGAAACCAAAGCAGACATGCATCCTTGATAATACATACATACATATATATACCGTATATACTCGAGTATAAGGTGAGTTTTTAAGCACATTTTGTAAGATGTTACTTACCTTTGCAGTAGCTCTGTTCATCTCCCCAGTGTAAATCTCGCAAGACCCGCGGCCGCCAGAGCGTTGCCACGCTCCGCACGGCATGCAGACCGCGAGATTTACACTGGGGAGATGAAGGGAGCTGCTGCAAAGGTAAGTAAGAGCTTGCTGCCGCCCCTCACCCCCGTACAGCCCATGCCACTGGACCACCAGGGATTGGAATAGCCCCCCTCCCTGGCCAGGTATCAAGCAGGGAGGGGGGACAATAAAATAAAAATAAACAATTAAATATTAAAATGACAAAATAATAAAAATAGTAAAATAAAATAAAATAATAAAAATGCCCTCCCCCCACCCAATGTACACACACTACACAAACACGCACACACACACACTGCATTATATACACACACACTGCATTCATACAAACACACACTGCATTCATTATATACACATACACACTGCATTCATTTTATACACACATTACACACAAACACACACACTCTGCATTCATTATATACACACACTGTAAATAAATATTCAATTAATATAATTTTTTGGGGATCTAATTTTATTTAGAAATTTACCAGTAGCTGCTGCATTTCCCACCCTAGACTTATACTCGAGTCAATAACTTTTCCCAGTTTTTTGAGGTAAAATTAGGTGCCTCGGCTTATATTCGGGTCGGCTTATACTTGAGTATATATATATATATATATATATATATATATATATATATAAAAAGGTGCCTTTAATAGCTTCATAGCACTAAATGGTCCTTTTTAAATGTACATGTTTTATTCTAAACAGGAAAAAGATCTGCTTAAAATTAACCTCTGCTTCCATAATAGAGGCAGACATGATTTTTAATTTTAGCGACTATTAGTGAAATGTTTAACTTTCAGTATTATTGTAGAATTTATTATAATAGTAACAAAAAGCACAAACAAATAAGTTGCTACATATCGGTTTGAAAATATATACCACATTTTCAAAAGTATGTTAATATCTACTGGTCAACTAAATAATCTTAAAACACATATAGGCCTCAATTTCAAATTGTTATTGGATAAGCGTTATAAATAATTTAATATTTTAAGAAAAACATTTAAAATGGTTTGATATTTGGAAAAATATTTGAATAGTTTAATTTTTTTATATATTGCTTTATTTTTTTAAATGATGATATTTTTTTATTTTATACCATAATTCTTTGATATTTTAACATTGTGAAAAAAATTATTTTGCCGCTATTGCAGCTTACACAATTATGAAAAATGGGAAACATATTCCATGCATTCACAACACTACCTGTAGGAATTGCACTGAAGTAGAATGAATAAGCGCTACGGAATCTGTTGGTGCTATATAAATGGCAATAATAATAATACACCTCATGTGTAGTCAGATTTCTAGTTCATCACAAGGGATTCTACGGTTGTGAGATCAGGGCTATGTGTGGGCCAATCAAGTTCTTCCACAGCAATCTTCCAAATGAAAACGGTACTCACTGTGTGCACAGATGCCTTTCCTAAATTGCCACTCCTAAATGTTTGAAGTTGGAAGCACAACGTTATCTAGAATATCATTGTATGTTGTAGATATCACTCAACTGGAGCTAAAGGATCTAGTCTAACACACACAAAAGGCGCACGGTATCATTCCTTTTTTTTTTTTTTTTTTTACGAGCCTTTACTGTAGGCATGAGCAGTCAGGCAGGTATGAAGTATTCCCCAAACTTGGCCATCCTCTGGATTGCAAGATTGTGATATTTGAGTCCTGTTTCCAGAATATTTCCATTTGTCTGGAGACATATGATGGTGAACTTTATACCATTTAACTTGCCATGTACACTTGGCATTGTACATGGCAGTCATATGTACACATATAAATGCTCAGCCATGGAACTTGCTATATAACACCTGTGATGAACAGTTCTTGCCAAATGTGGTTTGGATATCAGTAGTGTGTGTCCCAACCAAAGCGAGATAGGGCATTAATAATAAAGACTACATTCCACAACTCTCATCGGTACAGTCCGACATATTTCAGTGACCTACCAATCGACAGCTTCATTAAGCAATGTAGCAAACATTAAAAGCAAACATTTAGCACTAACCAGACCAGTATGTATGCAGCAAAACACATTCTAATCCCCAAAATAATAATAAGTATTTCAAATGAAATAGTGTTTGCACAAAGAATATTTTATAGGTGGTATTCAACATATTATCCTAAATGCTTTGTTACATTTTCTACTAGATTATTATAGACAAGTGTCATGTGCCTGGGAGACAGAACACAGCGGCTCAACATCCTGTTATCAATATGTAAGTAGTTCAGGAAGAAGAGGAGGGAGAGAAAGCAGTTCTCGGATCAAATGGCCGTGATATTTATGCATTATAAATGATGAAATAAGTACTTCTAACTGGCAATTATGGCTGCATAGGCATCATTCCTCAGGAGCAAATATGAACACAATCTTCCTACCCTACTTTTTTCAAACTCCACCTGCTAAATAGAAATATGCTGTCTGAAAGGCTTGTTATGTTCCAGAATGCATGGTACAATTAATTAAAATGTATCACAACCCATTAAGTAAATTGCTTTCTGGGACCAATACGGTTGTAAACACTTTCTATGAAACAACGATAAACATGGCCATAAATTTGTACTAAGGTATTAAATGGAGAAGTACATTCAATTCCTATATTTCACCGATATTGTGTTTTTTATTTGTTTAAAAAAAAAAAAAAGAAGTGTATTGTGCTATTTGCTTTTCAGATGTTATTTTGGTATCACAAAGACACTGTTTGTGCCAAGCCGCAGGTTTACATTGACACAAACAATAGACAAAGGCCAGTTCAATGCAGTCACAGAATCTCATAAGCTTTCTAGTTTTGAAGGTCTCTTATCACAGATTACAGAAAACAGCACACATACTGTATAATTTAGAGATCCTATCCCAGCAGAATTAAACTTTGCATCCTGTCAGCAGATAGTGACATGTTATTTGATATCACCTAAGTATTTATTTCTTAAAGACAAAGTCCTTTTGATTTGATTATTTTTTCTTTAAGTCTTGCCTCCAGTTACACACACAAAAGCGAAAGGCTTAGTGGTTTTTGTATTTGGGAATTGTCAAAAATAGGTTTGTTTCACAGAATAAATGTTAATGCATTATGCAGACCTTATTGTATGTATAAGGATGCAACACTGAGGTAAAGTCATTGTGAAGAATTTCTAAGACAATTTAACATTTAAGGTCAAATTAGTCACAATGGAAAAATAGCTAAACTGGAATTTTTTTCAGATTTTTTTCCCTCATCAATTCATCATATTTTAAAGTTTAATGTATTGACTGAATTCAGTAACTCACTGAAGGACTGTAATCTGCGATATTTCAAGAATTTATCTGCTCAACAGTGAGTTGTAGTTAGTTGCCAACTATCTTGCAAAACTTGCAAAATGTAGTCTACAAAAAACAAATACCAAATATTCCAGGCCTTCTGGGACAAGCTGCAATCCGGCCCAACCAGATAACGGAGAACAGATCAAGGAGGGCGACGGGAGAGACCCCTCCGGGCACCACACTCACCCAAACGCCTCACAGCACCGACTGCTCGCCTAGGCTGAAAGCCACTAGAGGCATGACCTCGAGACATTGACCACACAGGGGGAAGATCGCACGCTGCTGGCGGCGGATACCACCTTGTTCTTCCAACTGCCCCTTGGGGGGCCAGGACTTGGCTGCCCTCAGGCACGAGTCCTTGGACAGAGGATGTTGGCTCTCATGAAGGCCTGTGGCTGGAGGAAACTCTCTCATACCTGTCGCCCTCCGACTGACCCTGACAATCAACCAGCACAACCAAATACTCACCATGCTGTACGCCCTCCCGGGCTGAATGCCCCTCGAGGCACTGCCTCCCTGCATCTGCAGCACAAACGGAGTAACACCCGCCATGGACGATGCATACCACTGCAATCCTCTGCATACCCTAGTCAGGGGAAGGGCCTGTCCCTAAAGACCAGGGCTGCCATCAGAAATTTTGGGGCCCCTGACAAAGCACAAGGTCTGGGCCCCCCCCTCCCAGGCCCGCCCACAGGACTCCTACCTAGTCCGTTGACAATGATGCAGGACTGAATGTGGTGTGTATAGTGGAATTTAATTAGAATGTGTGTAATGGATGTAGTGTTTGTGTGTATTAGATACTGTTTGTGCAGTGAATGCAGAGTGTGTGTTTGTGTAGTGGATGCAGTGTGTATAGTGAACGCAGAGTGTCTTTGAGTAGTGGATGTAGTGTGTGTATAGTGATGTAGTGTGTGTTTGTGTAGTGGATGTAGTGTTTGTTTGTACTAGATGCAATGTGTTTAGTGGATGCAGTGTCTTTAGTGGATGTAGTGTGTGTATTAGACCAGTGTCTCTGTATAGTGAATGCAGAGTGTTTGAATGTGTGGTGGATGTAGTGTGTGTACTGTGAATACAGGATGTTTGTGTAGTGGATGCTGTATGTATAGTTAATGCAGAGTGTATGTTATTGTAGTGAATGCAGAGTGTGTGTCAGTGTAGTTAATGTAGAGTGTATGTTAGTGTAGTTAATGCAGTGTGTGTGTTAGGGTAGTGAATGCAGAGTGTGTGTCAGTGTAGTGGATGCAGTCTATTAGTGTAGTGACTGCAGAGGGGGTCAGTGCAGTGAATGCAGAGTGTGTCAGTGTAGTGAATGCATAGTGTGTGTTAGTGTAGTGAATACAGAGTGTGTGTTAGTGTAGTGAATGCAGAGTGTGTCAGTGTAGTGAATGCAGAGTGTGTGTTATTGTAGTGAATGCAGAGTGTGTATCAGTGTAGTGGATGCAGTGTGTTAGTGTAGTGAATGCAGAGTGTGTCAGTGTAGTGAATGCAGAGTGTGTGATAGTGTAGTGAATACAGAGTGTGTCAGTGTAGTGAATGTAGTGTGTTAGTGTAGTGAATACAGAGTGTGTGTCAGTGTAGTGGATGTAGTGTGTTAGTGTAGTGAATGTAGAGTGTGTGTTAGTGTAGTGGATGCAAAGTGTGTCTCAGTGTAGTGGATGCAGTGTGTTAGTGTAGTGAATTCAGAGTGTGTGTTAGTGCAGTGAATGCAGAGTGTGTCTTAGTGTAGTGAATGCAGAGTGTGTGTGTTAGTGCAGTGAATGCAAAGTGTGTGTTAGTGCAGTGGATGCAGTGTGTGTTAGTGTAGTGAATGCAGAGTGTGTGTTAGTGCAGTGAATGCAGAGTGTGTGTTAGTGTAGTGGACGCAGAGTGTGTGTTAGTGCAGTGAATGCAGAGTGTGTGTTTACTAGTGTATGCATGTTGTGCAAATGGAGCATTTTCCCCTCCCCCCACATTAAATGCAATAAATGTTATTCCCCCCTCCCTGCTTCTTACCTAGTTCGGGGGGAGGAGAGGAGATTCCATCCCTGGTGGTCCAGTGGCATTGTGGGGCCCCCCGGCTCCCTGTATTTGCAGGGGGGGAAGCAGACTGCAGCAGTACTTTACAACTCTTCCCTCTCTCTAACTCCCGCGAGACATGCGGCCGTCAGAGCGGTGGGTGGGGACCCTAATAACAATAAGGGGGGGGACCTATTGTCCCCCCCCGGCCCCCACCCCTGAGCGGTGGGTGTGGCCCTAAAATTAACAATAAGGGGGGACCTATTGTCCCCCCCCCGGCCCCCACCCCTGTGCGGAGGGTGGGGGCCATATTGATAATGAGGGGGGGACCTACTGCCCCCCCCGGCCCACACCCCTGCGCGGCGGGTGGGGGCCATATTGATAATGGGGGGGGAACCTACTGTCCTCCCCCCCTCCGGCCCCCACCCCTGGCGGCGGGTTGGGGGCCATAAAGATAATGAGGGGGGGGGGGACCTACTGTCCTCCCCCCCGGCCCCCACCCCTGGGCTGCGGGTGGGGGCCCTAAGTAAATTCTCCCCCCCCCAAGGTGACTAGGGGTCCTCAAGCCCCTAGTCACCCCCCACGCTGTGTAAAATGACAAAGAGCACTCTGATTGGCTTATACCCACCAATAAGTGTTCTTAGCCTAATTGCAGGGCGGGGCAAGGCTTTATAAGCCTTCCCCCGCCCTGCGGAGCTCAGTCTGCGCGGAGCCCTCCATGGGTGAAGATGGATTATTTTTTTGAGCTCAGGTTTTTTCTTTTTCGTTGGGTTTTTTTTTTTGCGCTCGGGATTTTTTTTTTTTTTTTAGTTCGACGGTTATGATGGTTTTTTATTTGGCCTTTTTTGGGGCTGAAAAATGAAGATTTGAGAAAAAAGAAGACGTTGAATGGTAAGTTTAATTTTATTTTACAGGTTAGTTATTTTATTCCCCCCTCACTATTTTTTAGGGTGAGGGGGTAGGTAGGGACTTTTTAATTGGGGGGGGTGGGTGACTAGGGGCTTGGGGACCCCTAGTCACCATGGGGGGGGGAGAATTTACTTAGGGCCCCCACCCGCAGCCCAGGGGTGGGGGCCGGGGGGGAGGACACTAGGTGTCCCCCCACTCATTATCTTTATGGCCCCCACCCGCCGCCCAGGGGTGGGGGCCGGAGGGGGGTGGACAGTAGGTCCCCCCCCCTCATTATCAATATGGCCCCAACCCGCCGCACAGGGGTGGGGGCCAGGGGGGGCAGTAGGTCCCCCCCTCAATATCAATATGGCCCCCACCCACCGTGCAGGGGTAGGGGCCGGGGGGGGCAGTAGGTCCCCCCCTCATTATCAATATGGCCCCCACCCACGGCGCAGGGGTGGGGGCGGACAATAGGTCCCCCCCTTATTGTTCATTTTAGGGCCCCCACCCACCGCTCAGGGGTGGGGGCCGGGGGGGGACAATAGGTCCCCCCTTATTGTTCATTTTAGGGCCCCCACCCACCGCTTAGGGGTGGGGGCCGGGACAATAGGTCCTCCCCCTATTAGTATTTAGGTCCCCCACCCGGGGGGGGACCCTATTTTTTTTTTAACAGTGAGCAGCCACAGGCTGCTCACTGTTTAATAGACATGCCCCTACTCGCGGTATTGCGAGTAGGGGCACAATTTACTAATACTAAGTAATTTTTACTTAGTATTAGTAAATTAATAGGGGGCGGACCGAACATCGCATATGTTCGCCGCCCGTGGCGAACGCGAACACGCTATGTTCGCCAGGAACTATTCGCCAGCGAACCGTTCGGGACATCACTAATGTGCATATGTGTAAAGTGCAATACCGGAATCATGTATATACTGGGTGATATGGGTTATATAGTTAAGGCAAGCACCCTAACAACATAGGACCCTTGTAAATTCTTTTAGCTTGAGTAGCAGTTTAATCAATCTGCTGTTAGTGCATAGAAATATAATCCATAAACCTGTGCTATATAGGAAGAGCCACCAGGATTGTTTCAAATGTCTTCACTTTCCTGGTCTGGACCAGAGAATTTGCAGCAAACACTGGAACTAAACGTATATTTTTTATATTTCTGTATTCTTTATTTAATTCAAAGTTCATTATAAAGGTTTACAGACAACATCAGGGACAACTAAAGACAAGTCAGTTTTTCCTAAAGATAAAATAAAATGTCTAGTATGGGTATCAGAGAATTTTGAAAGAAATAAGAAACTACCAGGTAGTGAGGTGAGAATCACAATGTGCAGATATTTGTTATTCGTATAATGCTTTAAAGGAACACTGCAAGAACCATAACCACTACAGTGCGCTGTAGTGGTTATGGAGCCAGCAGTGCTTTGACGCACCCCTTATTGTAAGAAACAGTGTAAGAAGCAGTGCAAGAGTAGATACTTGGTTGAAAGTGTCAGCTGATCATTCTCAGCCAATGCACTAAGTCCTGCTCTCTTGGCCCAAAGAGAGTTTGCAGCACTCTGTCTGAAGTAGTGGAGGTAGGGAGTGGTGTTTGCCAGTTCCCAGGTAAGAAGTAATTTTTTTCTAAAATTATCTGACTCCTTACAATGTAGGGGCCTTTTTTTAAAATGGTGGTCAGCTCAAGCCTGATGTGTCCCTTCAAGAATCTTTTTAATTCTATTTTCATTAAAGTGGTGGAAGAAAAGATCCATCATTAACAATAAGAAATATTGCATGAAATGTACAAAAATGGCAATTTCATTTGATATATACACATGATTTATAAAAGAAAACAACTAATAATAACACAGCGTTAAACCCCTTTAAGAATCTTAAATAGGAACAAAAACCGACCTGTTTCACACAACAGGTAAATAAAATGTAAAACAAGGGGGAAAAAAGAGGCATTTATAATAAAACAGCAGGCCCAGTCACTAGACAAACATAATTCCGTTTTCACAGTTGCCTTTTTAGCAAAGCCATTCTGCATTTAGAAATGCTGATAAAACAAAACAAAGCACACAATCCCTGAAATATAATTATTTGCCTGTCATATCATGTTTGAGATTCAATCTTGGCTAAATGGAAATGTACAATAAAGAAGACGCCACAGTCTTACCTGCGCCAATCACACGCTCAATTTTAATGCACGATGCATCCAGCTCCTTGGCAAACTGATGGACAGCTCTATTCGGATCCTCGTACGTTTCAGGGTCAATGTAGGTTTTGGTGCCTGGAAATTTAACTGTAATGATGTCAGAAAGTAGCACTGCGATGAACAAAGGCACTTACAGGGCAGTCGGCTGAGACTGTCATTTTATAAAGTATATTTCTGGAAAATGTTTTGTTTTTTTTCACAAATCCAAATGCACATAACAAGCAGTTTGTATATACAAGAGCAGCGTGAGGGGGGATGGTAAACATCTGCATAACAATTGCAATCCACAGCAAAGGACCCAAGGTATCAAATGCAAATAAGTGCCTATATTGTTGGGTGTCTCATTTAGCATTTCTAAAGCAAACCGCTAAATAAATAAATAAAACGAATGTAATGTGCTTAGGGTGCTTGTTTGCAATATCGCTGCTTTGTATTCAACAACGTAACTACAAGACCATACAAATGCATTAATTTATTTAGATAATTTTAAAAATACAAACCTTTGGTGCTCAACTGTAATGTTTCATGTGAATAAGTACTGCTAACATCAGCAAGCCACAGCAATTCACACTGGTTTTGCTGTGTGTATCAGTTTTAAAAGGGGACAAATAGCCTGTATATGGTCAGTGCTGCATAGTTAGAAATATTTTAATTGGATTTTTAACCAGTTGTCTTTGAGAGTTGTTTTAATTCCATGACTCCGTGTACTATCATGCTAGGTGATTAGCTGGCAAATTAAAGGGACACTATACTCACCAAAACATTAACTACTTAATGAAGCAGTTTTGGTGTTTAGATCATGTCCCCGTAGCGTCCCTGCTCAATTATCTGCCTTTTAGGAATAAAACCACTTTGGTTTTACAGCCGCAGTTACTTCCTGTAAATTGAGATCTAATGTTTATACTTCCTTTATTGCACATTCTGCTTAATTTAGAATTTCTTATCACCTGCTCTGTTAATAGCCTTCTATAACCAGCAGTAGCCTCCTCTGTGTGATTATAGTTCCATTTACAGAGCAGGAGATAAAAACATTTAAAGTTAAAATCTGATTGAAATGAAACCATTTTGTTTTTATTGCAGGCTGGGTGATTCACTGCCAGGGGAGGCGTGGCTATGGCTGCATAAACAGAAACAAACATGATTTAACTCCTAAATGTCAGAGACAACAAGGACATGAACTATACACTTTAACTGCTTCATTCATTTAACTACAAGTTTGTGTGACCATACAGTGGTGTGATGACGTACAGTCTGCAAAGTTTGGCTAATAGCAAGTTGTTGGAAAATGTTCAACTTGGAAAAATGGCGGTGGAGACCAGTGGAATCAACAAGAATAATGCACTGGTTTCCAAGGTGACTGTGCCATTTTATACATTTTGCACTTCAATTCTTTTAGCAACAGTTTGATAAATCTACCACATTCTGAGTTGCTATATAAGTGGCACTAGACTTTTGTAAACCTACTTAAAGGCAGACAAAGTTAATCCAAAACTCATAATTACTCAAGGCACATTACTTTTTGGGGGAAATTTTAGAACACATTTTGAATGCATCTTCGGTATTGCATTTTTTTTTTTTTTTTAATCAGGAAGGCTCCTATAAAGATCCGTTAATCTCCTAAATTCTAAAACACGTGTCAAGCTCTCCTATTATGTATCCCATCTGTTCTCACTAATTCTCACTAAAATTGAAAGAGATGCACCCAGCATGGTAATATATAAAGGAAAAGTTAGACATGCAAGGAAAACTCATAGATGTCGTGATAGAGGTACACATGGAGAATATAGATATAAAAATGTGGAAAGAAAAGGGGATAAAACAAATAGGAGACCTAATAAAAAATAACAAAATGCTACCATTTGAACAACTTATAAAAGATCAGAAGTTACCTCCAACAGAAAACGTCTCTTAACTAAGAATAAAAAGTTTCTTATCAAAATATAGGAAAAATTATTTAACAGAAAAAACATCCTATTTTATCAAAATGATAACTTAAGAAAAGAGCTATAAAATGATAACTAAAGCAATGTTTTTTAATCTCTCTATATTCTAAGTACAATGAATTCAGGTTATAAAATCTTGGAATAAAGACTTGCAGTTAGAAACAGGAAATAGTGAATGGTCTAAAATGTTAACTCAAACCAGCCAAACAAAGCCATGCATTGTTTAAACCTAATAGGGATACAATACAAGTTGGCTAACAGGTGGTATTATAATCCCTAAAAACAATTTAAAATATATCCAGCTAGATCCTCTGAGTGTTGGAGGTGTGGTAAAATGAGCGCGGATATGATACATATATGGTGGTTATGTCCTGAAATATGCAGATAATATTTAAATGGATAGAGAAGTGGACGTCAAAGAAATTAGAGTACTCTCCTGCACTTGAACTTCTACACATAGGTTGTCAAATACTAGAAAAAGACAAATGACATCTAATAATCCATACTTTATTAGCAACAAAATTACACATAGCTAAAAACTGGAAATCACACAATCCACCAAAAATAGCCGACATAAAACTCCAAATTATAAATCAATGTCAAATGGAACAAGGGATAAATGAATATTTTAATTTAAGTAAGGATACAAAATGGAAGGAATGGATAGAAAAGATTAAAAAAAAAAAAGAGTAAAAATTATGAGAGAAAAAAAGAGGGAGAAAAGGGGAAAAAATAATTATTTTGAAAGGAGAAGGAAGAGGTTAAAAGGATTGAAAAACACAGTTAATAAAATCTTAGAGGTGAACGAGTTGATAGACATACGATATAAGAAGAAAATCTATAAGGAATTATGTTGATGTTATGTTCTGCTATACGCACTATAGGATTTACGGAAGAAAGAGGAAAAGGAATATTTTAAAGGAAACCTTAGATAGTATACCATATCAATATTAGCTAATAGGATAAAGGATTATATAGGTGTAGTATTGTATGTTTTTAGTTTTTTTTTTTTTTTAATGTTAAGTAGCTCAAGATAGAATGAGACCTATTAATACTGAAGTTATTTATAATGAAACCATGCAAGAATAGGATTATATTTAAACTTTCAATTTAATTGCTTTAAAAAAAAAGAAGAAGATAAAAAGGGGAAAAGAAAGAAGAAAGGGAAAAGAAAGGGGAAAGAAAAAAGAAAAAAGGTAGGAAAGAGAAAGGGAAGGGAGAGGAAAGGAAATAAAAAAGAAAATGTTCAGGAAATTAGTGCACTTTTCCCCCTTAAATTATATTTTTAAATGTAAAAACAGAATATCTGGAAAGGTCTTATTATATACTTGACAGGTATAATATTCTTAGCCATGATGGTAATCTTGAATCAAATATACTAATATTAAATATGGTCAAAGCTTTGAATTTTTTGTTTTATGTGCTTTTTTTATATTTACTTGTGTGTGCTGTATTTATACATTTTTGAAAAATATAAATAAAGATTAGATATAAAAAAGACAGAGACAACAAGGACATGAACTATACACTTTAACTGCTTCATTCATTTAACTACAAGTTTGTGTGACATACAGTGGTGTGATGACGTACAGTCTGCAAAGTTTGTCTAATAGAAAGTTGCTGGAAAATTTTCAACGTGGGAAAATGGCCGTGGAGACCAGTGGAATCAACAAGAATATTGCACTGGTTTCCAAGGTGACTGTGCCATTTTATGAACTTTGCACTTTAATTCAATTAGAAACAGTTTGATAAAACCACCACATTCTGAGTTGCTGTATAAGTGACACTAGACTTTTGTAAACCTGCTTAAAGGCAGACACAGTAGATCCAGGAGGACTCATAATTACTCAAGGCACATTACTTTTTGGTGGAAACTTTAGAACACATTTAGAATGCATCTTCTGTATTGCATTTAAAAAAAAAAATCAGGAAGGCTCCTAAAAAGATCCGTTAATCTCCTAAATTCTAAAACACGTGTCAAGCTCTCCTATTATGTATCCCATCTGTTCTCACTGCATGACAATATTAACGAGTTCTGCATGCAAATGCTGATTAAAAGAAGTAAAATGATATTTAAGAAAAAAAATCCTTAAGTTAACATGTATTTAATTCAGCCATTCTACAGTGGCATTTTTAGACGTGCTTAGAAAAGAGACTGGTGTGTGTGACTTCCTCTAAAGAATAAAAAAACATCGGAGCATGACTGACTCATGTTCTGATTTACTACTGAACAGTTTATGAGCTCTGAGAGATGCCAGACCCTACAATATGCTCCGACCCATGTCCTAAATAACCATTATTACTAAATAAATTAGGTTTTCCTACTGTAGATGGCTTTTTGGCCAAAAGCATCTATTCGTCTAACAGTCTTACACAAATGATGGAATTAACAGAACACAAATTGTTTTGGCATTATTTTTAATCTCTACGCTGAGTCTCGTTCTCTTCTGTTATTTAGTTCTATATCAACATGACAAAATGTTTATCTTTTAAAATTACATGAATGGGCAAAGGGATATAAAACAATAGGTTAACCTGCTAGTCTATGATTTCAGGCAAGCAGATGGAGAATAAGTCATACTCTTGTTTTTTATGATAAGCGGCCTGGATTGGAAGCCGGCTTGTGCATTTCAAGCGGGCCTCTGATGGTTCTTTATTCAAGCTGTCATAAAACATTTTGACAGGAGAGAGCTTCTCTGGCATACCAACGAAAAAGTGTTGGCTGCAATCTAAAGGCATTGTTGGTGGATAACGGTAAGAAAAAATAAAATGTAAATTGGAACTGCTTTAGTAAACATACAATTTCTATTGTTTAAAAAAAATAAAAAATTTTTTTTAACTCAACCAAGAAAATTACAGTACTGTGTGGACTTTACTCCTCCCAACAAATATAATGCTTTTCCAGGCTCGAAATTCAATAAAACAGGCGTTCATACTGTTGAAATTTTGCTTTATACAAAGGAACAATAAAAACATGAGCGACTGTAAATAGCTGGTGACCACTGGTTTCTGTTGCTGCTGATGCAGTCAGATTAAATTAATCACAAGCCTTCCCTTCAATGCATGCTGACAAACTAGTTCAGCAAAAAATAAAATGCTGCTCTTTTCTAAGAATGCTTTGCTTTAGAGATTTCATTCTTCTTCTAATCTTGATAAAGTGTTAGAGGATCTTATGTAAAAACAATGCTGGAGATGAAATGTACACAATGCCAACGCTGTTCGCTAAAGCATATAAATATTTTATCCATCCTGAATATATAGTGAATATTTACAATGGACATGATAGCTTATATATATATATCTATATACACACACAAATATATATATATATATATATATATATATATATACAGACATGCTTCTAGCTGAGAACAATAGCTATATGTGTGCATATATATATATAAATATGTGTGTGTTTGCCCATACATGCACACACACTCACACACACACACACAGCTATTGTCCTCAGCTTGTAGCATGTTTGTGAAGTGTGCTCATATATGAATATGGGAAGCATTTTTTTTATAACAAATAATATCTATTTTCCTCTCTCTTTCTTTCTCTAATAACTAACGCTGTAAGCTGTATGTAAATATGCATTCATACATGCACACACATACATCATACATGATATGTCTGCTAAAATGTTTTGATATCCCGTACTGCACAGATAGGTGATGTAATCTGTACAAAAATTGCCCACGATGAACAGATAATTCCTGCGCCTATGTAAATGAAATAGCTGCAATTCAGGACTGAAACTCCCACTAATCTCAGGCAACACCTTAACAACTAACCAACTACACTATCACTAAATATCAACCCATACATTACACATTACCACCTATACTACACTAATCGTTAACCTCTTCATACACTTTAACTTCTACAGTACACAAATCCCTACAGTACCCTAACAATATTTATTAAGCTCTACACTACCTTAACACTACCACCACTCATAACCTGAAGTTATCATGTAATAAAAAAATACACATGCATTAAGAGAAAATAATCCAGTGGTTCTGAGGACATTTATAAATCAGTCTTATAGTTTATTATGATGTCTCCAAAAGCCCCCAAAGGCGTTATTTTCCAATAATGCACAAAGATATGTATCATATCTAAAATCTCTATATTATATATGAAATTTACAGTATATGCTGGAAATGTGGGCACTAGATAAATGTTTATAGCAATAATATACAGATTTTAAATTGAAATATGTTATTTGATGCAAAGAGCTAAATGTGGTATTAATTCAACACACCTAGTACATGAGCCAATGCTGATATAATCATTTATAACTGTAAATAAGTGTTATTAACAAACACTCAAATTAGGGTAAGCTGTCTTACATAAATAGAAAAAAAGAGCAATTTGAGGTTTCTCTCAATACAATGTCAACATGCGCACAGTACCCCACTATATCAGTCCCTTTCTAATTTCTGTCATAAATATAAACAACTTGTGTTCTACATTTAATTTTCATGTCCTCATTTTGTCTTGTAAGACTGATGATCACCAATATTGTCTCTGTCCTATTATATAATTCCTTCATTTTCTCTGGATATTTTTTTAAGTAGCAATTGTCTTTAAAACTAGTTGAGAAATCTGCAAAATATATCATTTTTTTAAAAAGAAAAATATTTTTTTCCTTGGTTTTTTATTTATTTATTTATTTTTTTACAAAGAACAGATATGATCAATGTGTTATATATTGTTCCCTGTGTCATATATTTTTACATTAACAATAACTATGTTCAGTATTAACGTGAAGAGCTGAGTGTTATGGCTAGTTAATTTATGTGTCATTATAATGATTGACATTGGACTCTGAAAGAGATGGCCAGAGGGAAAGATCACAGCTACTTGACCATTGAACTTTAAATTATGGAATCTCATGGGAGCCCTTTAAAACAGTGTGAACAGGCATAATAACATAAAGAAACCATGAACAATATTACTGTTTGCTATAGAACACGTCCATGCAATCAGGCTCACCTGAGATTTCATCATACATTATTTAATTCCCATTGTGCCCTAAAGTCAACTAAAGCAAGGAATGGATTAACAAGCAATATTTCCTTATAATAAAGAAAACAAACACTTACAATGAAAGTAAAGTTCTTCATCCCCTTCTTGATCAGCTTTGCTGTAGCCACAATGCCTGCAGGAAATATTTCAAAAAGAAGGACAAAGTTCTTACAAATGGTGCCTGTCACTTATGGTTAAACTCAATTAACAAGAAATAAGCTGTCAAATACTATTTAGCTGATAATGTTAATAGGTGTAGAGAGTTGTAAAATCAACTTTGTTAACCCCTTTAGGACACATGACGGAAATGTTCCGTCGGGTTGGACTTTTACTTCTGAAGTTGTGACCTTAAGGGGTTAAGTATGTCTAAAAACAAAACAAATTCCACAGTATAGAATGCCATTATAATTATATTAAAAAAAAATAGTAATAATGCACATTTATATATATACATTTATATATATACATGTGAATCCACTAAATATATACAATTTAAAAAATATATAAATGTATATTTATGCACACACACACACACAAACAGACAGATTAATAAAGATAAATACACTGTGTACACATATTTTAATAAGACATCACTGCTAAATTGCAGCAGTCCCAAGTTCAGCATTGGTGTTATCTAGAG
The DNA here is from genome assembly GCA_933207985.1 of Pelobates cultripes. Classification (NCBI taxonomy): domain Eukaryota; kingdom Metazoa; phylum Chordata; class Amphibia; order Anura; family Pelobatidae; genus Pelobates; species Pelobates cultripes. The sequence continues at coordinate 286,265,738 of OW240913.1, forward strand.
GAGATCCAGAACTGAAATTAAGCCCCTTAGCTGTGTCCAGCTCTCCATATGTCTGACCGAGAATTCAAAACGTTTAGCCCGAGGGTATGTGCAGTGAAACCAGCTCGACAAAAAATATGAAAGACCTGGGATAGCAATAGTGCTTTGTTTAGGTCTTGAATCACCCATAAAGGATAATACTAAGAACACATTGACATCTTCAATGTATTATTGCACACTACTTCAAGAAATAGTTTAAATAATGTATTGCCATTTTAACAAAGGACTAAATCCACAGTTCCTTTTAAAATTTCCCCCGGTTAATGGCAATGTATAAATGACATGCTCGTAGGCGATTGCTTCTCATTTCTAAGGACAGATGACAAGTGAGATAATATATATTATAACAATGTGCTTATAGACAGTACAACGTGCATCAAATGATTAACTTTTAAACAACTGAGTTATATCTAGATCAAATGTTTACCTTCTTCCAATTATGAATCCAAATACCATAAAAACCAAAATTATGGTTCCTGCAACTGCCACCACGGCTATGATAATGACAGGATTTTGTTCACTGGAGACAGCAGTGGCTGCGTGAAGACAACATACGGAATAGTCAACAAAACATGTAAAAGCTACAAAATAAACAAACGCAAATGTATTCTTTTCATAACATGCTAATCTGTCAATTTTAAATCTGCATCTTACCGTTATGAGGATATAAATGGATCAAATGTTTTAAGAGAAGAGCAGTTTTCAATGTATTTTAAAGCATAACTGAACCTATGTTCAATGCCTCTTGTTCTTAAGAAATATTTTGCCAGCCACACATCTGACTTCCTTTTCCAAATTGCTTATTTTGTACCTTTAAATACTGTAGTTGAAAAGTGATCATTTTATCAAAGCATATTCACTTTGATTTTACCATTGTTTTGTTCTGCATAACTATGGCTATGGAAGCCAATTCTTACAAATAGTATATATTTTTTTCCATTTGACTAATACAATATTTAAATATTCTGTGAATGCTGAATTTACAAAGAGGTTCAGTATATTGAGAAGGAGTACAAAAATTGCCATTACCGGTAGCCTCTTCGAGTGTGGTTACATCTAGTCTTGGACTGTACATCCCATAACCTGCAGCTGTAAAGGCACGGATTTGGAAAATGTAAGCTGTCCCAGGTCGAAGATTGTTGATTGAAGCTGATGTAGACTTGGTTTTCAGTGTGGAGTATGTACGCTCTCTTTGATCCTGAAAGCAATAAAAGCATTTCAGTGTATGTCGGAGATTTCCATGAATACAAATACACAGAACTGGTGTGTGTGCGTTAAATGTATGAGATTGCTTTTTTATAAAGTAAAGCATTTGGTAGATGCACTTACATTGCATGTTTTACCCCACTAGGCACTTCCTTGACCATGTAAAGTGTAACGACGAGAATAATGAATTTCAGATTGCAGGGTCCCAAAGGCCACTGTGAATCCACTTCAAGAAAATGCTAGTGAACCCAGTTAAAAGTAGCAGATAAATTAAGAAATTAAATAATAATAACGTACTTACATTCTGTATTAGATTTTTAATGATCTACACTTGATGGAGCGGAATTCTGTATTGGTAGATTTGTAATCTGACCTATACTAAGTTATGCGGATATTATTAATATTATTATTATTATTATTATTTTCATTATGAACACATTCTGAAATGTATTACAATTTTACAATGGAGATATAAAACGTCCAGTACATAATAAACACATGAACGTGAACGGAAGAGATTAAGAAATTAAAAAATTAAGTGCACTATAGCTTCCCCCTTTGTCAAGCTCCCTTCCCCTCCCTCCATGGTTAATACCCCTTCTGTCACTTACCTGGGTCCAGCGCGATGTCCCTTGGCGCTGGCTCAGCACTGCCCATGTCCCTTGGCGCTGGCTCAGCACTGCCCACGCTCCTCCCCCACCGATATCCTCCAGCGGGGGAGACTTAAGGCGCATGCCTGGCAATGGCCTTGCTTGCATTATGATCTCCCCATGGGAAAGCATTATTCAATGCTTCCATATGGGGATTCCGGCGACGCTGGAAGTCCTCATGCTACGTCCAACATTGTTTAGACGACCAAATGTCGTCTTAGCACCCAGAAGTCCCTCTAGTGGCTGTCTGGGAGATAGCCACTAAAGGAGGAGTTAACCCTAGCAAGTAATTATTGCAGTTTATAAAAACTGCAATAATTACATGTTCAGGGTTAAGGGTGATAGGAATTTGCACCCAGACCACTTCAATGGGCTGAAGTGGTCTGGGTGCCTACAGTGTCCCTTTAAATGAGCTTACAATTGAGGACATATGAAAGACTTGAAAACAAGGAAGATTTTACTATATTTAGGGAGGCAAGGGAGAACCACGGGGCTAGATGGTAGTTTTAACACTATAGGGTCAAAAATACATATGTGTGTTCCTGACCCTATAGTGTTCCTTTAAATCAATTAATTTTAAATCGGTTAAACAAAATGTTCATGCATTGATTATTCTCAGCGCTATCAATAAATCAGTATATCAGTTTTACCAATAAACAATAAAAGAAAACATATACCAAAGTAGTGAAAATATGAAAATGCTTGTATGAATAATTCATATTCCAGATTTTGCAATTCCAGTATTTTCTAAACTGAGAAGCATTTAGCAATCCTTGTAACCCTCACTTTTATTGAAGGTTTGTCAGTTCTGTGTGAGATGTTAGCAAGCTACATTCTGTTTTGTGCTGACATTTCATAGTCATTGGGTGAGAATATGTGCGTCCCTTAATCTAGCTGAAGACATCTTCTACTTCTCTTCAGTACAAGCTTAAGACATCTTCAAAGAATGCTGAAAGCAACATGATATCAAACTGCTTACAACTTTTGATTATGAGAAAATATTAAAGGGACATTCCAGCACTGCTATTCACTGTCTCCACCCTCTCCATGGATACACTGGATTTTCCTCATAGCGATGCATTGAATTAATGTATTTCTATGAGGAGATGTTGATTTGCCAGGGCTGTGTTTGGCTTGTGCTGGCTCTGCCCCTGATCTGCCTCCTTGACATCTCCATTGTGATTGGCTCAGAACAACACTTCTGATTATGTCAGCCAAGCATGCAGATCAGGGGCAGTGCCAGCAGCAGCAGCAGCAGCAGCAGCAGACTGGAGTAAAGTTAGGATTTTTCTTCTTTTTTTAGGGGGGCATGGGGGAGGAGGCCAGGAGGGGCTAGATGGTGGTTTTAACACTATAGGGTCAGGAATACATGTTTGTGTTCCTGACCCTATAGTGTTCCTTTAATTTCATCTGCATGGAATCACCTGAAAAAAATATATCAGATGTCCTTGGTTGAAAAAAATAATCCTTTCTCATATGAAGAAAGGTACCTGCAATATTTTCCCATCATTTACTCAGATGGAAAACAGCTTTAAAAAGATCAGATCTCCTGTCCCCAGTGTATGTATAAAGCTGTCCTTATTTAAATAAGAGAGGGAGAAAAAAGAAACAAACCAGCAAGAATGCACATAATAAGAACATCAGTCTCTAAATTCTGTCCTTCCTTTCATCCCTATGGGAAACACACCTGAAAAAATGTCAAGACAGTAACAGAATAGAGAGTGGCTCATTAATAAAACATATAAACAAAATAGTATCCTCTTGAGAGTAGAAAATCCTACATATATAGGTATACCTTCTAATCCATGCATTGTCAGCGATTGCCCAGGGAATAGCAAATTGTAGGCAAAACAGTAAACTAGAAATATTCTTCAACTGAAACTATTTCACACTAAAATTTGTGATTCCCTGGTCAATTCTCAACAATTTCCAGTTCAGTGAATAACCCTGTCAGCGTATGAAGAAGGCGTGGAGAGTCCTTCATATTGTGTCTCTAAATAGCTATTCTGCCAGAGGGGGAGCAAAGAATACCCTAGAAATTAAAACGTTTTTTTTGCAGAATGAGGTTTAAGTCAAATCCCATTAGCTGATTATCTTTACTATAATATACAGTTTCAAATTACTAGAACATTTTTAACGGAGTTAGGTACAGTATTGGAAACCCTGTTTCCTCCCAAGACATTAAACTATTTATACTTTAAGCTGCCAAATCGTATAATCAAAATTACTAGAAGAAATATGTAAAAAACACTGGATTCTCGATTTATCGGATTATATTCCCCATGCTCTGAATATTTATTTGATCACATTATAGTACTGTAAACTGTTTTGTTAAAACTCCAAGGTAATCATGGCCTGTTGAATTGTAAGGTCACAGCAGAATAACCATGAATACTCTGTAACTCACCTTTTTGTTATACTATTAAATTAATTTTAGTGGCTTGATGGAAAAAATAAATACCTTATGATAAACACTTATGTCAGCTATTATTAACATAACATAAACATATAATTTGGGGGTTAAGGGAGCTAACAGAAAAGTGAAAAGGATACCATAAAGACACTCAGGATTTCTCTCCTTTTTTCTGCTCTATTAAAATCTTAAAAAAGATGCTTCATCTTTTTTTTTCTTTTTTTTTTTAAAGGATCTGAAAATGTGCAATCTAATGGAGAATATAAACCATTGGCCTAAATTGTGACATAAAAGAGGCTAATTTAACTGAAACTGTTACATAATGCACAGCTTCTCTCATAACCTCCTGGTAGCAAGTCTTTATAAAATGGACTAAACAGCTGTGCAGATTCCTTCGCTATGCTCTGTGTTGTTGAGAGCCTGCTGAGTCTAAAGTCACAGCCTATGAAAAGGAGCTAATGGTCACGCTGTCAAACGTTACAAATGCCATTGTATGGATTAAGTTATATTATTGATGAGAACCATCAATCAGTTTTGAAGGCAGAACATTCCACTCATCACCTACAGATCCTAGAAATGTCTCATCAACGTCCACGACATCCTGTTCCAATTCATAACTTGTTTTTTTTCTCCGTCAAATCTAATCTTACAGGAATATGCACTAAAGTTAGAACTCAAGATGAATTCAAAGTGAATTTCAGATTTAAGGTGTAAATAGTCAAACGGGAAGAATTCTCTAAGTCAGCTATGCTTTTAGCTCATCTAGTATGGCTTCACTTAATTGAATAACCCTTACTGTCCAATATCACTTAAATCTTAAAAAAAACATACGTCTACAAGTATAATTAGATCAATAGAAATGTCCAATGGTTGAACATGAGCTAAAACTAACACTTCTGAAAAGTGGTTTATTCGCAGAGACTATAATATGTTTAATTAAAGGGGGATTAATCTTCTTTTCTGGAAATTATACAATTTTACAAAACATTAAAGCCGCACTGTCATGCCGAACTTACCTTTCCTCAATCTCTTCCTCTTCTCCCCCTCTCTCAGGATCTGTTATTCTTTTCTTCCTGTCTTCTTTAGTTTTCTTTAAAATCATAAGACAAAGAAGGGACCCTTTGCCTTATGGAGGATTCCTCCGCTTGACCAGCTCTGACCAGCGGAGGAGCAAAGTGTGCTTCATTTCCGCTGGTCAGAGCAATTTTCCCATGATCCCTAGCTTTCCTCTGTGTTCCCACAATGCTTCCTGTCACTTTACACTGCCGAATTGCATTCTAACTGAATGAGAACCGTATGTTCGTTTCTTTTAGAACGCAATTCGGCACTTTATTCGGATCGGAATTTCATTCTAATGAATGAAACTCCGATCCTATTCTTGCTGTGGCTGCATCTTGCAGCCGCTTAGTAGATAACTCCCTAATTCCCACGGTATTAGAGAGCTATCTACTAAAAGGCTGAAAGACCTAAATTGGTCTTTCAGCCAACTTTACTAATACTAAGTAAAGATTACTTAGTATTAGTAAATTAAATGCCCCTACTCGCTATACCGCGAGTAGGGGCATGTGTAGTAAGCAGTGAGCAGCTTATAGCTGCTCACTGTAAAAAAAAACAAAAACAAACTAATAACCCCCCACCCCCACTCCCCCCATGCCCGTGGGGGCCCTAAATAAAGATGGGGGGAACCTGGCCCCCACCCCTGAGCGGTGGGTGGGGGCCCTAAATAAAGATATGGGGGGGAACTTCTGTCCCCCCACTGGCCCCCACCCCTGCGCGGTGGGTGGGGGCCCTAGTAAAACAATAAGGGGGGGGACCTACTGTCCTCCCCCCCTGGCCCCCACCCCTGAGCGGTGGGTGGGGGCCCTAGTAAAACAATAAGGGGGGGTGACCTACTGTCCTCCCCCCGGCCCCCACCCCTGAGCGGTGGGTGGGGGCCCTAGTAAAACAATAGGGGGGGGACCTACTGTCCTCCCCCCCTGGCCCCCACCCCTGAGCGGTGGGTGGGGGCCCTAATAAAACAATAAGGGGGGGGACCTACTGTCCTCCCCCCCCGGCCCCCACCTCTGAGCGGTGGGTGGGGGCCCTAATAAAACAATAAGGGGGGGGACCTACTGTCCTCCCCCCCCGGCCCCCACCTCTGAGCGGTGGGTGGGGGCCCTAAATGAAACACCCCCCCCCAATCAAGGTGACTAGGGGTCCCAAGCCCCTAGTCACCACCCCCCCTCCCAAAAAAACCTATCCCCTACCTACCCCCCTCACCCTACAAATAGTGAGGGGGGGAATAAAATAACTAACCTGTAAAAAAAAAAAATTAAACTTACCATTTGACATCTTCTTTTTTCTAAAATCTTCTTTCTTCAGCCCCCAAAAAGGCCAAATAAAAATCCATTACACCCGTCGCACTTTAAAAAAAAACAAAAAAAAAACCGAGCGCAAAAAAAATTTAATCCAAGTTCGCCCTTCGAGGGCACGCCGCAGACTGAGCTCCGCAGGGCGGGTCAAGGCTTATAAAGCCTTGCCCCGCCCTGCGGAGCTCAGTCTGCGGCGTGCCCTCGAAGGGCGAACTTGGATTAATTTTTTTTTGCGCTCGTTTTTTTTTTTTGGTTTTTTTTAAAGTGCGACGGGTATAATGGATTTTTATTTGGCCTTTTTGGGGGCTGAAGAAAGAAGATTTTAGAAAAAAGAAGACGTCAAATGGTAAGTTACATTTTTTTTTTACAGGTTAGTTATTTTATTCCCCCCTCACTATTTTTAGGGTGAGGGGGGTAGGTAGGGGATAGGTTTTTTTGGGTGGGGGGGGGTGACTAGGAGCTTGGGACCCCTAGTCACCTTGATTGGGGGGGGTGTTTCATTTAGGGCCCCCACCCACCGCTCAGGGGTGGGGGCCAGGGGGGGGAGGACAGTAGGTCCCCCCCCCTTATTGTTTTATTAGGGCCCCCACCCACCGCTCAGGGGTGGGGGCCAGGGGGGGAGGACAGTAGGTCCCCCCCCTTATTGTTTTATTAGGGCCCCCATCCACCGCTCAGGGGTGGGGGCCAGGGGGGAGGACAGTAGGTCCCCCCCCCTCATTATCTTCATGGCCCCCACCCGCCGCTCAGGGTGGGGGAGGGGGGAGGACAATAGGTCCGCCCCCCCCTTATTGTAATTTATGTCTTTTTTTTCAACAGTGAGCAGCCACAGGCTGCTCACTGTTTAGTAGACATGCCCCTACTCACGGTATAGTGAGTAGGGGCATTTGGGAGATTTAAATCTCTCTTGTGCTATTATGGGGGTCATATTGACCCCCATAGAGTGAGAGGGGGTACTGGGGGGCTTATGAAGTGGTGGGGAGCACTGCTCCCTGCCGCTTCTATAGTTACATATTACAAGGAGGGAGCTGCACGCCGGTAGCTCCCTCCTTGTAATAACCTGCACGAACAAACTAACACTGATACATTGTGTTAGTTTGTTCGGCTGATATTTCTATTCATTCATTCGTCTGTCTGATGAATGAATGAATAGATGAAATTCCCGTTCGCATGTCCAGGTGTTTCACTGGGCATGTGCGGGAAATTCAGTGTCTGCCTAGTGTGGGCTGATGACGTGTCCCACAGGGACTTCATCTACCCACACAAAGATGGCGGCGCCCTGAATATAGATCGGGGTAGAAAACAAGGAATAAAAAATAGGTAATGTGGGGGGCTTAGGGGCATTTGGGGGTGACTAGTGGGTCAATTGGATGTAGTGGAGGCGGGAGGGGGGTTAAAAAAACAAACCGGGATTCGGCATGACAGTGCCGCTTTAATAAATCACCTAAAATGTAGAAATAAAGTAAACAGAGTGCAGGTCAGGGGTCCGGATACAAGTCAAGGGCTCATGAGCTGCACCACTGTAACCACCTAATAGGGAGCTCAAATGAGGGGTTAACCCTCCAAAATATGTAGAATATAGGAGTAGGTGATGTGAGTCCCACAAGGGGAAACCAACATCAGGAGAGCTCCACTGTATAAGAAATGATGAAGGGGGGCCCTACCTTTAATCAATCTAAGGATAAAAAGGGATATGCAAACAAAAAGTATAACTTGAAAAAAAGGGGAGATCTGCTAAACAGTGCCCAGGGGATCAATTGTCTGGAGTACTAGCCACTTTAACTTGTGGTTTAATTATAACTTATGAGTTTAGATGGGAGGACTCCATAATAGAGTGTTGTCAATTTTGACGTTTTATTGTTTTTTTCTGATCTCACAAAGACGTGTGTAAAATATAGGGAACAACTAAACATAATATTCAACATTCAGGGATATTTGCATAATACAGGTTATAAAAGCCCAGTTGTCAACTCACCTACATTCTACAGTGGTTGGCTTAAATGTTGGAAATTCAATTGGCAATTTAACGAATGAAGCTTCATAAAGCAAATGAACTATAACTGCATTGTTTTACAGTGTTAGCTACATTTATCCACAATATACCTTCAATAAAGAAAACATGTGCATGTTGTTTTCAGCAGGGTACGCTGTCAAAAAAACCACAGGAATATAAATATAGGGCATAACACACAAACTAACAATCTCTACACAGTATATGTTTTTTGTGTGATTTCTTTTTTACCAAGAGACTTTTCACAAGCATTCTGCATTAATGGATATATTGTGCCTACTCTTCAGTAACCAGTCAGGCAATTAAAGATGTATAGACAGAATTTGCCTTTTTTCTTCAAACAGTAACCTAAGCCATCTCTCCCCTAGTATACACAATTTTTTTTATTTTTTTTTGCCAGCAGAAAGAGGTTAGGGGAAATTAGAAACCAAACTGAAATAAGTGGTTTGTTTCCTTGTCTTACGATCTACTTTCTGAAGATCCGATACAAAAAGTAAAAAGAGAAAAACCACCCTAAAGATAACCTCCCAAGTAAATAATGCATGTACGCAGATAAAAGCAAAGTCGTCAATCTGACATAATAAAACATCTAAACACAGTGTAACAAATGATACAAGCGGAGATAGAGATTTTGAGATAAATACAATTTTAGCATTCGGTCCCCCACGGCATGACCTGCTTCCTCTCAAAACAGCATGGTAGTGAACAGTTATATTGTACAGAGAGTGGGAAGTACACATAAAACACACCCAAGGAACAATAAACACATATGGTTTGCATTGTTACAATAGCAAATTTTGCATGCATGTGATGTCTCAGCGTCTGTGTGGCATATAAGTCATTCTATACACAAGGGTGGGAGGAATTGCAACTCAGATCGTTGCTAAGATTTTCAAACGTTATTATATGACAAACAAAAAAAGTTTAGGCATGTGTATAAGGTCCAGGACATGTTTATTGGACAGAATCAAGCAATGTTTCGGTTCTGCATGAAAAATTGTAGAAGCTTTTTTTTTTGTGCCCAGATCTTACTTTGTTTTATGTTTGAAGAGCCTAGTCGCCTCTGGACTGGAGGCACGGCTGTGGTTAACAATATGGTCTTGCCCCATTCTCCATTCTACTTTGTTTCAAAAATGAGTAAGTGGCTCATACGCTAAACATTTCCTTACATAAAACAGTTTAAAATAATATTCACAAATATGGCAGATTTAACTGTATTACATTAACACTAAGTTCTGCCACTTTTAAGAGTGCGAGTAGTTGTCTGGTAATTGTTTTACAGTTTTCAAATCCTCAGAGTGGGTTTTTGATAATAGAAAAAGTATTCAGATAACATATAATATCAGTAGCTAATCACAATCTCAGATTTGTTCAGTAGCTCCCAGATTTCCAATAGGCAGTAAGGAGAAAGTGTTTAATCGCTAATGATGTTATGTGCCCAAAGGAAAATCATAAGAAGGTCAGAAATCTTTTATTTTGCCTCTTTAAAAAACAAAAAATATTCTGGGCAGATCATGCAAAATTTATAAGTAAGATGACAATGATTTTTGTGCATGATATCAAACGTGGTCGGACACTCAAAACAAAAGCTGTGCATTTAGAAGGTTCCCTTAACTGTGCATTTAAAATGCATTGTATCACGTAAGGGACATTGAAATTGGATTAAGTTCAAAGAAGCACTTATAAATATGATATTAAATGCCATTAGGGTTATGGATAAGGGAGTCTTTGGCTTAGGGGAGGAAAGCCTGTATTTAAGATACTTTGGACTGTAACTCTCTGTAATTATTATCAGTCACATCGATTCATACTGTAATATCTGTCCACAGTTTGGCTTTATATAGGTTTGTTGCTTAGAAGATTACACAATATGCAATATATAAGTAGACTTTTTTTTCCATGTAGTTGCATATATATTTGTACATAAAATGAAATGGGAAAAGGTTGCTTGTTACATGAAATGGTCGCAGCCAGTGTGTCACCAAAGAGGTTCCTGTAGATTATTTCACTTAGGCCGTAATAGACTGCTGCACACATAATGATCCAATAAAGCAGGCATGAAGGCCAGCTGGCTTTCAAAATAAGTCATGAATGAAGTGGTAGTGAGGTGGCAAGCAGACAAAATATATGATACACTTCAAAAGCAGCTAGTTATTTGAAGCATGAGAATGAAATCCTGTTAATATGACAGATTTAAAAAAAAAAGAAAGAAAAATAAAATAAAATTCAGCGTTCACCATTTTACGTTAAGTTGGGTATTTCTGAATTCTATATAAGTGTAATGACCACACATGTATAGTAGAAAAATTGGATGAAATATTTGGGGCGCTAATGAATTTGGAGCCTTCAATAGAAAGAATTTGATTTTGCGTTGATTTTACAAAAGTGCTACTTCAATTATGCAAATTTAATCTGGGGCCACAAAGCTTGAAAATGTATTTCAAAGAAAACAATATTTTCTCAAAACCTAAAGAATGAGCTTTAAAATCTAAGAATGCAAAACCAGGGCTCCTGTACCAAAAACACTTTGTCAGCTGAAGATGCTTTGGTGCTTACAGTGATTCTTTAAAATTGTATTCCACCCCTTCTTCCCCGTCATCCCTCATCCACCTCCATACACACACTCTGTATCCACTACACACACACAAACACTGCATCCATTATACATACACACGCAATGCAATACACACACTGCATCCACTACACAAATACACAATCTGCACACACTGCACACAATACACATTCTGTATCCACTACACACACACAAACACTGCATCCATTATACATACAAACGCAATGCAATACACACACACTGCATCCACTGCTTCCACTACACAAATACACAATCTGCACACAATACACACACTGCATAACATAATCAACGTGGGCTTGTTTTGATGGGTGTGGTTTTGTTGGGCAGCATTTCATGGACCCAGGCGGCACAATGCCTTGGGCCTGGCCATGAGCCTGACCCAACACCAGGGGACATCAGCGTTGGATTCAGGTAAGTGACTGAAGGGGTTTTAACCCCGTCATGTACTAATAAATATGGTCTATTTAGGAAGCTAGGAGTTTTAGTTAGACAGGATAAAACATCTTCATAAAAGGATGGCTATAGGAAGGGAGTGTAAATGTCCCACTGGTTGTTCTGATTCAACTAAATGCTGTTTTCCCACTTTTTGTTCGTAGATATCTTAATGAACTTTATCTGAAGTCCATTTAGTATAGAACCAGTCACTGTGTAATCGTAAAAATGCTTTGATGTGGAGTGAAACCCCAACGAATGATATTTTGTCTGTAGGGGGGTGCCCGTACTATAACCAAGTACAGTTATTGACCCTTTAAATTCACTTGCCTGAAGGTAATCCCTAGGTACATTGCGTCAGTTAATGATGATACATTGTACCCTTGAGAAACACTGAGACTCAGAGCAAAAAATAGTGAGGTCAGGACAAGATCATAATAGAGGAAAGAAAATTCAAGAAATAGAGTAGCCCGAGGCATGTAGAATACAAAGTAGACAATGAACAATACAAATCACAATGTATTAGCAGGTACCTAGTCCCAGTACTGAGACCACAACAGGGTAAAAGTCATTGGGGTTTCTGAAATGTTAGTAGTCACAATGCAGGAGACAATCTGTAGGTCACAAGGAGCTGATGTGCACTAAAACTTGACATAACAGATAGGTGTGCAGTATTCTATCTGGCTTAACTCGTGATATAAAATTAAGTGTTTAGCCCTTAATACTAATAAAAAGTTTAAATTTTAATTTATTTCCATTACCCCATCTTCTGCTGAGTTGATGTTACATTTGCTCCTTTGGTAAGCACAGACATAACAGGTTAAAAGTACCAAACACTTAAAGGACCGCTATAGTGCCAGGAAAACAAACTCGTTTTCCTGGCACTATGTATTCCTTATGTCCCCTCCACCCTCATGGCACCCCACTGGAGGCTTTAAACCTTTTCAGCCACCGGGAAGTTTCTTTTTGGTCTGCTGCTCTCTGGTGTTTGAACGCTGGGTGAGCGGCTCTTTAGCCATCCCCCAGCGCAACTGTTTTACCTGCTGGGCTTCTTCCATGTCACTGAGAGCCCAGCTACCTTCCTGCAGGCAGGGGAATCCATGATGTAAATGGTATCCTGGCTGCCCCCTGCCTGTAAACACCGGACACACACTGGATGGAGCAGGATGCAGGCTGTGCTCAGAATGCATGGCTCCCCTGCTCCCCCAGCAGAAACAAGAGCAGCTTCATGTAGTCTGGAGAATGGTTCCTCCTACACAGTACAGGAGGAACTGATTAGTTTGTGTATGTTTGTGTGTGTGTAAATAAGTGTAACTGTAAACTGGTGTGAGTGACATTGTGTGCATATTTCAGTAAGAGTGTGTGTGTGTGTGTTAGTGAGAGTGAGTGACATTGTGTGTGTACTTAAGTAAGAGTGTGTGTGTGTGAAAGTGACACTGAATGTATACTTCAGTAACAGTGTGTGTATACTTCAGTTACAGTGTGTGAGTGACCATGTGACCAATTATATTCATAATAAATATTAATATAATTATATATTGAAAACAAATGTTTTACTTACAGTGAACATGTTAGACAGGTTCACTGTAACATAAATTAAATACCACCATTATTATAAATTAAATGCCACAATATTTTAAATTAAATACCACCAAAGAAGTTAAATACATAATTTATCACAGCTATAAATTAAGTATTGAATGTAAAATGTATACATTAGGCAGTATGTGTGTATGGGTGTATGCATTAGGCAGTATGTGTGTATGGATTTATCTATTAGGCGGTATGAGTGTATACAGAGCTCGTCCAAAGGGTCTAGTGGGGCCATGGCTCCAGACGGCATCATTTCCCGTTCAGACCCTTCGCCGGGGCAGGCTGGGACGACCACAAATTAATTCTAAAAAAGTCAGGGCATAGGGAGGTGGGGGCTGACCTGGGACTCTGGGTTATGCTCAACTGATGTTCCGGTGCTCTATAATAACTTGCTTTGCATGCCGGACATTCAGCACTCTGACACAGCAGCAGTGATCTATGTCAGAGTGCTGAATCCCCCTCAATGGTGTGCTGCTGCCAACCACAGCACAGGCAGCAGGACACTGAGCCCCATAATGGAGTCAGGAGCCAGAATTGAGCAAGCAGCAATGGGGTCATGAGAAGCAAAGCCCTTAGAAAACAGTTCAGACTCCACTCCAGCCAGGAGCCACACCACTGCGGATGCAAGAGTAAGTGTCATGATTGACTTCTGTGCACACACAGGAACCCAATCCCGAGCAAACACAGACACACTGCATCCCCAGCACACACAGGCACACTGCATCCCCAGCACACACAGACACAGACACACTGCATCCCCAGAACATACTGCATCACCAGCCACACTGCATCGCAAGCACACACAGGCACACTACATCCCCAGCACACACACAAATACAGACACACTGCATCTCCAGCTCACACACACACACACACACACAGAAACACTGCACCCCCCCACACACAGACACACTGCATTCACAGCACACATACACACTACATCCCAGGAACACACACACACAGACACACTAAATCCCCAACACACTAAATCCCCAACACATTGCATTCCCAGCACACAGACAAATATTATGTAACCCAATCACACAGACAAACACACTTCATCCCCACAGTCAGACTGCACCCCCAGCACACAGACACACATAACATAACTCCAGCACACAGACAAACACACTTCATCCCCAGCACACAGACATACATTATATATCCCCAGCACACAAACACACTGCTTCCCAGCACATATGCACCCTGCATCCCCAGCATAGACACACTACATCCCAGCACACATAGACACACTGCATCCCCAGCACACAGACACACATTATATATCCCCAGCACACAGACACACATTATATATCCCCAGCACACACACAGACACTGCATCCCCAGAACACAGACATTTCAACTAAGTGTTTAATGAGTAGACATGAAAAAAAAAAAGAAGAGAAAATTACAAAAGTCAATGACAGGGCTATTCACTAAACTGTGAATTGTTGAAGCTTTAAAATGAATTGAAAGTTAATTTCAAATGTAAGGTCAAAGTAGTCAAATCTGGAGAATGTTTCAAGTTTGTTTGTTTTTTGTCATTAAATTAGAAATTCACTTTGAATTCCCAACATTTATCACTTTAGTGAATAACCCTATCGGTATAAAGAGAAATAGTCTGGAGAGAATCTGTGGCATACAGTGAGCAGATGAATCCTGAACAAAGAGTCTGCAAGCATTGGGAAAACAGAAACTGGATAAAGATGGGGATAAACGCTAATGAGAGAGATTGTTAAGAGTAGGAATGAGGAAAGGGACAGCTGATCAGACCTAATTGGAAACCAAATGACAAATTTAGGCCAAAACAGCGGATTTAGAAGAATTCTCCAATCCAGCTACAGTCACAGTTCAGATGTTCTGCTTAAACTTTGCAATTCGGTTTTCAATGCACTGAAATTCAGAGTTTAGTGAATAAACTTCTGAAATAATGTAGTTACATTCATGAGGGGGCGGTAAAATGGATCTTTGCCTAGGGCGTCAGGAATCCTTGTACCGGCCCTGAATCACAGGTTTCCCAAAGCAGCTCAATGAGAAGTCTGTGCAAGGTAGGTGCTACGGGCAAATGCTGCCTGTTGAGTTTAGCTCCACTGAACTGACCAAACCAGTAAGTAACAAAACATGATGGCTGCTTGAAAGCCAGGCAGGTTTAACCAGTATAATTTATAAAAGTGTCAGTTTTATTAAAATCTGCACTTTTTGCTAAATTAAAAAAACAAAACTCTTCCCACGTATTCCTAACGCTATAGTGTTCTACTCACTTTTAAGATTCAAGGCCCTCCTAAATGAAAAGAAAAAGAAATACTCATAGAGAAGCATTGCGGAAGAGAAGCACAAGCGCGACACGTGCCATACACGTCCAATCAAATGATTCTCATAGGGAAGCTTTCAATCCAGTACTTTCCTCCTGTAAGCATTAAAAGATGTTTGATGTCCTCTTGCAATGCATTAGGATGTTGAAGTAATAATCAAGTCTGACTTGATTGTAGCAGTGGATTCACCCTCTAGTGGCTGTCAGAAAGACAACCAGAGAGGTGTGTTTAGCCTATAATGTAGGCCAGGGATAGGCAACCTTTGGCACTCCAGATAACCCCCCCCATAATGCTCTTACACCCATAAGCCTGGCAAAGCATCATGGGAGGTGTAGTCCAAAGCATCTGGAGTGCTGAAGGTTGCCTATGCCTGATGTAGGCTTTGCCATGTCTAAAAAATGTTTTACATTGCAGGACCAAACTGACAAGGCCATTGCACCCAGACATTGATATGAAGTAGTCTCGGTGACTATTGTGTCCCTTTAAATACAAACGGAACTCTAAACGTGACGAAATGGAAAGATTGCCATATGTGATGAACAGAAGTATTATCATGCCAATGAATACAGAATCTTTGTCTAAGAAAGTGAACACAGGCTCATAAACCAAAATTATAGTGATACTCAGGGACACTGCATACTTTACTTCATCTGTAGTTGTTTATGCGAATCGTACTTACTTTCTCATAATACTTGATTTCATATTCTGTGATTACTCCGTTGGGATGATCAGGCTCCTGCCAGGATAGATCGACCATGCGCTGTAATACCCTTTCCTTCATTACGCCACTAACTTGCGAAGGAGCTGGGAAAAGATCAGAAGATAAAAGAAATGCACATTTTTAGGTATACTCAATAAAATCTAAACAACTGGATGCTTACAGTGTGGATTAAACAAAAAAACACACCATTTTGCTCAGACAGAACAATTGATTAAATAATGAATATTCAAACAAATGTTTATTATGCTCATAAACTATCATCGAAATGTAAATGAAAGTCCAAACAGCAGAAGACAGCATTGTTGAAGTTAGTGCAAACAGGAATTGATGGGATTATCCTGACAATTAAGCAAATGAATTCTAATTAAGCCAAAAACCACAGGCTTTCAGATTAATCTCTCATGATGCATTGACAGTCCAAATATTTATTACACATGAAAATAACACAACAAAAACTTGGAAAAAAATATGTTTTTCTTTCCCTTGCAGTTTCGAATATTAATGAACTAAAATACAGTGGGGACGAAGCACTAGGGAACAACCAATTAAAGACTGCCAAGTGTAATCAAATTACTCCTACAAAATTTGTAAAACAGAACAAATTAAATACAAACATGTTAAAATAAACAAAGGCACAGATGGGTACAAAAATATATGATTTATACTTCCATATACATATTCCATATTCTCACTGAACTATCTGGAATTAATCTGGGCTATTACTAGCAGTGTATGCTTGTAAACTACATTTTTGGAAAAATTATATATAGTTGGCAACTGAAACAAATCATTTTGACAAAAAAACAAGTAGAGTTCAGTAATAAGTATATACTAGCTATAGTGAATAGTCCCTTACATCCCAACTTTCAAGCAATGCAAAATGAAATGTAGTCCATAAAGCCATACTTTGCTCCTACTTTGGTTAAGCGCTGGTATTTCCCCCGCACATAAACAAATTTTACTCCCAATACTCCTTTCTGTTCCTCTGTGTTTATATTGTTAGACAGTAAATGGCTTTTTTTACTCTCAAGAGCAATATTTGCTGGTCACAGTTTATGGCTATAATTTAGCCTCCACAGATAGAGGAATTATATGCAGGGTGAAAGAGTGGCTTCTTTTGTCCTATATAATACAAATACATTGTGAAACTGTGCTTACTATGGCCCTAATTTTATATTTTTGGATAAAAGTCCAAATGACTTAATATTCTTGGATAAGCTTTCAAAGGAATTGATATTTTAAATAAACATTTTAATATTTAGATTTCTTTGTATCTATTTATAGACTTTTATATACCATATATACTCGAGTATAAGACGAGTTTTCCGGCACATGTTTTGTGCTGAAAAACCCCCACTCGTCTTATACTCGAGTCAGTGTCTGTATTATGGCAACTTACATTGCCATAATACAGACCAGGACCGCCGGGCTTATTACAAGCCCAGCGGTCCTGTTGGGGGCTGGCAGCAAGCTGTAACTTACCTTTCCTGCAGCTCCTGTCAGCTCCCTTCTCCTGCGTTCCGGTCAGCTCCTACTGTAAGTCTCGCGAGAGCCGCGGCATCAGAGCGTTGCCATGGGTTACCATGGCAACGCTCCGTGCGGCACTCAAATCGCGAGACTTACAGTGGAGCTGACCGGAGAAGGGAGAAGGGAGCTGACAGGAGCTGCAGGCAAGGTAAGTTACAGCTTGCTGCCAGCCCCCCTCCTGCACAGCCCATCCACCGGACCACCAGGGAATGAGAGCCCTGTATCAAGCAGGGAGGGGGGACGAAAAAAATAACATAAAAATTTAAATAATATAAAAAATAATAATAATTTAATATTAAAATTAAAATAATAATAAAAAATAATAAAAATGCCCACCCCCCACCAAGGTTACACACTCTGCATCACATACACAAACACACTCTGCATTCATACACACACACACTGCATTCATACACACACACTGCATTCATACACACACACACTGCATTATATACACACACTGCATTAAATACACACACTCCATTATATACACACACACACACTGCATTCATACCCACACTCTGCATTATATACACACACACACACACTGCATTCATTATATACACACACTGTAAATAAATATTCAATTAATATAATTTTATTGGGATCTAATTTTATTTAGAAATTTACCAGTAGCTGCTGCATTTCCCATTCTAGTCTTATACTCGAGTCAATAAGTTTTCCCAGTTTTTTGGGGTCAAATTAGGGGTCTCAACTTATATTCGGGTCGACTTATACTCGAGTATATACGGGTATATGATATTTTTTATATTTTAATATTTTGAAAACAATTTTTTTAAAGTTTATCCAAAAATATTAAATCATTTGTTAAGCTTATCTAAAATATTTAAATCAAGGCCTATGTCAGGTTTATTTACTAACGTGAATTTTTAAATTTAAGACCATAGTAGCCAAGGTGAAAACATAGCTCACTTAAATTTTAATTTCATTTTGAATTCAGTCTAAATTTTGAATTCACTCTAAACTCTCACTTTAGTAAGTAAACCTGTGCATGTGGGCATGTCAGTTGCATGCATAAATTATTTTTACATTCTGGTAGAATTGCGCACAGTTCTTTACATATTTAGCTAATTTTGTCACATCTAATTTAAGTGACAAAGTTAGAATTTTTGCTAAAATTACTGAACCTGATTGAAATAAATATTTTATATTTATTTATAAAATATTTTACCAGGATGGATACATTGAGATTTCTCTCGTTTTCAAGTATTTTCTGGGTCTTTTGGTGTTTTGTCCACAAAACATTGCATGTTACAATATGATACAATATTACAAAAATACAATATACAAACTATACATATACACACATATATAAATTTAATACATAACAGGTAATACATATATTCAACCACGACAGGTGCATTCTGTGCTGAGGTACATTGCCATAGATCTCTTAAAAGATTTTAGATTGAATGAAGATTTGACTGGGTCCCTGAGGTTATTCCATAATTGCGGTGCTCTGTAGGAAAAGGAGGATCGAGCCACTTTATTTTTGTATAGTGGTATGCTAAATATTGTGATAGTACTGGATCGGAGGTTAAAGGAGGTGGGAACAGCCGGGAAGAGCATTCTACTCAGGTAGGGTGGGAGCTTCCCAGAAATGCTCTTATGCACAAGGCTGGAAAGATGAAGAGTGTGTCGGTATTCCAGCGACAGCTAGTTTAGAGTTTAGCTCTTTTAACATGTCACAGTGGTGGGTAAAGTAATTACATTCTAGTACAAAGCAGCAGAATGAATTATATAACAAATTAAGTTTATTAAGGTGGGTTTGCTGTGCGGGTGCATACACTACATCCCCATAATCAATGACCGGCATTAGCAGTTGTTGCATCTGTTTCCTTATTGTAGGGCTTAGGCAGGATTTGTTTCTGTACAGGGCACCTAGTTTTGGATAAAGTTTTGAAGAGATTTTTTCAAGGTGAAGGCCAAAGAATACATTAGGGTCTAGCAACATACCTAGATATTTAAAAGAGCAGACTGCTGTCAGTGTGCTATTTGAATTTGTTCTGATACACAGTTGTTGATTTTGTACTTTATGTAATTTAGGTACAGTTCCAAAGATCATTGTAACATTTTTGTCAGTGTTTAGGAAGAGTTTGTTATCCGCTATCCACTTGTCTACCTCTGTGAATTGGTTTTGGAGCACAGCCTCAAGCTGCGGTAGCTTGGGTTTACTAGCGTAGATTACAGTGTCGTCTGCATACATGTGTACAGTTGAGGATTTGCAGACGTAATTTACACATATTCTTCTATAAACAACTGTCAAAAAAAAAATAAACCCACTACATCCTCAGTAAATACTTTTCTAGCAACCTACTTTTCTACCCATACCCTTACCCTTTGTGTCATTATACCCCACTCCCTCTAGCATCTAAGCTCATTGAGCAGGACCCTCAACCACTCCTGTCTGGTTACAATTAGTTGTCTGTTAGTCCATCCATTTTACAGCGCTGCGGAATAAGTTGGTGTTTTATAAATAATAATAATAATTAATAAAACGCTAAAACTGGATATTTGTATGTATCCCTGAACAGAAATCTGGATACAAATAGTTTTTATGTTAATATTTTTTTAAACAAAAATTAAAGGGATTATTGTATTTGGTTTTTTTCATACTCATATTAAAAGACATTTTAAGCAGGAGAAATCCAATGTTTATTTTTTTAACACCCCAGTTATCACTAAGAGTGACTGTCCAGTGTTATGCTAAAGTACTGAAATGTAGGTAGGTAAAAAAAACAAACTTATTTATCTCTGCAGGATGACGCTCTATAAAAGTAGTCTGGAAAGCATTGTCTTTCTACTTTGAATATTCCAGCAGTTTTTTGTACCTCCACAGCTATGTACTACTAACAATACTGTACGGATATTCTGACCTGCTTCTAACACAAAATATGAGAAGACCAGAAAATAGAAAACTTTTTTACCAAAAATAAAATCTCAAAACATCCCAATTTATTCTGCAAAACTCTGTTAAAGCTCTCCCATAGGCTCTGATATTTAGTGCTGCATACAGCGGGCACATATAGACATTTATACCCAGGGCATACTTGAAAACGAGAGAAATCTCAATGTATCTTTCCTGGTAAAATATTTTGTAAATAAATTTATAAGCAAATCACACCTGAGTTATGTTGCTCGTATAAGAGGCTAAACACGTAGAGTGATTACGGATTCCTCTCACACATACATGATGGGCTACACGATCATGTCTGCAATATACTAAAAAATATAGTCATCTAACATATTCATTTGTTACAACCACATATGTAGCACGCCTTATGTGTCCGGTGGGTGTAGACGAGGCTGAATATTCAGTAAACAATGTGTCTTGCAAATTGTGCCTCTAATTTACCAGGCTTTAACTATTTAACAGTTCTGAGAGTTCAGAAGGAGTCTGGTGATCTGCGTATGTAGGAAACTGCTTTAGATTCAGAGCTATAGCTGGAACATGTCAGCTGCATACATTTGAGCAAATGAGACTGTTAAATGAAAAAAACTAATTCACTTCTTAAGTTGCTCTGGGATGATTAACTAGTTGCCGTATACGTCTAAATGAGCTAAAGCAGAACACTGGCTGCTTCTTAAAGAGTTGGCTATGAATCATTCATCAATCTAAGTAGTGCCCACTAAAATGTTTTCAAATTGTTTGGGCACACGCTTTCTTGTATTAAAACCTCTTCATGGAGACTGCAAATCATTTTAAAATTACGCATGCCAGCTGAAATTGCTTGCAATTTGCACCCCTCGGATTTCATCTCATCTCATCTCGTCTTCTTTCTTCGGTGACCTTATTTTATACTGTTTTTACCATTGCTCGTCCATGGTAATCGAGTGAATTTTTTTTTTTTTAAATAAAATAAAATACAAAAATCAATGCATTTACCAAGAGACACCACTTGACTCCAGGTCATAAAAACAGACGAGCCATGCATGATTAATCTAAATTTTTATCCTACTGCATTCTCATACACGTAACAAGTTCTGAAGCATTACAAAACAGTTTCATGGGGAGTTCAGTTAAGTGTGAATTACAAACTCCTTACCCATTTTTGGTATGTGACGGGGCTTATTCTCCGAATAATAAGTTGTGTTGAACTGATAAGTGCTTTACGAATCTTTCTAAAATAACTGCTAGTTTGCGAGTACAAATGGTTTGTAGCTCCCATGCCTCACTAGCTGCTGAATAGATTAAACACAGCTTCATTTTAGATCATAGTAATGAATAAGTCGCAAGTACAACGCTGGGAACCTAACTTTTTTTCAAAAAAAAAATAAAATCCTTTTTTGGTGTAGCAGGTGTTTTAACACACAACCATAAGAAGAATTTCATATTTCACATTACAGCTTAATCCTTTCATCTTTGAAGCGTGCTAGTACAAAATTGCAGTACTGCTCCTTGAGAAATCAAGACGTGTAGGATGCTACACAGACTACACTAAGGTCTGAAAACCTCTGTATAATACAGACACATCTGCTGAAGGTTCTCGTAAATTTTACTTAAATGATCAGTGATGAACGTGCATTCAGTTCATAGACATAAATTGGACACAGTCAGTACAGAGTTTAACCCCAGTATGACCAGTGGCTAATATATTTGACCTCTGTCATATGCAGCGTTGATAAGGATGGGGATAATTAAATGCTAATTTAAAATACTAATTACTTTTACTTCTGAAAGACATCATTCCCTCCATTTCAATTCTTAGAATTGTTCAGAAGATCATTTGAAAATTATCACAATCTATTTGTTACGTTAGTTAAATAAAAAAAATGTGCATTTACTGTATTTGCCTCTGTATTTAGGAGAAACATGGATATACGAGATTAATGTGCTCAGGTAATATATGTTAAATTGTATTTGTTTAAAAAAAAATAATCAATCATCTATCTGTAACTTGTCAAGAATACAGCTATATGTAACATCATAATGAAGTGTCCTGAAAGGATATAAAGGCCCTATTTTAGATTTTTATTTTATTTAATTTACCAGAAAAAAACATGAAGGAAGTCATATGATAAGCAATAGAAGATTGATTTGCATAACACCCAACATTTCAAATACATAAAGAGAGACACTTTCATTATATGGGTGTGAGTCTAGGTGTCCCAGGAGTGGGGCTGTTCTGAGAAAATGTAGATGACTTACTAAAAATTATTTAGAAAACTATCATGTTATATAGAAGAACAATGTATCTTATGTACACAGACTTCTACACAGATTTCTAAACAAATGTATTATAGTTTTACTTACATTTATTATTGAATATTATTACTATGGAGCTCTGTTACACGTTTGTGTTGTTTATTTGTTTTTTTTTTGTGGTAGTATTATAGTTGTAGCCACTCTGCCACATCACTTTTTTTACACACAAAGTACAATATGTTTTAGGTAGTTGAAAATGACAATCTTCAACAGAGAAATATTAAATATTGAAAATGTTATTGAAGCTACATCTTAATACTGAAAAGGGCAAAGTACGGAAATTAACAATTTTCTGAATTGTGTATTAACCTTTTATATAAAAATCCCTTAGACTATAAAAACTGCTAAGCATCTAGATGCTAATTTGGACTGTTTCTTTAAGCACATGAGCGGCACAATCTTACACAGCTGGGTTCTATAAAATTCTGAGAGAAAAGGCTTATTTATCACTTTTTTTCTGTGCATTTTAACTCAGATTTTCAGCAATAAGCTCCGTTGGCAGGAAACTTTACTGAAAATTAAATGGGCCTGTGTTGGGGTATTATTTGGGCAGCAGGTGTTCAACAAAATGTGAATGCACACAGCAGGAATATTATATACATCCTTGCATATGCAATGCCAATACTCTGAACAAACAATAAACAAATAAATAATCAGCTTATTTGTTTCAAGCGTCATCGCTCTGTCTCTTTTTTTTTTTTTTTACCTATTTTCTCCTTTTTCCGTTCTCACCTCTTCTTTTTTTCCTTGCTCTGTCTTTACTGCAGAAATAGAGAATCCCTCAAAAATCTTCTATTTGTAACATGGTGTGTGTGTGTGGGGGTGGGGGGGGTGGGTCAGGGGTTGTCATCAACCCTGCTTACTCAGGTTGGGGAATTAATATACTTCTACCACTATATCTGCATTAGTATGCTTAAGGGCCAACACCGCTTAGATAATTATTTCCTGGTACTCTGATTAAATACAGCAACATTGTATGGTGTGGGTGCTGAGACTGTGGTCGATCCCCTTTAGGAGAAGTACAGTGTGCACTGCTGAGCCTTTTGTTGAAGATGTCCCTAACCTTATTCCCAGGATGGGCCAGTTCAATAAGCAAATGGCTCTCTAGCTTAAGGTACCACCAGATCTGGAAGGAACATAGCAATATATACACTCATATGTCATATACTAAGAAAAGAAAGGGTAATATATATGTTAAACAGCATGCCAGTTGTAGTAGTCAAAGCTAACAGTTGAAAAATTTAAGATGGCTTGGGATATGTAATAAGGTTATTTTGAAGGACAAATATACAAAATTAATCTGCAGACGGAATATGGTTCCTATCTCCTGTCACAATCTATGTTTCTGTTTAAGTTAATAAATGCTATGATGGTCTAAGACAAAAAAAGGCCATGGCCATTTGACAGCTTCACCTATTCTTTTCAATGTACTAGTATGTCCTTGTTACCAATGTGCACAATGACAAACTGTAACTTCTATCAGTACGCTATATAATACGTGTAATAAGTTATCTGCTTTCAGCATCACATTCTACCAATCAACTTGCTTAAATATCCCAGATGTACTAATACTGTTAAGAACAGCAAAGCTGTGTGTTCATGGTCTGGAACCAATCATGCTACTTAACAAACCATTCCTATACGACATGACAATCTCTAAACATGAAACTCAATACAAAAGAGATGCCTACTGTATGGTCAAACAGCTGTCAAGCATAAAGCCACCGGTCGACTTATTGAATTACTAGCGTGTCACTTTGTTCTTGTTCTTTAGGTAATGAAAAACATTTGCCTGTTAGGTCCAAAAAAGTAAATGAGATAAATGCTTAGGCTGTTTTAAATGTAAAACTTCTGCTGAACCTTGTTCTTACCCATAGAACATTAGATATTTCTGGGCACGGTTACTTATATTTCGGACAATAAATGTACAGATGAAATGCAATACCATGATAATCCTGATAAGGAACATGTTAATTTTATTCCCTCTTCCACTTCTTGTTTTGCCAACATAAATTAAGTTCACTTGTATTTCTTTTAACCTGTTTGGGATTTGTATATTTCCTCTTTTTTAACCAAAACAAATGTAAGCTAGTTTGAGTAGAGCACTCACCACTCCTTTCTATAATCAAACTCGTTTTGTTAAATTTTTTTGTCTTGTCCACCTATTATACAATACTAAAAACATGTGGCCACGTCATAAACAAAAATAAAATAAAATAATAGCCTTATTACAGTATATTGACATATATTTCTGGGATATAATGCACGGTTTCCTGTCACCAACATTATATTGGGGTTGCCGTATGTTACAAGTAATGGGCTCAGGTAGGCTAACAAATCATAAAGGAGAACTCGTAAAGGGACACTAGAGGCACCCAGACCACTTCAGCTTATTGCGATAGTTCCAGGAATAGAGCTTTGTATTCCTGGCACTATAGTATCCCTTTAAATAGGAAGGGGTGATTAGAAAAAAAAGACTATGCTTACTGGAAGAAGAGAAAAATACATTACTTTGGTATGAAAAAGAGATCACTTACAAAAAGACAGGGTAATCATTGGACCAAAATTATTAGTTAGTAGAGTGGTGCAACAAAGATGAATAAACCACAAAGATTGCTATTGTCATCTCTAGGATGAAGAATAAGGAACTTGGATCAACAGTAAAGAATGTCTTAGCTCATGGATCAAAATGTGGAGTCCAAAATGTACAGGGGAGGCAAGTGAATGCAGACCCAAAATAATGACAGAAATGAACATTGAATAATCAGCACTTGTTCAAGAGGAGCTTTGTTGAGTCACCAGGTTGTGTAAGAAGAAAGCATCACCCATTCAACAAGCATGTCTATGTATCAAGCTCAAAAGGTAACATTTCAATTAATACCAAACAGACAATTGGTCAAAAAGCAAAGCCTTACATAAGCAAACTCTACATTGTAAGTGTCCGAAAGGAAAATAAACTAACAGTAAATAAAGAAAAAAACAGGGAAATTCTATGCATAGTCTGGGTATTTAATATTTACATTATAATAATTTAAATCATCCATCATAATACCAGCAATCTTCCAGGTCAAGTCTGAACAGTCATCGGTAAAAATATTAGACAAAGAAAAGTCCAATGCAAAAAATGTATCTCTCACATAAAAGAGCTCCTTTGTTGATACTTAAAAATGACAAAAATACTGTGAGGGTTTTTAGTGGAAAGGTAGTAAACTTAAAAAAAAAAAAGTCAATCCCTGTGCCTGGAAAATTATTTGTAAAAAAAATTTGGAAACCTGGAAAATCATTGCATATTGCTGTAGAGGGATACATTAAAAAAAAAAATAAAAAAAAAATAAACATTCATAATGAATAACTAAAGAATGGATAATAATCTGTATGGATACATATTTTTAATACTAACAGTTAATTTGTGTGTGTGTGAGAGAGAGAGTGTGTATGTGTGCACACGTGCAAATGGCAAGATATTTGTTTTATAGGAAACATGTATGAATTATTACTAAACACAATGCATTTCCAGAGTGCAAAAGCATACAAAAAACCTAGGTAGCATGAAATGGGATTTCACACGCTCTTGAAAGTAAGGAAGACAGCATAAAAATGAATTTTACAACATTTCATATTTTCTTCCCTCCTTAAGAAAGAGAGTGTTCATATTGTCCTGATTTTCAGTATTCATTGGAACGGGAGTGTATACATTTCCAAACAAATCAAAAGCTAAAACAGTAGATAAAGTCACAGATACTACTTTACTTTGTAATCACAATAGTTGGTGTATTGTGAAATAGTGCTGATCTAGGCATAACAGATCTCGGGCACCCCCTAATTTAAATGTACCCGCCCCTTCCTCCCAAGGCCACACTTCTTCCTGTTAACTTACTTTTGACAGACATACACTCATGGACCAGCACACACTCTCAGATACACTGACATACACACACATACACACACTGATTTGATACAATCTGACACACATACAATCATTTAGACACACACTGACAGTCGCATACACTCACTGACAGATGCATACACTTACTGACAGACACGCACAATCACTCAGACACACACATGCACAGGACACAGACACTCCCAAATACTCACTGACAGACAGACACAGACACATTCACTGAAACACACACATTTTCCCCCAACACTCACAATTATTATTTTTTTTTATTATTTAAATCCACTCAGCCCCCTACTTTTGAGATAGCGGGATGGATTTTTCACCTGGGGCTGCTGGCTGGGCTGCTGGGCAGGAAGGCAGTCGAACGTGCAGACGGGCAGGCGTTCTAAGTTGTCAGCGAGGGACCTGTGATCTCTCTGCTAAGCTCCCTCTTGTGCCGCAGGGTGATGCTGGGAGCCAGACTGACATCATATTCCGACTCCCGGCATCACTGCGGGTCGGGCGAGGGAGCTGAGCAGAGACAGCTCAGGGGAAAGTGCTCCCTCAACGCCCGCCCTGGAAACAACTGGCTTCCTGCCTCGGGGGAGCCCAAAAGTGGCCAGCCGGCCAGCTCTTGGGCCCCCATAAAACAAGGCATTAGCATTCTGGGATGGTGTTTTTTGCCACCCCCTAGAAATTGCCGCCCAAGGCAAATGTCTTGTTTGCCTTGTTTGCCACGCGATAGATACATCCCTGATCACAATGGTAATGCTTAACCACAATTGCAGTTATTCACTAGAACGATAATTTTGTCATATTGAAAAGGAGATAATTAGTAATAATAAAATTAGAAGAAGAAGAACAGCAGGATTTGGAAAAAATCTTTAACAATAATCTTCAAATAATTATAGTACACTGTGTGTAACCAAATAAACTACTTCCCCAAAACCTATACAAAAACATAAATGTGTATGTATGTATTTTCATATTTAATAAATCACAGCTTAATCAATTTAACAGGAAGGCCTTCTTTGCTCCTATGTTCCTGTATGTGTTCCTTTGCACTATTTTCCTGTCTAGGAGTCGGGGCACGCAGGCTGACTCTTTTAATAATTTAATTTGTTTTAACAAACAAACTTACTGGCATAAGCCAAACTGATTACTACTGTGTTTTGAAAGATTCTTCATTGCCTAGTTACTGAATTTTATACACCTTCTTCTGAATCCTACATACTACAGGGCATCCCTTTTCATGCGCCGCCCATCAATATGTATACGTGATAACTGGCTTTGAAACTATGGTGGATCTGGTATTGCTACTTATAGTGGCCAGTTCAAAGCATTATTGATTATAGTCTATATACCATCAGTGTTTTATAGAGCCTGCTGAGACCATTTTTCTAGCATAGAAGACCCCCCACTTATGTTGGCGCACTGGAGGAAATGATCACCAGAATTCGCACTAAAGCATATGAGCATGTTTCCTGCTACTTTAGTTTAAGGTGGTACAGCATGTATTTTTTAATGTTCTACATGTCACCAGTTACTATGAACTGTATCTGAAAGTAAAGGGAAAAAAAGACAATATAAAAAATACATTCATAGGCACTTTATGTGCCCAAAACAATCATATTTATTTTTATAAAAGGTTGTATCAGGGAGTACTTTATCCCTTTATACAATAAAAAAAAGTAATTCTCTCTTTTCTGGATCAATGGAAACGTGATTGTTTGCAAACTACAATACTCTACACAAGACAAATTTGAGTCAATATATTTTTCTGCAGGAAAGTATTTTTCTGTATTAAATCCACAAAACTATACAGTTTATCTTGCTATAAGAAATATTGATTCACAAGGTTGTCTTCATCCCTAAAACTATAGTTCTATAGATGATTTTTGCAGTGTTCAACAAATGGGTAAATCTGAACACATTCACTGATACACATTCACATTCACTACCTGCCCAACCACATTTGTCTTTTAACCCTCTGTGCTTTTTACTCTCTCTCTCTATGTGTCTCTTAACACCTTTGTGTTTCTATCCCTTTGTGGTCTCTTACTATCCTACGGCTTTTAACCCCCTTTGTGTCTCTTACTTCCCACTTTTATGTCTCTGAAGGCCCTGTGTCACTTATTCCCCTTGTATGTGACTACTAAACCCCTTTGTGTCTTTTAACTTAGTGTGTCTCTGTCTTACTCTCTCTGTAGCAGACCCTTGCGGACTGCTGTAGAAGATTGTCTTCTTCTTTTACCGCGATCATAGGAAGCTGCTTGTTGTTCATTCCCCACACCATCCATCAAGCCTACCTACCTACCGGGTAGGGGATAACAATCTTCCACCTTGGTACATGATGCCATGTGACAGGTGGGAGAGAGCAGCACTATGCTGCCTGTCACCTAGAAAATTTACCCATGCCTGTGCTGCTGTATGGTAGTGCCAACCCTGCTGCTGATTGATATGCACAGCCCTGTTCACAAAACTGTGAACTAGGTTCTGCATGTACTGATAGCAGTTGTGATATGGCTGATTTCCGTTTATAAAGCCACTCAGCTGTGATGAGTGGAACTGCAGATGAGGGAAAAAAAACTACTTGCCCCATAAAACCTTGTCCAGCATCAGTCCCTATAAGTCAGAACGAGAGGCTCACGACTGATGGAGCTTCTATCTGGGCTGATAAAATAACAGTATTTTAATACAATATTTGTAGAATGCGCTCAAATAATAGGGGGTCAATTTTTCCTTTTGAAAATTCTCTTTTAGAAATGCAGTTTTGTATAGAGCACTGCTGTAATGTAGCAATGGAGCAATACTTGAAAAACTGTGCAGCAATTAACCCCTTAAAGACCTATATGCCAAGATTTGCACAAAAACAAGGGAGTTGCTTGACCATGGATGAGCTGAAGCAGAATGCACAGGGATCACCACACTGGTAGGTAGGCAGGTTAAAAGGATGTAAACTCAATCGTCAACATTGCTAACAGCAAATGTTTTCCATTCTGTAGCACCCTCCCATGTTCATAAATGACATACACACAGTATCAAAATCGTTAGCTGATTTCAGTTGACTTTTTACAAATGCAGTTGTCAGCTCATTGTCCACTTTCACTACAACTGCCAACATGGATATCAATCAGTAGTGATCTTATGTCGCGTTGCATATAAAAGTGCTAAAAATGATTCCCTGTGCAGTCGCAAATGTTTCTCCTTCAATGAGTTTTGACATATTTGGCACAAATCTGATTCTTACAAACATTCCGGAGCATGGCAACATTTCCAAAAGCTAAATACTATTGTCTTTTACTTTAATTTCTTTCGTATACAGCTGTAAATCCAATAACGTTAGCCGTCTACTGACTTTAGAAGTAAAGAAAGGAAGCATTTGCACATCAATTTACTAGAACCCAGAAGCTGTTTAAATGGACACTGAGGTAAATTTACACCATAAATGCTATTTACTCACTGGCATCAATGTGTTGCAATGCTAACTGAAGCTGTGATTGGTCAGCTTCCAAGCCAACCAATCACAGTGCTCTCACTGAATATTTAGGAGGACAGAAGCATATATAAATACATAGCAACCTTATTTTTTTCTCTCATAATATATAATAATTTAATAAATAATATTTGTATTTTTAATTGTCAATAATAGGGTTACATTTCATGCTAATAATACATGTCTGAGATTCTAAAAGGCAGTGAATATCCATTTTTTATTTTTTTTTTGCTATATATACTTATATATTTATTGGCATTTTACGTTCTGGTACTCTTATCCAGGTATCTGTGTTGTATATCAAAGCACAATCAGATTTAGACTTGGACACAGATTTCAGGGACTGTTCTATTTGCAGGTTTTATTGGGTGCCTAGGATAAGAGATTGTGCTTTGTTGCTCTTGGTGACATCTTTTTATGTGCTTCAATAAATGTGCTATTAATTTATAGATGTCTTACTAATAGAATTGTATAGGCTATAAGTCACCCGAGTTCATAAGGCGTTAGCAGCTTTTTTTATATTGCAATTCATATACTTAATGATGTAAGTGAGCCTTATCACCCCAGTAGTGCTTTGGCATGTTTACGTTTCCCCTACAATTAAAAAATATGTATTTGTAAGGTATGAAAATTAAAATGAAATGTACAAATACACATATTTCATCATGCAAATGAGCTCCTTCATTTTTGACTCATTGTCAATCATTGTTATAAACCCTGTCCTTTGCAACTGACAGTCAGCATAAAAAAATCATACAATTAAATGTTTCCATTTCTACTCTGTATTTGCAACGTGTGCCACGGCTGTGCCTGGAGTGAACTAGACTGAAATAATTAGCAAAATATTGAATATAAATTTCTAAAGAAAAATCAAGCATCACACGTAAAGCAACCAGAAAACCATTATAAGCAAATAACGAGCACAAGTTATAAGTAATTTTTAATAGTGTCTTTTTCACAGAAATTACAGATCCACTTTTTGTTGATTTGGGTTTTGTAGTGGACTTTTTATGCAAAGAATTCGGGCTTCATTCTTTTGAATTTAGAGATCTGAATCCACGAAAGCCAGACTTTGCTAATAGATCATATTTTGCAAAGTGAAATATAAAGCCTTTATGCCCAGGGCTTGTTTTATTTGTTACTGTATTATTAATCTTGTCAGTGTGGGTGTCAGTTACAATCTATTGTACAAATTATTCAGCCAAGGATAAAAGGCACATTAAAAAATAATTTGCAGAAACAGGTAGGTGTGATCTTTACAGGCCACTGTGTAGTTTCTGGAAAATAAATTCTCAACTTCCCAACGCTATCCATCTGGTACAAAAAAAGTGCTACGTTTGATAATCAATTAAACAATTTCATAATGAGTGTATTTGGGCTCCCATGATATAAAGAGAAAAGAAAAAAAATACTTATTTTATTGATCAGTTTACAATATATATGAGGTTTACATAAAATAAGCATCGGATGGTATACAAAGGAAAATCATTGGTTTTTAGTCAAGTGTCCTGTCCTTGCACCATATACAAACACACAAACAAACAAAAAAATACGGAATATTTCAATAATTAGGTATTTTGGTCTGACCCTGATAGTGCCTTGAATTATAATCTCAAATGGAGAATTGTATTTTTCCAGGATTTATAATGTTTACTTATTCTCCTGTACTTAGCAAAGATGTGTTTGTAAGGTCTGAAATATAAAATTAAATGTAGATATCCACACCATTGTATTTACCTCTATCACGGGTTGCCTACATGATGGTGCCCCGTCAATTATTGTAATATATTTTGCTCTATTGTGCCATTGAAACCAATTTATGGAAGAGAAGAAACAAAAACAATGCTTCTGTTCTCCTGCTCATTAGCATGTTATGCCATGGATGTGCCTGGACTGAACAGAATTCTGAAATCATTTGCTAAATCTTTAATATACCCTTTAAAAGAATACAACTTCACTTGAAAAAATACAAGTGAATTTCAATGTTTTATTTATTGCTGTGATTTCTAGAGAAGTAAAGACTCCCCTTTAACAGACCTATCAGATTGCAAACATATATTCTTAACACTAATGTGTTATACTTGCTAGTTATATTTAGAGTCTCTCCCTCAGCTAACAAAGAAAATAAAAAAAATAAAAATAGTTTTATGTACCTTTATTTCCTCGCCATGGCTATCTCGCCGGAGCTGCCACTCCTGTTCTGGCTGAGATCATCACTACTGATCATCTCAACTAATCCAGTGCACAGATGTGCATGAGTGACAATCAGCACACTGTGCCAATCAGCAACTATTTAAACTCAATGTGTTTCTAAGGGTAGCATTCATGCAGCGTGTGAAGAAACCAAACTTCAGTTCTGCAATCTTTGCATCCAGGAAGCCCCTCTAGTGACTATTCAAGTGACAGCCACTAGAGGTGACGTTAGGCAGCAATGTAGTGATATTTTTCAGAAAATGCCTGCATGATAGTGTCTTTTTCACTACATTAAGCTATAGTGGTTATGGTGCCTAGAGTGCCCCTTTATGCTGATGTCAATCTGCATAGAAAATGGTAAAAGAACGACATTTAAAAAGGCTCAACGGGCAGGGTACTTAACTGAGGGTATGTTTGTTATAATGTAAAATAATTTAATAAAAGGATAACTTATGTATGGACTTTGAATGTTTATTCATTGGATGCCCAAATAAACAAGAGGCACATTGCTTAATGACCCACATCCTTATGGAGTAAAATATCAGTAACAGAGTGAGGGATATATAGTAGTTGTCTGTCCACCTAAGCTTATCTAATGGTCTGTGGGGTTTAATTACAGCAGGAATCAACAGAGTCTCATTTTAAATAGTGAAGAACACACTGTTCTCTCTCCTTTGTGCGGGGAATGAGGGGTTAATGATATTTAGATGGAATCCCAAGCATTTCCTATTCTTATAAAATATAATGTGCTGAAACATACATAATTAAAGTTTAAGAAACACTCAATCTCTTAGTACATACATATGACCAATCCCACTGGCACCAATAGTGCTAAATCGTAACATCCAATTACACTGCCAGGTAGCATATGGACTCCCTATAATTTACTAATACCCCACCTAAAGAAGGGTTCTGGGAGACATGTAATTCTTCAGGAATAAATAATGCCTAATCCACTACGTAAACTACATTCCCATGGGAAGATCTGACATCAGAAATTTTGGTGACCCTTAAACAGCTCAAGGCCCAACACCACTGGAGCTGGTCCAAGGTTTAACATCCCATTCCACCACCATCTTGCAGGCATCAAGAGATGTGGTAGGGGATGTAGAGTGTGTTTGTAGGGGATGTAGTGTGCGTGTTTAGGGAATCCAGTATGTGTAGGTGATGTAGTGTGTGTAAGGGAGGAAGTGTGTGCATACTGTATGCAGTGTGTGTGTGTGTATAATAGATGTCATTAGTGTGTGTAAGGGATACGGTGTGTATGTATACTGGATGCAGTTTGTGTGCCGATATATATATATATATATATATATATATATATATACATACATACATTTGCAATATGGGGCCTATAACTCTCTGATGACACAAATGAAATAACCATTAACTAGATACCAAATGCTAGAAAGTAAAAAGTGGAAAAGTATAAAAAATGTGTCATAACAAACCAAACTAAATTTTATATACTGTGAACGGGTTTATGATGGTTATAATGCTGCATATATTACACTTGTGTATACATTAATGTCTGCAATCAGATGCCAGTTAAAAAAGGCAGTAAAATAAAGAGACTTAATGTAAAATTAACATAAAAATTATTGACTGCAATAATCCCATTTTAGAAGCTTAATTTTTCTTTTTTGAAAGCAAACATAAAATCAATATAATGTCACGCTAAACATTTAATGTCACTTAACAAATACTAATTTTTACGGCTTTTTTATTCAACATTTAATTTACTTTGGGACCCCTTTCAGTCTGTATTAGAAAACATATTTTAAATAATCACAGATCCTTGGCAGTAATTCCAAGGACTTCCTCGTCTCTGAGCCAATTAGCACCATCTGCATAATAATTATGGTATGTTAATGTCCTTTGCTCTCCATCAAATCTTCATTCTGTTCTTTTATAATATTAAGTGTCCAGACAGACAACTGTTGCTATGAGAACAGCAGGGGACAAAACAAAGGCATCCCTGTGCATTCAGCATGCCAGAAAAACTTGCACATAAAATACATGTCTATGCCTTTTCCTACCATTCCATTATCTGCCAGGGAAATCATGATATACTAGTCTATGATCTACGATAAATCTGACAACCATTGCAGGAACAGAACTGGATCATGGCATGCTTATATATTAAAACAATTTACCTTTTTTGTCTGATTTAGGTCGAAGCAAAGACCACACAAACTGTTATGCTTTTTTTTTTTCTTTTGTTACTTTGTGTAACAGAATGAACACCAACCAAACAACATAACCAAACACAAGAAAGGGCAAAAAATAAAGTAATAATAAAAATAAAGTGAAAGATGATTTACAAATAACAGTAATTTGTGTTTTATGTACCAATTTAAGGAACCATATTGCATATTCTATTTAAAAAAGAAATAATACTA
Organism: Pelobates cultripes; assembly: GCA_933207985.1. Lineage (NCBI taxonomy): Eukaryota > Metazoa > Chordata > Amphibia > Anura > Pelobatidae > Pelobates > Pelobates cultripes. The sequence goes on from OW240913.1 coordinate 286,300,784, forward strand.
ATATATGTGTGTATATACATATATATATATATATATATATCTTTATTAAGATAAAGTCGTTCTCCACTTAAAAATGTTAAAAGGGTAATGACATTTTTCATATATATATATATATATATATATATATATATATATATAAAATTGTATTTCCTATTATTCTGATCAGCTGTGTAAATCTAAAAAATATATATATTATATATACTGTTAATTTTTGCAGTTGCCCTCACAAAATCTGCTAGAAACCCCACACGTGCCATTATCATTGTAAATAAAAACAAAGTATTTCTCTTTGCAATTTCCATTCTTTTATTTTACTGTTTAAATGTTTGTTTAAGACATCTATAGTGAAAACTATATTTTATACTTTACATATCTTTCATGTCATGGTCAATCACCCATTACTCACTCAAAATAGGAATGAAAGTGGTGTCCAATATTGTTTTCAATAAGGATAACATTTTAAAATAAAAACAACAAAAATGTTTCTGTGCACTCTAAAAAAATAGGAAATATTTTTTTTTTCATACGTACTTAGAATGAGCGCCTCCTACTCCATGTAAACACGTTTCATCTGCTACACCAGATGAATTTGCCTTTTACTCTGTTACAGGAACAAATTACAATGTTCCCGTAATTCCCCAATAAAAGCTAACATGGGTTTTTTGCTATAGTAGGGACAACAAAATTCCCAGTATCACATTGTGTAACAGTGGGGTAAAGTAAAAAAAAAAAAATCTTAAATCTACATATAAAAATGTTTCTGAACTAAAATATTAGAGATGAATATTGCTATGTTGTTTCAATTTACAGTACTTAAAACTCTGTCACCTCAAACGTAATTTCTCCTCTTGCTTCCTATTCTCTTCAGAATCTGTTCTTTTGCTCTGATCTATTTCTCTTTGAAACATAAGACAAAGTAGAGACCAATGTATGTATTTCTTCTTATCTTGACAATCTTGAAGGGTGGAGCTTAAGCCAAAAAGACACCCTTGACTTCTTTTGACAAGATAGGTGAGCTTGCTTTAAACTCCACCCTCTGTCAAAATTGTCAAGTGTAGGGAAACACATAAGACAAAGTAGTCCTTTTAAAATGAGAGTGAAATATATTAGAAATGAGTCCTACACTGAGCTGTACTCTCTTTGGTCGCTCCGCCTCGTTGGCTGAGATCAATAGTCTTGATGATCGCAGCCAATCTATGCTTTTAGTTCAGCTATTCGGACCTCAAGTTTGAATTTATCTTTGAATTAAAAAATAGGGTTATTGACTAAACTGAGATTCAGAGTGAGTATCTTGATAGAGCAAACCATCTCAAATAATACTCTGTCTACTATAACATGAATTATTATGTACAACATCAAAATCATTCATCATGCTCACTAATTTCCTATTTATAGAAAAAATGTATAGAAATGTATAAGAACTATTTACACAACTGAGTGGACATTGCCAGAGGATACAGTTCATTTAAAAATCGCTTTTGTTATATTTTTAATTGAAGGACCCAATTACTCCTATGGATAAATATATGAGTAGGGATTTAAAGGTATATCTAAACATAGTCAAGCCAAGTCTCAACTCCTCTGCTTAGAAGTAAGAGATTTTTAGCTGTTACTCTGGTGCGTAGTCTGTTGCTTTAATAACTCATTTGATATAAATATATAGCAAAAAGAGTGAAATAAAATGTAACATCAAGATGCATATCTGGTAAATACAGTAATCGTAAAACCTTTTGAGTCACCCTGATGAATCACCATGATTTTATCATTATAAAAATTTACTAAATTATAAAATGCTGGATCAGTGAAACTAAATGAGCTCAAGTTTTTGTTGAGTGTGGTGTGTTTTTAATTGAAATTACTCTTTTTTTGAGGCTTAAAGGCTTAAGCTTTACTGAAATATGTACTATGTGATACCTCAAAGCCCTTCTCCAGTGCGTGACCTGACCCAAACTTGTGTTTTTTTCCCTGCAACAAATATCTTTCTCAATATCTCAATGAGCTTAGCCCACTCAGTTTATTCATTACGTTCTTTGGCATGTATAAAAGTCTACGACAATCTAACCAAGACTTGTAAAAAAAAAAAAAAGTAAAGCCTTTATTAGCAGCATACTTCAACAAAATAACCTAAATCAACACTAATCCTTCTTTTTAAAAAAAGAAAAAATAGAAGAAAAAAAATGCAAAGCTCACAGCTGGTGGAACGATGGGCCTCGGATTAATCAAACCTAATCTGCAATAAATTCAGGATGTGATCTCCTCTGACCTCATCAATGAAATCAGCTGAAAGTTACTTTATAAATCCTTCAGTCTTTCTTTAACAGGATGAAAGCTTGAATCATTCCCCTCCTCCATCCTTCAGGAGATTACATTAAGGCCTTAATTTTAGAAATTCTCCAATATGTTTAAATGAGCTGGCCAGAAAAAGAAAGAAAGAAAGAAGGAAAAAAAAAATACTTGCGTTCTCATTTTGAACGAAGAGGAGGGGGAAGAGTGACTGAGAGGACACACAAATTGAAGCAGAGTTACGCTGTTTCTCTCCTTTTATGAGAACCATTTTACACTTTAAGCTTTATCTTGTTACTTTGATTCAAATGCTAATTTTGATAGAGATTAGTAGGAACGAGATTTGTCAAGTACAGTAAAGTGGCCGTTCTAAAGGAGAAAAGAAAACAAGCGATGCTATTTTTGGAATTAAATAATTTTTTGAAAGCAGCCTAAGGTAAGTATTAGGAAATGCAAGCTGGCATTTAAATCTGTCATAACATATTATTTTTGACGTATTCTTCCGAACCAAGCACATAACTGCACACCGTCTAATGAGGAGAAGAACAAAATAATTTTCTAAAATATGTATCTTGCATTAAAACGATTAATCGTGAGGGAATTGGCAAAGAATCACATAGTATTGCTAACTTCTAACATCAGGACCCTTAAGTTTCAATATAAAAATAAAGATAAAATTAAAGGTATTTAATAGGACACATTTACTGCGATAACAACCAGAAACAAAAGGTCAACATTATTCAGGGCGGGCCACAATTCAGAGTAGGGTTTGAGGAGTCATTTTTTTTTTTTTTTAATTAATGAGTACATCGGTGATTTTACATACAATGGATGCTTAACATATGGAGATTTGTTTGGCTAGATACAGAGATTTGTTTGACTAGATACAGAGATTTGTTTGACTAGGTACAGGAGATGACATCTTTTAAATAAGCTCCATTTGCAGCCTCACAAAGTTGGGCTCTTTCGATTGTATCGTTCATAACATTAGTTAATGTCTGAGGCTCTAGCATTTAAATTTCTGCACCAATATTCTCCTTGAGCTTCTCAGGTGTACGCGGTTTGTTCACGTACACACGCTCTTTCATATATCCCCACAGGAAGTAATTGGGAGCGAATGTGGAGGAAATTAATCTGGGCATATTTTGAAACCATCCGCTCGTTGAACAATTGTCATTTTGAAAATAAAATTCCACTATTTTTACTTGGTCCCAAGAGTCAGTTATAATGTACCTGCAACATAAAAATTTAACTACTAACAAATAAGTTGTTGCCTGCCAAATCCACTCAGAAATTTGGCCCACCCTGTATATAAGTGAACACAATACATTTACTTCGTATTACATAATATATCCTGCGGAACCAGCAATGGCTAATTTACAGATATTGTTAAACTAGATTATATGCATGCCCGCAGCTGAGCATTTGGGGAAATTATAATCTCAGCAACTACATCAACTGCAATGACAAGGCTTGCCAAACCTGTCCAACTTTAACATTCCTATACTTTTTGCAGGTTTTAGGAATTCTTGCTCTGTCCACATCCCGTAGCTCTCTTTCTCCAACCCTGTGGCACGTACCCTTCATGTCAATAATTCCAATTAATGAAACCATGATCTTAATAATGGATTATTAGAATAATTCTAAGAGTGACTGCAGCATCATTGTTTTAAGAGAGTGAAAAACGTCAGCTACAGCTTCTGATTGCCACCGACAAGCAAGATAACTCTAATATGTGCATCCTAGATCCATTTTCCCTAGGTAAACAAATATAAACGGCTAATCAAATGAATAATATAAATAAAACCATAGAATTTAGCATGTGATATTTAAATATCACATAAACTAAAATTCAGCCTATTGTTCATTTATAAAACAAAAGTAGAAAAGTCCAGGCCCTCCAGATTTCAAGAAAAAGACAATTTATTTAACCCACAGCCAAATCGCAACATTTCAACCTGTTAAGGTCTTTGTCAAGCAAACAGGTCGGAACGTTGCAATTTGGCTGTGGGTTAAATAAATTGCCTTTTTCTTGAAACCTGGAGTGTCTGGACCTTTCTACTTTTGTTTTATTAAGCAATTGGTTTCCTGGTACTGAGACCGGTCTAGTTGCACCCAGACTCATATCACCTAGGGCAGTCATAGGCAACCTTTGGCACTCCAGATGTTTTGGACTACAACTACCATGATGCTTTGCCAGAATTATGGGTGTAAGAGAATTATGGGGGATGTAGTCCACAACATCTGGGGTGCCGAAGGTTGACTATCCCTGACCTAGGGGATTGAGTTCAGTTCCACATCGTCATTCTTTGGACATATCTTCTTTTATGACTTAAAGGACCACTATAGTGCCAGGAAAACATACTCGTTTTCCTGGCACTATAGTGCCCTGAGGGTGCCCCCACCCTCAGGGTCCCCCTCCCTCCCGGCTCTGGAAGGGGGAAAGGGGTTAAAACTTACCTTTTTCCAGCGTTGGGCGGGGAGCTCTCCTCCTCCGATCCTTCTCCTCTCCTCCCCGTCGGCTGAATGCGCACGCGCAGCAAGAGCTGCGCGTGCATTCAGCCGGTCGCATAGGAAAGTATTTACAATGCTTTCCTATGGACGCTTGCGTGCTCTCACTGTGATTTTCACAGTGAGAAGCACGCAAGCGCCTCTAGCAGCTGTCAATGAGACAGCCGCTAGAGGCTTTTAGAAGGCTTAACCTTATTCATAAAACATAGCAGTTTCTCTGAAACTGCTATGTTTATAAAAGAATGGGTTAACCCTAGCTGGACCTGGCACCCAGACCACCTCATTAAGCTGAAGTGGTCTGGGTGCCTAGAGTGGTCCTTTAACCCCTTAAGGACCAAACTTCTGGAATAAAAGGGAATCATGACATGTCACACATGTCATGTGTCCTTAAGGGGTTAAACTAGATATTCAGACAGACATACAGACAGATTGACTGAACGACCGATTGATTGATTCATTGATTTGATTTATCAATAGATAAAGCATTGCCATTTGTAGTGCAATATGAAGCGCAATGTTTATCTAAAATTCCCTGTAATACAGAAAGTTTCACTAATCAACTTAAATAGTCCTCTTGGGTTTTTAGATACAACGTGCCCCGAGCATAGTTTATTGTCCTAGAAATCTGGCAATCGCACCAACTTTCGTTTTTTCTACGCTCTGTTTTGTACAAGAAGCAAACATATTTGTGTTCACAATCAAGTGACTGAAACAACATCATTGTTTTAATGGCTTCTACAGCACAGTTCAGGATTTCCTCTAGCGATAAAAACCATGCTTGATATATACCGTACGCTCGGAGGAATTCATATTTCTAGACATTGCTGTTGACTTAGCTATTGCATGCTCTGGCTGCAGATCCTAGATACAGCTCACCTCTTCAATACATAAAATATATTTAAAATCTTAACATGATCTCAGATTTGTTTCTTACATAACTATAAAAAAATATTTTGCAGTCACAATTGCAGCTGTACAGTTATATTCTCTGAATGTGTATTAGATATTGCTAATACTGACACTTTGATAACAATCCTATATTGCTAACATATAATCTTGTGTGTGTTATGGGTGGATGGATTAATGGACGGACAGACATATACTGCATCGCGAAAAAGCTCTAATAAAGATGACATCATACCTTGACCTTATCTCTCACTTACAGGAGGTAGTGGTTGCAGGTGTGCATGCTTATGTGTGCCTATGGAATATACCTATTACATCTCCTCAGCAAAGCAGGCAGAAAACAAAAGAACACATGAGAAAGAATATAAGAGATGTGGCTTCTTATTGTAGGATGTTAATGTACTGTCTGTGTGTGATGGGGATGGGCTGTCTATCTTCACTTGTCATTTCAATGCAGTTGACTGTGATTGTAAAGCACATACATAAGTGACAGAATTAAAAAAAAAAAAAGTTAAAAAGTACGACTCACTGACCAGAAAAATAAGGGAGCAAAGTATTTAAAGACCTATGATCCCTTTAAAAATTTCAGGCTAATTAGTTATGCTATCTATTATTCTGCCAGCAATGATTTATGAAACTAACAATCAATGCAATAATAATAACAATAATGGAACAATTAGTATTGTTCCTAAAGAGAAAACATTAGCTAACTAATCTGCACGAGTGATGACAGATTAAAGTCATTTGCCCAAATATGTATTCATTTTGTAAACGAAAAAAGCCAAGTACATGCTGTACCCACAGAAACATTATATTTCTTTCTACCTGAAATCCATAGTAGTACCTTTTAACCAAATACAGAGTTTGATGTCTGTAAATAGACAAGTGGCCTTAATTCCTTTCATAACTGCCGAGGCATCTGCATTCGTTCATAGACCACTATTTTAAAACCAAGCACTACAGCCTATTTCCAATATATAGTTTAAGGCAATCAGACAAACCAGATCACATATTTCTATGGTCATTTATGATTGCAAGCATCTAGAGGTAGTAGCAACAATTAGATTGCCACGTGGAACCAATACACCTCATGGTGAACGGCACAGAAATATAGTCACGGCTGGTTGATGATACTCCAATGACGCTGACGGAAGTGGAGTTACGCCTCTGGAAGCAGAGGGGTTAAAACTCCATATGTGCAGCATTTCAAATAGAAATGTTATACAGACTCCAAGCACCATGACCACTTCAAGTCACTTTAAGTACCTTTAGATTTGGTACTTTTATAGAAAAAAAAAGTCTTACAAGATAAATTCATCAAAGATTCCTTTTCTTTTTAACCTTGCCTGGGTGAAGTTGTACATTGGGAAACTAAACACTGTAAATATAGCTAAGAGAATGACGTGAACATTAATTAATTAGCAGTTATTTTAGTTACATTTCAGTTTATCCACAAATAGATGTTTTTAGAATGTTATTACAGAATTGCAGACCTCAATAAAGAAGGCTGACTCATATCCATTGGTAATTTTAATTGGAGTGAAAAGTGCTAGAAGTGAGATGTTGTAGGAGGTGTGGGGATGTAGAGTAAACATCTTGCTCACTACATTTACTACCTTTCCGGAGAAGAGAATGTAAATGAGACAATAGAAATGACTAGTGCTATAGCAATGAAAATTGATATGCACTGCCAGAATCTGGTGACGTTTAGCTTATGGAGTTTTTAGCACCAGATTCATATTTTAAAGGGAGACTTTAGTCACCAAAACAACTTTAGCTTAATGAAACAGTTTTGGTATATAGATCATGCCCCTGCAGTCTCACTGCTCAATGTCATTTAGGAGTTAAATCACTTTGTTTATGAACCCTAGTCACACCTCCCTGCATGTGACTTGTACAGCCTTCATATCCACCTCCTCTAAAGAGTCATCTAATGTTTAGTTTTCCTTTATTGCAAGTTCTGTCCCCTGCTATGTTAATCACTTGCTAGACCCTGCAAGAGCCTCTTGTATGTGATGAAAGTTCAATTTACTGAGCAAGAGATAAAATTGTTTAAGGTAAATTACATCGGATTAAAAGTGAAACCAGTTTTTTTCATGCAGGCTGTGTCAATCAGAGCCAGGGGAGGTGTGGCAATGGCTGCATAAACAGAAACAAAGTGATTTAACTCCTAAATGGCAGTGAAACCTGAGAGGCATGATCTATACAGTAAAACTGCTTCATTAAGCTAAAGTTGTTTAGGTGACTACAGTGTCCCTTTAACCTTTAGGTCTTATCTTGATTGACTAGACTAACGGTGTCCCTTCAATTACATTCTGCCATCCCCCTTTCCCCTTGTGTCCTTTCCACTATTTTCATCTTTTTCAGGATTGTCTCTATATTCTCTCATTATCTCTGCTATCAACCTAAACACTAACCTTGGGTTGTTATGGCACCTCAACTGCTTCTCACCACACACAAAATGGAACAATACTGTGCTACATGGTGGAATTTGTCACAGTTACTTACAGAAGATGACATCTTTCAAATGAGCATGCAAAGTCAGGCTCTCCCCATGTCATTGTTTATAACATTAGTTAATTTTTGAGGTTCTAGCACTCGAATTTCTGCACAGATATTCCCCATGAGCTGCTAAAGTGTACACAGATTGTTCACGTACACTGACTCCTTCAGATATCCCCAATGTAAGGAATCAGGAGATAAAAAGACAGGCAAGCATGACAGCCAATTAATCTGGGAATTACTTTAAAAAATCCACTCAACAGTTGTCTCAGGAGGTCCATTGTGCCCCAAACTGTATGGGCAGTAGCCCCATCCTGTTACATAGTTACATAGTTACATAGCTGAAAAGAGACTTGCGTCCATCAAGTTCAGCCTACCTCACATTTGTTTTTTGCTGTTGATCCAAAAGAAGGCAAAAAACCCAGTTTGAAGCACAATTTTGCAACAAGCTAGGAAAAAAATTCCTTCTTGACCCCAGAATGGCAGCCAGATATATCCTTGGATCAAGCAGTTATTACCCTACATTGAAAGATTATATCCTTGAATATTCTGTTCTTGCAAGTATGCATCTAGTAGCCATTTGAACATCTGTATGGACTCTGATAAAACCACTTCCTCAGGCAGAGAATTCCACATCCTGATTGTTCTTACAGTAAAAAAACCTTTCCTTTGCCTTAGACGAAATCTTCTTTCTTCCAGTCTAAACGCATGGCCTCGTGTCCTATGTAAAGTCCGGTTTGTGAATAGATTTCCACACAATGGTTTGTATTGGCCCCGAATATATTTGTATAATGTTATCATATCCCCTCTCAGGCGACGTTTTTCTAAACTAAATAGGTTTAAATTTGTTAACCTTTCTTCATAGCTGATATGTTCCATTCCTTTTATTAATTTTGTAGCCCTCCTCTGCACTTTTTCTAGTGCCATAATATCCTTCTTTAGAACAGGTGCCCAAAATTGCACAGCATATTCAATATGGGGTCTTACCAGTGATTTATAAAGAGGCAAAATGATATTCTCGTCCCGAGAATGAATGCCCTTTTTCATGCATGACAATACCTTACTGGCCTTGGCCACTGCTGATTGACATTGCACATTGTTGCATAGTTTGTTGTCTATAACAATTCCCAAGTCCTTTTCGTGTGTTGTTATCCCTAATTCGCTTCCATTAAGGGTATACGTTGCATGTGTATTCTTTACGCCGAAGTGCATAACTTTGCATTTTTCAACATTAAATTTCATCTGCCATTTGAGTGCCCAGTCCCCAGTCTATCTAAATCCCTCTGCAGCAAAGTAATATCTTGCTCACATTGTATTGTTTTACAAAGTTTGGTGTCATCTGCAAACACTGAAACATGACTTTCAATGCGGTCTTCAAGATCAATTAGCCCCATCCTGTTGAAACCACATTTCAGAACAATGTTCCTCTTTGTGAAAAAATAATGGACCTGACATTTTGAAAATACAATATCCCTATGTTTACTCGTAATTTCTTTGTGAAATTACTGACGATGAATCTCCCCAGACTCAGTTATAATTTTAACTGCAGCAAGAAAAAATGGAACTACTAACAAATAAGATATTTACCTGTCAAATCCTACTCTAATTTTTGGCCCACCCTGTATAAGCAAAGAAGTTATTTCTCACATCATTACATTGTCTTCGTCTTAGTCCTGCAATCTAATCAATGCAGTTTATCAAAAACTACAATGATCTGCATTGCAAGACTAAGGGGGACAGGGACACTGTACCCAGACCACTTCAATGAGCTGAAGTGGTCTGGCTCCTTAAATAGTGGCATTAAATAGTGGCATTAACAAGGTGGTGTACCTAAAAAAGTAGCCACTAAGTGTATGTATATATGGGGGAGAGAGATTATTTAGCGCAATGTTATCTTAACAGTAGTGTATGCAATCCCTGTACATACCGCATTGCATTAGTGATGACATCAACTGGAATTGCAATGCCATTGATTCTCAATATCAGCAATCACTGTACTAGAGGAACAACATTGATCTAGTTCTTATTGTGTGTAGCAGTCAACAAAATATAGAACTAGAATTCCTATGTGCTGCGTCTGCATGAGGCCCGAAGGGTACGATGATAATTAGACATGGTTTCAGAAATTCTGGGTCAATGTTCTTTGGCGAATTAGATATACTAACACTGAAATCTACAGAGAAAGAAATCCTCTGTGGCCAATCACGTAACATGTGGTTTCTACAATAAAGAGAAATGTTCATGTAAAAATGACTGCATGCTTTAAACCACTAATAAGTAAGAATTTTTTTAAAAACACATACCTTAATGCAAAAAAAAGTCCCACAATAATGCAGTTTAAATACTAAGAAAACACAGATTCCATTTGAGCTGTAACAGAACGGTATAAAAACCAAAGAGAACAAGACATATTTCCTGCAACTGTTTAACTCTGAGTGCTGCCAAATGAGAGAACAATTGGCTGGGCGTTAAAGCACATGGTTCATGGCTCCTGCTCAGATCACCAGACACAGATATGCTAATAAAGTTATGACGTTGGACATAAACATGTTTGCTGGAGCCAGTGCTGCACAGCACATAAAGGCAATGTGTTACCCACCTGCTTGTGTGAAATATTACAAAGTCAACTTTGTTAGTATTTGTGAACACTTTAAATCTGAGGTCCGGTTTTAACCCTAGATAAAGATACATGAATCACATAATTCTCTCAACTGGGAAATGCAGAGATTAGACAAGGAAAATGTAAATTGTAGGCCGTAACGATCTTACAACTGGGATGTTTTCACTTAAAATTGCAATTCCCTTTTCACTCATCTCACATTTTTATTTTAGTATATTGGGTTATTCACTAAAGTCAGAATTGAAGGGTATTCAAAGTAGATTTCACATTTAAGGTCAAAATAGAGGAACTGGTAACATTTACAAGTCAACTATGCTTCCAGGTTGGCTACTTTGCTTCCAGGTTGGCCTAAATTTGAGATTCACTTGAATTCCGGACAATTCTCTCTAGTAAATTACCCAGCAAGTTTCAACTAAGCAATACCAAACATGCATGCCTGACATCATCTATCACAGACTACTGGACGGTTGGAATGTGCCTCACTTTCTTCGTTTACATAATTATAATCAGTTTCTTTAGAGATGGCCTATCCTTTATAACATTTTTTGTCATTTTCATTTATTTATTTTCTGTGTCCATATTTTGTGGCAGTTTTAGTCCATTCCCTCATGTTCCATGTTTTTTTTTTTTTTTTTTTCTGGTAACATAATGTTCAATGCTTTTATCTGCATAGATTGTTAGTGCTACCTTGACTTGTGAAGTTAGTGAGAGAAGCTGAGTTCTTCATACCCCTCATGTTCCCCTTACACAATCATAACCTCTGTTTCTTTGGAAATGGCCTATCATTTATAACATCAATTTTAATGAAGTAAACAAAGTCAAAAACTTCCTGGCTTTGTTTTCCAATAATAGCAAAGTATTACATAGAGCCTCTTTGAGTGCTTATCTTTGTCCCTTTCATTGACCTAGTGATATCAGCATGTCAGGTGCCAAATGGGTTCAATCCCTTAATCTAGCCAATAACGAGAACTGAAATGGGAAGATAGGCCATGCGTACTTGACTACTTATAAGGCTATTCTTGGTGTCAAATAAAAAAGGCTTAAAAAGTAATAAAAACAATAAAAACAAATACACACACTGATCCTCTAAACCAGGAGTGTCCATACTCAGTCCTACAGCTGTTTCTAGATGTAAACTCATATATTTCTCTTCGAGCAAGAAGGTAGTCCGGCAGCAAAGGAGTTTTTGCCCAATAGTAGTAGGGGATGATGATCTACGTGTCTGCTGTAAATTGTGATCTTTCCATCAAAGCACGCACATGCGCTAACATCATTCAGTATGGTTTCCTTCACGTTATGACTGTTACTTTTAATATAGTTTACAACAAAGCGCAGGCTAAGCATGAGCCTATCAACTGCCCACAGCTGTTTCATACATTTAGGATTTGAAAGTACAGTGCTACATACAACAGCAGCTCTACTATGAAGCTGGGCACTCGTTAGTGGTCTGCTCGTAGAATTGACAAGTCAGACTGCAATGAATGCACGCCAGGCTGCCTGCCATTCAAGTTGGCTGGACCACTGAAGGCAGACTTGTCTAATGATGCGCTCACACTATGATTGTTGGGGACCTTTCCCCAGAGTCCTCTTAAGTGGGACAACAGGGAACAAAGTTGGGACAACAAGACAGGAACTAAAAACCATGAGTGGCTTCCAAAATCGGAGGCATGGTGCTGGTATACTAAGTGCTGGTTGTTAAAACTGTGTTAAATTAACAGCGTATAGCAGGAATATGGCATTATGATTTATCCCAGGTGTAGTCAACCTTTTAATACTTACCGCCCACTTTTGTATCTTTGTTGATGGTAAAATTTCCTTAGCACCCAGCAGTGCCGAGGTAACTAATTTTATAACACAATTTTTATTTATTTTTTAGAAACAAGGTTTTTTTTATTTTTAACAGGTGTCTGTTAGATGCTGTGTGTGTGAAGGGTGCTCTGTGTTTGTGTGTGAAAGGTGTAGTATGTGTGTGTGACAGGTGCAGTGTGTGTGAAGGGTACTGTATGGGTGTGAGAGATGCTGTGTGTGAAGGGTGCTGTGCGTGTGTGAAGGGGGCAGTGTGTGTGTGTGATGGGACAGTCTGTGTGTGTGTGAAGGGTGCATAGGGTCTTTGCTGTGTTTAGGTGGGTGAGATGTAAAAATCTATCTAATGTCTCCCCCTCCCTTATTATCTTTTACCAGTGAGGGAGAACATAATGCTGCAAGCCCTGGTTTTCCAGTGGTGGCATTTTCACTTTAGCCTGCAGCTCCTCCAGTTGCAAGCTGACTCTCTTGTCCTCCTGTAAACACAGCACTGTATTGTAGCATTGCCATGGTAATGCGAGGCAATGCTCCGACCAGCCTGCTCACGGGAGTAACACAGAGTCTCCCAGGCCCATCCCTCTCTTTGCTGGAATTAAGTGCCAGCGGACCGGTGAGGGAGATCTCGCCAGCCTAAGAAGGATTACAGCAAGGCTAGCTTTGCATATTGGCCGGCAGGGGATACAAAAGGATCTCCCCTGCCAGCCTTAGTCCATGGCCATCGAGGCTCACTGGGCATTTTCTGAAGGACCCACGACCGCCCACCTGAAATGCCAAACCGCCCACTAGTGGGCAGTAGGGACCAGGTTGACTACCACTGATTTATCCCATGGTTATCAAGTAATCAAAGCATCATAGGAGTTGTAGTTTTGAAACAACTGGTGATCTATCATTTTGGAACTCCTGGCTTATAGTGAGCCAGTAATTGAGATATACAATAACAATAAAATTAAAAGAAAAACACATTTATTTAACCTATTAATAACTATCTAGTTTTTTCATTCTGCTTTTACTCCGTCTATGTGTTGTAATAAAACACACCTCGGTGTCCTGTTTACCACACATTAATCCTTAATACTGAATACAAAAAAATCCTTCCTGCAATTTTAGGCTTAATCAACATGCTCAAATTTCTGCATAATTGCCCTGCAAACTTAGCAGGAACATAATTTTCAACACATTGAACATTTACAGACATTCTTTTAATTGGTTCTCTCTCTGTGTAAATGATTAAATTTCTACTTGCAAGCATATACAATTAAAATCATTTTTCTTTGTGACTGATATCAAATATACTTGCTGCATAACTTCTACGTCTGCATTATAGAGTCATTCTTCATTCAGCTCTGCTAATAGTTAAACTCTATGACTTTTGTGTTTAATTAGTGTGCTTTACCCCAGACTAGAACCACTAGTATCGACTAAGAGCCGTGTTCTGCTCAGTTTGTGATGGGAATAACTTCCTACCCCTGCTTGGATTTCGCATTCCTTAAAACACAAACTTTGTGGGAAAAAAAATCCAAAACATTTGTTTACTAAAATAAAACAGAAAACTTGTGTAAACTTTCACTAAGAAAATGTAGGGTACAAATAATAACAAAAAAAATAAAATAAAATAAATGAAAAAACAAACAACTTATTGGCAATAAGATGAAGTTCCAAATGGAATAGATGGGGATTACTGGTCATAAGACTACTGGGCGGTGGACTTGGAGGCTCCCTGGCCCTAATAAATGCTAGCCTTTCATGAGGGTTACTGACACCATATTGACAGCCTGACCCACATTTATATATTTTGCAATTCCGTTCTACACTTTATGGCATAATTAGTAGAGGAAAACAAGGCATTTGTGCTGATCATTCTTTGTTAATATGGTATGAAGTAAATTGCGGTGGAGCGTCCATGTTGTACCCTGTTTTAAGTTGTTATTTTTGGTTTTTGGCTGTGGGAGTTGTTTTGCTTTCCTGGTTACTAGAGTATCAGGTAACCTGGGGGATTCCACCATATCGAATCCTGTTTTCTTTTTTGTTGTTTCTTGGGGGGGTTTTGTTTTTAAGATAGGCCAAAAAAAGCTTTTACTGTTATTAAAATGTTTCTTATTTTTCACCGCCCATCCTATGTCCTTCAGATGATCATATTAGTAAATAAACAAAACCAAATACCATATTAATAATCAACACAAACACCATATAAAAAATAATATGTAACTATGTAACTATGTAACCATATAATAAATAATAACCGACACCATTTAACATTGGATGGAAAGGCTATAGCTTTATTGATGGTAATTAGAGGCATTACAAAACACTTTAAAATTAATTCCATAACCATTTCACCAAAATTAAACTTAACAATCCACCCTTCAACCAGCCAGATTGCTTAAAACTTAAGCCTCAATCCACCTTGTATTTGAGGTGACTTTACCCCCAATTCCCCAGCCTACAACACTAAAATGAAATAAAAAGGGTGGGTGGGTGGGAAGCTCAAAACTTCTCCCTCTTGTTCTGTAAGTCCCTCAGAGCGTGAAGCCCACGCAATTCAAACTTGGTATATATAAACTAGTCCTAACTAGCACACGCCACTTGCTTCAATCCTGACTAACCAGGGCCTACCATTTTCCCGCCTCTGCGCAACCTAAACCCGCCAAAAAACTAACAGCCAATGAGAATATCCTAATTTTAAACTGCTGTAAACTGGATTTAACCAGCTAACCCCCACCCTCCCCTATCTAAACTAACCCTTGGCCTTCAGCTTACCCTAAAACTATTGCCCTATGGTCCCTGCAGGACATCTCCAGCGCTGGCAATAAGCCAGTGCTTCTCCATAATTTTTGTCCAGCAACAGCACTAAATCCAGACTCTCATCTTTCTTTTATTGATGATCTATGAGGATGTGTGGGTCTCTCTGTGCTTAGTCGTAAAGCTGTCAAGGCACATCCCTTGTGTCTTGTCCATTGATTTAACCTGACCTGCAGTTTTAAATATAGTTTACAGTTTAAAATATACGGTACTACAAAATAAATGAAGACATTTATTCATTAACTAAAAAAAGACCACAAAACATATACTGCTAACTGCCTCGTAATAATACCCTTTTGGGGATCTTACCAGTGATGACACATAAATCTAGGAGCTGATCTTAACTCTTAAAATGATAAAGAAATAGCTGGCAGAAAGAAGTTAGACAGGTTTTATGCAACACAAGGGGTGTTAGTGTAAGTCTCTGCAATACCTTAACTCTATTTGAAATAGCAATTTGAGGAGCCAACACTGGTTTACTGACCTGTGTGGTAAAACAGAGTCACTCAAGCACACACAATTCAGAAGGTTTGCCTGCAATAAAGGCCGAAATTGGATACTTGGTAAGATTAATTACCTAGATAGGGTCTTATAATGCAAGTCAAATGGGAAAGTAATTAAAGTGCACCTTCTGTGAAAAATATTCATTACTGGCCTATCAGGTGACAGATAAATCAAGAGGCATTTAAAAAGCTATAGGTTAACTCGCAGCAGGCCTTTCCTTCCCTAGACCTCCAAAGAAAGTGGCGATATTGAATTCACTTCTCGATCCCAGCTCACATTATGTCCCTCACAAGACAATAGAAGAGATTGTAATGGAAGCTGCAAGAAAGAGATACAAACACAATAGGACTGTGTCTACTAACAAAAAGTTCAAATAAAGAAGAATCAGTCGACTGTCAGTTTTCTGATTTGTATCCAATCCTCCTATTTTACCTAAGGAAAGGACTGCAGCAATAAAAGAAGGCAAGTGGTGAATTAATACATTTACTGGTCCCCTGGGTGTCATTTCTGTAGATGAAAAGGATGCTTTAGTAATCAAGTATGGTTATATATTAGGGAAAATCGAATAACGCAAGGCGTGTCTCATTTCGCTAGTACTAAATAAGCTCTTTAGATCCTGTATTAATACGGTTCTGATGGCTGAGTTATTTACATCCTTCAGTAATTATAAAAGACAGAGTTTTATGTGGCAATAATTATTTCACCCAAGGGAATAGTAGCCGTAAGTAAAAACACATTTTCTCCTTTTTGCCATTACACTTTCATTTTAAAACCAAGGAAAGTGATTCAACCGAAGAAGTTCAATTCATGGCTATTAGCATTCTAAAGTCAATACATAAATTACGGACGGTATGTGTTAACCAGTCGCAATTACAAAATAACTTTTTTGTAAATATCCCGTAAAATGAAATTCACATTAACGGTAGCTTCTTTTTTATTATTATTTTTATTTGTGTGTAATGTAATCTGTAAGCATTTAAATATAAAACAGAACACTTAAAAAATATAAATAATAAGAGAGAAAAATATCACCGGCAAGAATTCAGAATAAATATATGTTAGCGTGGACTATCATCTTGTGGGCAGACAAGTCGCACATGGAGTGCAAGAGTAACTAATTGTTTGACATGACATTTTTTGGAGGTAGAAAATCGGGACAGATCCACTTAAAGTTTCCCATGTTCAGAGTACTATTGAAGCAATATCAAATAGGCAAAAATGCCTTCTGAGAGCTGGAGATTTAATTTTTTTTTTTTTATTTTAAAATAACTTGTAGTGATAAATATAATAAATTGGCAACTATGTCAGTTAATGTCTGTTTTGTATTGCAGAATATTTGTACGTGTCTCTCTACGTTGGTACGTACTAGTAAAACAACACAAAGCAGTCAATAGACTTTTTTTTAGAGCAATTTGCATCACTGATCCAAAACTAAAATGCAAAGAAGAAAACAAAGCAGAACTGACCAGAGCAGAGCCAATTTACAGAGAGACTTTAGAGGGATAGAGTTAAAGGCTGCCAATTAGTCTGATCAGCCAATTGGTCTTTAAAAATAACTTAAGCCTAATGAAATGAACTAAAGCAGATAGTCTATGCGGTGCTAAGGAAAGGATATTGCTACCATAATAGCAATTTTTAAACAACTGTCATTTCAACAACAATGAACACGAACAGGGTTACTCAGTTATGTCAGCAATTCAAAGTACATTTGAAATCTAAATCAGTTTTGCTTTTAGTTAGCTATGTTGGCCTTTAATTTGAAACTCACTTTCAATTCACATCCTAAAAAATTCTCAGCAATTCTCCCTTTAGTGAATAACCTTAGAAATGATTGCTGAATACAGAGCACCTTGTTCCTACAGAGCCATCTTTAGTGCTAGACCGTGCATACAGTTAGAGTTTCAAGATTTAGGGTTAGAGGGGTTTAGATTTAACAAAGAATCTGGCTTTGGGTATAAATGTTTAAAACATGGACTGAAACTCCATTGAGACTAGAATGTTGATGCATTAAAGGGACACTATAGTCATCAAAACAACTTTAGCTTGATAAAGCAATTGTTGTGTATAGGTCATTAAATCACTTTTGTTTCTATTTATGCAGCCCTAGCCACACCTCCCCTGTCTGTAACTGACACAACCTGCATGAAAACAAGATGTTTACATTTTCAATCAGATGTATCTTACTTTAAAAGTTTTTATATTCTGCTTTGCAAATTTAACTTTAATTACACACAGATGGTTTCTTTAGGGTCTAGCAAGCAGGAGATAAGAAATTCTAAATTAAACAGAATTCGCAAAAAAAGTGTAAACATTAGATGACTCTATACAGGAAGTGTTTAGGAAGGCTGTGTAAGTCACGTGCAGGGAGGAGTGACAAGGACTGCATAAACAAAATGATTTGACTCCTAAATGGCAAAGAATCGAGTAGTGAGACTGCAGGGGCATGGTCTACATATTAAAACTGCTTCATTGTGTAAATAATAGCACGGTTTATAAAGATGGGTTTTATTATAGATTGAGGGATACAAGGTTTTGGTCTGTGCTTTAATGATGCAGGGTACCACACACTATATTAAACTCAAGGTAACAAAATTTATGATAATTTGTGTTAGGGTGGGCTTAGAGTTAATGAGGGTTTACTCAACACTATCTTAAAGTTGCAGGTTGAATGTGTTCGCGATACTGTGGACTATAATTCACATGACAAAAACAAAAGCTTTAAAATACCACAGGTCTACTTATTCTACACAATGTGCCCAACTGGTTGGTTTCTAGGTTAAACAAAAAGAACATGCTGGGTACAATACTAAGTATGTAATTTCTACATGTAATAGGACTGTATAGCTCAAATATCAAAAGTCAAAATGGCATGTTTGAACTCTGAATTTAGAAGGTATTTGACCCTGTAACTTCTCTAACCCTCTAACTTCCTACAATTGGGGAGAACTGCTATGCTGAGGGGCTATAGCTGAACCCAAAGTGTTTCCACTGCAATAGCCCACACTAGCATTATAATATTCACATTGAAAAATCATTGTAAAGATAGCTATAGGGTATCAGAATAAAACCATACATGTTCTGTAAATCATTTATCCTTTTATATGCAATACATATGACTGCACATGAGAAAGCATTAAACAATAAAAGAACATATACATTAAAAACAAAAATGCCAATATAGCCTCGGTCACAAATGGTATGAGATCTTTGAAAAACTTGCTCACTAAAGGGTTAAAGACTCAAACCGTTTTGTAGCATTTTAACATAATAGAATGAATCCTCTAAATATGCTATACATATATATACTAATTACGTATTGGTTACAAAAGTAACTTTAAGAACAACTTTTAAAATCATAGAATTTGCTGTAAAACTAGTTAAAGTAAACTCAGCTGATTTATAGTTAAAACAAACACATCCTTTTAAGATTAAAATTACATTTTTTTTTCCCAGTTCAAGACAGTTTAAATACAATATCTTAAATAAACATAAGGTTTCACAAACTGCCTAATTCTTTCAACAGATGCATATATCTTTTGTGATTTTTAATGTACATGTAATTCAATTTACCATGCAGTTCCGCATAATTTCTACTAGGGCAAGTAAAAAAAAAAAAAAGAAGAAAAAGACATTCATGTTTGCATAAAAAAAACAACCTCTTTTGTGATCCTCTTTTGCCTTTTCAAAAACGACACTAAGATAAATAGGAGAGAAATAGATGTTTAAGTTCTAGACACTCCTCTGATTCCTTCTTAACAAACAGAAGGTAATATACGGCAGGTGCTAATGCAAGCAACCTTTGCGAGGTGCTGAACGAGTTTTTTTTTTTTTTTTTCACAAGCCCAGAGATTGGTATTCGTACCGCAATTAGTCAATGTGAAAAAACAACACCTGCCACGGGATAAATATACAATGTATAGTTCCAAATCTTTTCTAAAGAAAGTGATCACATATGTAGGCCCTGCTTTTGTTAAAACCCAATGATGTACATCAACCAGAGAATTTATTTTAGCTCTTCTTTGCATGTTCAAGCTGGTTATTTTAGTCAAATTTGGTTTACAAAAGTTTAATGTATTTTCTTTACATTGTTTTCTTACTGTGCAGAAGAGAAAAAAAATACTGTTAAAACTCTAGCTATGGTACACCGCAATGGGAACAATTTCATCCATTTAGAACTAGAAGTAGCATATTTTACCCGTGGTGTGATAGTGCCTTTGCTAACGTAGACCAGCACATTTTTACCGTCGTAAATAAATAACAAATGTATCTTTTTATGACTCAGTACAATTTCATTACTTGTATGTCTCATTATTAAATCCAGACTATTGATTGTTTTTGACTTCATGCCCTTAAGTGACATAACTGGTTTAGCTAACTCAATAGTCTCTTTTATTTGGATTAACTGAATTACAACAGGTGTTTCTACACAGAATGAGATCTTCGAAAGGAAAGCAAAACTGGAGTCAACCGTTTGATGAACTTTTCTAATGGAACATTTAATGAGAGAAAACACTCCATGGTAGATGTTACTAACCCCTTTTCATAATAGATATATATCTGCAGTTTTCTAAACATCTGGATTGACCCATGTTATAAAATTAAAGTGACACTCCAGGCACCAAAACAACTTCATCGACAGGAGGCCAGTGATGTTTTGTTTGTGGGGACTGTGTGTGTGTGATATTTGTATGAGGGGGAGGCTTTTTCTGCAGCTTTGTGTATATCTAGCAGAGTGGGCGGGTTCCAGTGGCCAATGGGGACCGGGCTGGCAAGGTACGGATAAAGGGCATTAGCTGCGACAGCTGTTGCAGGCTGCTCTACTCCACTGCGGATTCCCGTTCACATATGCGGGGAGGAATTGATCTGAGATAACTTCCTCAAGGTGCTCCAATGCATAAATTCAGGATTGTCCCTCACCACCTGCAATCATACCTCGGTTTGCACTAGCAGATATATGAAGTTCCAATGGGACTCCTGAGAGGATACAGCCTGTTCCGCTCTGGCAGGCTTGAGGGCCATGCATGGCACACGTGTCAAAGGTTGCTGATCCCTGCACTGGACAATAAGCTAAAATATTTAGGAAGGATTGAACTATTGTGCTTGTTTATTTTCTTTTACAAAAAAATCATGGCTCTGGTTGGCATACTGTAAATATGTAGTGGATTTAAAGCTCTCTCGTCAATGTTTAGAGCAGTGTAGTGTGTAAGGGTGGTGAGGACTTTACTGTAAGTCTATGACTTTGACTATAATGGCAGCTGAAATATTAACATATGTCTGCCTCAGATTAGATAGAGTTACTATTTCAGCTGCCATGATAGCAGATGCTGATTATGTGTGTAACTCCCACAAATCCCAGGCAGATTAGCACATGTATGTCCAGGTTCTGTATGGGATAAGGCCTCCCTTACTGCAAGGAGATGATCTGTGATTTTTTTCCATTCATAACGAAGAATAATTGAATATAATATGTTAAAGTTTTATAATCCTATACTACATGGATTGTGACATCATTTCAACCCATGTAGGATAGGATTATAAAATGTAATTACATAATCTGCTAATTAATTCAGCAGGCAGATCATGTTTTAGAATCCCATACTACTTGAATGGTGATGTCATGTGTGCAATTATTCCATGTAATGAGTGGGGAATAATGCATGGATCATCTATGTGCCATTTGTAGACACTAATGTAGGGCATGTCGGTACATACATGACCCAGTCTGTTGGAGATTTGTGTGAGTTAAATTCCTGAGCTGCAGCAAAATAGCTGCTGAATGGGACTTTAACTCACAATAATTTCAGGCAGCACGGAGACATGTTGCCCTTCCTTTAACCCAAATACAATACTATACCCATTAATCTTGCATTCCATTAACACACTACATTACACTACTCATTAACCCCTACATTACCCCTAAACTAAACATATCTAGGGAGAAAAAAAAGAATACAGACTGTTCATATGATGGACAAACAAAGAACCCTATCAAAACTACTACAAAGCTCTCTTAGGTTCCACCGCTTTATTAGAAGCGCTTTATAGCCTGTGTTGTTGGCAGCCCAGCTATACATTGTCTGTAATTGTAAATCACTTAATAGCCCATGCTTGATGAATGCTATCGATAGAAGTTTACACAATAGAATTTATGATACTATATACTATATAAGAAAAACCAATTGAGCAAATTAGCCAATTTGCTTCACTGGGACCTTTGGGATGCATATGCTACAAGATTGGCAAATTATACACAACATACATGATTTCAGTTTCGTTATACCGATTATGAGATGGCTTTCTATGTCCATTTGCTCTTGAAAATGAGAGTGTTAGTATTTCCTTTAATGAACAAGGAAATCACTGTCTTCTTTTCTCAACTTTCTCAAGTCACCAACCTACAAACACTATCAATGTCCTGCATAGAAGCAAAATGTTTTTCTTTATTTATTAAAGAGAACCTGCCATGTCAGATATAGGTTTGCAGTTTGCTAACCATCTGGCTTGACTATACAATTAAGTATTTACTTCCTAAAAACTATTAAAAGCTCATATTAAAATGTATTCCTTTACCCCTGTTTAATTATGCATTTTTTCATTGAAGTGTATCTGAAAAGAGCTTGCAAATGTTGCAGTTCTGCCTTTGCAATCCCTCCCCTTCTAACCCCACCCAGACTTTTTGTGGCTGTCCAATCACATACTTCCCAAATGCAGCTCAATGAGAAGCCTTGGCAAGGCAGGTGTCCTGAGAAATTACTGCCTCTTGAGTTTAGCTCCACTGAGTTAAAGGACCACTATAGGCACCCAGACCACTTCAGCTTAATGAAGTGGTCTGGGTGCCAGGTCCAGCTAGGATATACCCTTTCTTCTATAAACATAGCAGTTTCAAAGAAACTGCTATGTTTATAATAGGGTTAATCCAGCCTCTAGTGGCTGTCTCATTGACAGCCGCTAGAGGCGCTTCTCACTGTGATTTTCACAGTGAGAAGACGCCAGCGTCCATAGGAAAGCATTGAGAATGCTTTCCTATGGACTGGCTGAATGCCGCGCAGCTCATGCCGCGCATGCGCATTCAGCCAATGACGAGGAGAAGGAGGAGGACAGTCCCCCGCCCGGTGCTGGAAAAAGAGGTACATTTACCCCCTTCCACCTCCTAGAGCCCGGCGGGAGGGGGGCCCTGAGGGTTCAGGGGACCTAGAGACCCTATAGAGCCAGGAAAACGAGTATGTTTTCCTGGCACTATAGGGGTCCTTTAACAAAACCAGGAAGTAAGAGCAGCTGCTGTCTGTTTGAAAGCCAGTGAGTGTAACTCAATTTATTTATAAAAGCGTCAATTTCTATTGAAATCTGAACTTTTTGCAAAATGAAATAAAGAGGACACATCTTTCACTAAAACTTTTCAGTAAGCTAAAGCGCTTTAGGAGTCTGGAGTGTCCCTTTAAAGCATATGCAATTAAACAGCAAATATTGGTTCCAGAGATATAATGTGGAGACTGTAGAGGTAATAAAACTCTATCAATGAGCAACACACTGAGTTTTGTCTAAGATAGCACAGTAGAATAATGCTCTTTCTTAAGAAACCTTTATGCAACCTAAGGTTTCAATCCTGATGAGTCTGCTCTGAACCTTACCCTTCTTAAGTTGATGAAATGCAAACCAAGTCTGTTGGGTAGTTTTATGTGACTAATTGTGAATTGCTTTGATCTTGCCTCAAGTAAGCAGCATATGCACAGGATTATTCCATCAGACAAAACCTTACTCTGTTTACATGTGATAATCTATTGAATGACTTTACAGAGGATTGAGATCTTACTCACTGAAGAATTGTTAGAATCCTGAGTATGGTGCTATACCAGAAAAATTAAACTAGAAGTAATTATAGAGATGAGGTTCTTAAGCAATGAGGAAAAATGTTACATACCACTTATTTAAATAAAATTACCATCGGTTTTACTAGTTAGACGTTTTCATTAAGGAAATCTTAATTAAAAGTAACACAAATTCTGTACGTGTGTTAATTTAGATAAAAGCTACATTTTATACATTTTAATTAGTTTTAAATGGCATATTGAAATATTAATACAATACAACTTGCAAGTAGCTGCAATTTACATAGATATACCATATTGTTAGGAAAATATGTACAAATAAATAAAACATTTACAAAATACCTATGCATATACAGTGCTAAAATAGGCATTTAGGATGTAGACTAACTACATATGTTTAACATTTAATTATTTATTTTCCTTCTAACAAAAACACGATGGTCTCGTTTTTCGGAATTTGAACTGGACCATTGCCTTTTACTTTATAACAAACGTGTCTGATAAAGTAAACAATAGCTACGTTTTTGACATTCATGACCACATAAGGAAATATTCACATCAACTTCTTGCCAACACTGGTGCATATCTTTGAATGCCAAAATATTTAAATATTGCACGCGATATCTAACAGACATTTCTATTTCCAACCACAGATGTTCAACCAAACACAATTACCAAATAAAATAAAATTAAATGAACTAGTTGTATAACTATAAACCTAAATTAAGTGAGGACAGTTACTATTGTATATACATTACGTTAGGTGCTCTCAAGATGCACATACTCTTGGACCTCTTAGTAAAGGTGCTTGCCTGGCATATTAGCCTATGTCATTCAGGTTTTCGTAAAGTAGTAAACTGCAAGCAAGGTTGTGCATTTTGTTACAATGTTTCCAAGTAATAAGGGTTCATCCTTATTTTATGTGGCTGAGCCCCCTCATCTACCTATTTTTATTAGTTTGTCTTTTTTTAATATCCTGAAGATCGATACTTGCATTGTTCAAGGCCGTCTAGGATACTGAAGTTCCCATGTGGCTTGATAGAGTTTTACTTTGCCAGCGGCAGATGATAAAGTAGGGGCAAAATTCTTAAAGGTCACTTCCATGATTTTTAATATTATGTTTAGTTATCCCTATATTTAACAAATATGAATTTGTGGGTTATGGAAAAAAAATTTGAAATCAACACCTTAACTTAATTTTGAATGCCTGTCAATGATTGATATATACTCCGTCTTTACGAAAGCATAGAAAGAAAAAGAGACATTAAACAATGTTCTATTTCTCCTCCTGATTTGCATTGTGTGCCATGGCTGTGCCTAGGTTGAACTTAATTGTCTTGCACTAAATCTGTAATATACATTTAAAAGAAAATGGAGTATGACACAAAGAAAGGCTTAGCACAAATTATAGGTATTTTTTTTTCGGTTTATACAATGGTGTCATTTTCAGACAAATGACAGTTCCCCTGAAAAGATGTTGAGGTTTAACTTCAACACAATTTGTTACATGCATGTTTTCACTTGATGTTGGTCATCGTTTAATATTTAGTATAAGCACAACAAATTTAATTTCCACCAAAAAATATTTATTCAAGTGGATTTTTAGATTGCATTCTGCTGGGCATGGGTATTGCAATCAGTAAAATACATTTGAAGCTAAAGTCTGTAATAGTAGATCTGATTTCATACTTGTCAAGTGGCAGCCGAAATGGATTTTAAGCTGCTGCACTGCAGGACAAAAGATTTTGCATATTGATAGTGGAGATTGTCCGGCTAATTAAATATTAATTCATTTAATATTTTAATTGAATATTTTTCACACGCTGATTAATTGTTATAGCCCTACCTGATTCTCTCCTGTCTTTTAGGATCATTGTGGATTTTTTAGGTGTCATGGTTTCGGCTTAGTTCGTCAGAAACAAGCCCTATCTTTTTAAACCATTATTAAGTTGCTTTGCTCATCAGTGACGATCCTGCTAAAATTTGAATGTCTGTCCCAGTTATCAAAACCTAGGATTACTCAAACAAATATTCTCAAGGATTTACCTAAGCTTCCCACCATTCTGTGTCAAGTCAAGATTCCAGGTGTTACTAAAGAGAAACAGCTAAATATTATATAGAGGGGATGACAATACTGAGGGAAATGCAGACTTGAGGTTACGAAATACAGTGATGTATGGAATTTAAAACTTCGCTAATGATCTTAGTATCGAATAATCAAATCAAAACAATTAAATGTATAAAGTGTGAAAGAAATGAAGTTTGTGATGAATACATTTCTACTGGATATCCAGTTGGCCAACATATTGTAGCAAACACAATTCAACATATTAGCTAGCACTAGTGTGCCAGAGGCTAGATACATTCGTCATACGAGATTGCCAAATGCAAATTCTGCATATGTCGTCAGTGCACACTGCATACTGGCAATAGTTGTAACAACCTTTTCCCTAGCATGTATTGTAGAGGAAACTCGCTCTTCCTCCCCCCACCTGTGTGGTGTCTCCCGCCACCCTACATTTCTTATAGCAAGGGATTTTTAAAATGATAATTATCCCTCCCTTTTCCAACTCAATCTCAAACTCCCTTTCCCGGATCTGAGTTAGCGCATGTGGAGAAAATCAGTGAAATGATCCAATCACAGGTCTCTCTGTGAGAAGACTTTGATTGGCCAGCACTAAGCCCTTACTGTCATCAGCCAGGAGCTTTGCTGAACTACTGGTAAGTTTTTTTTTTTGGGGGGGGGGTTTTATGATTGATGTTTAATAGTGCATTGTAAGCCCTAAAAAGCTATTTTTCAAAAAGTGCTGGAGTAGCCTTTCAACATTCTAATCACTGAAGAGGTAAGAAAATATTTCAATAGAGGAAAAACAAAGTAACAGTTAAATTCATATAATCGAAGAAGTCTTTGCTTTCCAGATTAGTTGAGAATACATTTTAAGTGGACATATGTACAGGGACATGAGCACAAATAAGTACACACATTTTCTGATAATTGAGACGTAAAACACAACATTTAAAAAAAAAAAAATAATAATAATCTGTAAGAGTGGAAATTCCCCTTTTCAAATATAAATTAGTATCACCCTGCAGCTAGATTATAAAATTTACCAATTGGTTATCTTGACTAGATTGTTTTTCAATTAATTACACCTTAATACTATTAAATGCTGTGAAATATGCTTTTCTATTTTTATATATTACTATGTTATATATAGTATATATCATATATTTTATTATGATAACTTCAACTTACAATACCCAATGTCAATACAATAATGTTGCACCAGTAATAATCTTTTATATATTATTATATATTACTACATATATTTTTATAATAGATATATTAATATAAAAACTACAAATTTACTACACAAATGTCAATTTAATAATGTTCCATCAGTTAGTATAACATTCAGTTAATATCAATTTTATTTTGTTGTAGAAAAGCAACATATATTTTTAGTATATCATTTTTCTTATAGCTGATGGTCCAATTTAGCTAAATACGAAGAGGCCAACTCCTTTATGTCAACATAAAATTGATGACATATATAGTTATTCGCTAGAGTGTGAATTATTGGAAATTCTAAATGGAATTTGTTTTTAACCCTGTAATAGCTTCTCTGTCTGAAATTATATTGCTTTTAAAAGTCTCCTGCTTTTGTCCTTGTGGTTCCAACAAAGGAAGCAATGGTAGGTCTGTGCGTATATCCCTGTCACATACTTTTCCACACATAATATATCATTAAGTTCCAGCTCATCTTGATTAAATTTACTAGCCAGCCACAATTACCTCTCCCTATGTGCTTGACCCACTGGTAAACAGAATTTAGACTGCTTAGCTAATTTATGTTTCAGCATCGTACCTTTTAATTGCTAAATTCCAGCTGTGTGACTGTAGTGCAGTGATATAAACATTAAGAAAAACAACGTAATCACTGCAAAGTAAAAACAAATGTTTTTACACTTGTAATTGATGTATCTGAAACTTAGATCTTGATAATGTTCTACTATTTAGCCCTATTACTTGGATCAGTTGTTTAAAGCTGTTAATGATCCATCTAGATCAATGTCTTCGCTTGTAGATATAATTTACTGCATTGTTACATTAGTACAGATATTTTTATAGATGGATATGCTCCACTTCACTGGCTGGCTTTTCCGCATTGCACGTCTCAGAACATTGCTAGGAAACAAATGGAACAAATAAATAAAATAATAAAGATCTGTATATGATGTTCCTCTGTAATCAGTAACTAATTATTCTTTTCCGCTAAGATCTCTTGATCTGGGGAAATAAGCTTACTGTTATTAACTAGAAAATTATCACACATTAGAACAAGGGCAAGTAGATAGCATTTGCGCTAATACATGTATTTTATTTATTTTATCTGCCCATGTCAATTAACAAACCTAAATGCTTAAGGTAAACTTCCATCGATTTTTTTTTTACTAATGCAAATAAAAGATTGCATGTATTATAGCCTTTATGCGCATTGTTTTTTTTAAATGCATGCACATAATATATTATCTCTTTTCACTGACTTATCCTTGCTCAATGGAACTGGCAATCTGTATGTCCTCTTTGTTCAGAAGCACGTCTTACTCTCCAAAATGGATTTAAAGATTGCTGCCCCCCACGGAGCAGTGGTAAGCCATATACATATTGTAAAGCGGTATCAACTTAGCTTTATGCGTGCCTGCATTGTAAATGTATACAAACGGAGACTCGAATATGTCATCTTTACTTTAACCCCTTAAGGACCAAACTTCAGGAATAAAAGGGAATCATGACATGTCACACATGTCATGTGTCGTTAAGGGGTTAAATAATAATAAAAAATTATGATTTGTAATTTGTATTGTGATTGAGAGAGTTATTATTAGTGGGCGAAATGCCATGTTGCAAAATTAATTTATATTATGTTCAATTAGGTCTGTGTGCTGTGTCCTGCAGGTATAATTTTTACAATGATCACAGTATATATTTCATGTATTGATAAATATATACCTCTAGAATACTGAACTGAATATTAAATACAATTACGGCAGTAGGCTGCCTGTATATTATAGGCATATTTAATAGCCGGTGCCAACAGGTTGGTGCTCAGCTGGTAAAAGGTTATGTGGTTGTTTCATGTCATGTGTATGTAGTGCCTAACATAGTTGTCATGTGGGTTCTGAAAGTCATCAGAGTGCTGTTTTAAATACCCTGTTATTATTATTATTGTCATTTATATAGCGCCAACAGATTCCGTAGCGCTTTACAATATTATGAGAGGGGATTTAACTATAAATAGGACAATTACAAATAAACTTACAGGAACAATAGGTTGAAGAGGACTCTGCTCAATCGAGCTTACATTCTATAGGAGGTTAATAACACATGGTGTATGGCAGCCATGTGTCAAGTTTTGCCATCTACAGAATACACCCATGGGTGTTATAAGTCATATGAATGCTGTCTACAAAGTGGGTATTCTGTAGGTGTGTTATGTAATGTGTATCATTGAA
The DNA here is from genome assembly GCA_933207985.1 of Pelobates cultripes. Classification (NCBI taxonomy): domain Eukaryota; kingdom Metazoa; phylum Chordata; class Amphibia; order Anura; family Pelobatidae; genus Pelobates; species Pelobates cultripes. The sequence continues at coordinate 286,330,055 of OW240913.1, forward strand.
TGTTTGTGTAAGTGCTGTGCATCACATCCTGTTGGTGCTGCATGTCATTTGGAATACTGCAGTTGTCTATCTTGAAATATTGTATTGCTGGACAAGGTTTAGGTAAAAAAAAAAAAAAAAAAAAAATTGTTTTCATTTTTCTAGACCACCATGGGGGATTGCAAGGAAATTTTTGCGTAATCCTTGGCGCTCAGGTAAAATCGTAAATATTTTATAAAGTAATATTAAAACATTGCCAGTAAAAGACGCACTGGGGGGATAATATGAAGAAGAAAAAAATCTTCATTCTGCATTTTGTGGTACAAGGCTCCTATTCATAGATTTTTATATTTCACTACTGGGAAACAATATAGAGAATGGTTTTACTATACAAACTATGTAGCATTTTTGTTTGTTATCCTTTTTTATGACATTTCACTTTAATGAATTTAAGGTAAAACTGGGGATGTCCAAAATTTCATTTTCTAACATGTTCAAGGTGTGATCATATTAATTTAAAAGCTGACCGCATAACCGATGCAGTTTCTTTTCCTGGTTGTCAGTAGCAAAGGGGGTTAATAAAATGTATCCCCCTACCTAAAACACATTAAAGGTAAAGGTAATTTTAAAACGTATGTATAACTTACATATGTATGGGGCAAACATTAAAAGAAACACGGAATACATTTTAGATCTAGGAATTAGAATACAGGATTTCATTTTACCATGCAAAATTTGTACAAACATTTTTTTTAAAGCCGTGTAATTTTCGATTTGCAAATTCATTGTACTGTGGGGATTCAAATGTCAATATGTAATAGATTAATAGTAATTGTAACTATAAAATATGATATTTTGGATTTCTTTAATCACAAACCACCTAATTTATGGAATTTCTAGTCCTACAAAATGTAGTAGTGTCAAGTAGCAGATAAGCGCTTAATATTTCAAATGGACAATAACATTATGTAAGCTACAGATTGAAACAATATATAATAATGATGGTCAGAAACTGATCTGAAAAATAAATATATAAAATCTTAACCAATAATTCAACCACACTCATTAAGTAGTTATGTGGCATCTAATAAATATTGTACAGTTTAAAGTAATTTAAAATCAATAGTGAAAACCACAGACAAGATACGAGAAGACCTAAAATAGTTTTATGCTATATGAATAAAAATCAGAGAAATAAAAACAAGATTCGAGTAGTATATTAGTAGAGCAAAACATGCTGCTTTCTATATTATCAGTTTGGTTTTCAAACACTTGTCAGCAATTAGAGCCATCACTACTGAATGTACCATTTAGCTAAAACAAAAATGAAGAAATATTAAAGGAACACTCTAATACAGGCATAGGCAACCTTCGTCACCCGAGATGTTTTGGACTGCACCTCCCATGATGCTTTGCCAGTATTATGGGTGTAGGAGCATTAAAAGGGATGTAGTCCACAACATCTGGAGTGCCGAAGGTTGCCTATCCCTGCTCTAATATATATGGGGAGGGGGATATATTCTTTTATCATATTAGAAAGCTGGCTCCCCTTTAAAAAAAAATAATTAAATACATAATATTTCTTTAAAACTTACTTGAAATCCAGTTAGGGACAATCAGGACAGTTTCCTCTCGGCATCAATACTGAGGTCATCAATACTGATGATCTTTGTTCAATAAAATGCTTTCCATAGAGAAGCATGGAGGACACATAAGTTAACTTATTAGAACCACTGAATTTAGTGTATCTAACAGAAAAGCATTGGAAGTACAGTGTCCCACATCAATATACACTGCACGTTGGCAGCAGATGATAAAACAATTTTAAAATGCAATGTATTTCAGTCCCAAGCCTCTAGTGGCTGTCTGCCTATGAGCTACTAGTAGGTGTAGAAACAATGAAACGTAAACAGTGCCGCTTTTCAGGAACAGCAATGTTTACAGCTCTCTGTCTGCAATGCAGTATACATTCCCAAAGATCACTTCATTAACATGAACTGACTTTGAGGAGAGTGTCTTCATATCAGATTTTAGAACAATTTATGGCATTGTCCTAATAAGGGGTTCTTAGGTGACTGACCAACAACCCCTATGGCAAAATCAAATGTAAAATAAAGATTTACATTAGCAGCGGAGAGTCTTCCTTAGGGCAGAGCTCTACCAGTTTTTATATGGAGAAAATTTTACTTGCAATAGTTTAGAAACACTAACATTTGGTCAAAATATGGGTAAACAAAAACCTAGATTAACATAGTCTAGCCATGTGTTTGTCAAAATTAAAATAAAAAAAAAACTATTCTGTAATAGGTTTCAGTTCTGCAGACCTCACCCCTCCCCGCCCCAGCTGTTTGGTAACATCTGGACAAGGTTTCTTGAGAGCAACTAGACATGTGAAAAAATGGGACATGTTTGAAATCTGTAGTGTTTCCGCAGGTATACAACATGCCTAGTCTCCTTTAAGAAGGAATTTCAGGAGACACCCACTGAGTTGCCATTTCGGAAGCAGAGCAAGCTGCTCATGAGTGGAGGCTTGTTATTGGCAAATATATTAAGTTACCACCATTGGCTCATAAGATGAGGGGATAAAGTCTCCAAAGGAGAGAGAAGTAAGAAGCCATCTTGGAATATCGTATGAATATTGTATGGATATCTCTATATCATAACCAGCTCTGAGTGTTAACTCTGTATTAAATGGGAACCATTAAGAGTTGAGTACATGAAGTTAAGCAGACAGATGACACAGGTCAGAAGATGGTGGCTACAATGTTAAAGGGTAGAATCAAATTCTGGGGAGGAGTCTGGTGCTCCAACATCTTAAAAGTTCATCAGTCGGCACTGATTATTATGAGTATCACATTTTGTTGCGATTATCCTTTTTCTACTAGTCTCTCCTTTTTTTCATTCTAAAGTAGACAATATCTCTCTCTTCTATCCTTTTTTTAGACCCCACTACGTTTCCCTATACTTTCTAACAACCCTTTCTTGTTTTACACTTCTTGTCCCTGCATTTTACACTTACACTTTACACTTCTTGTCCCTGCAGTTTAATCCAAATAGGTTATGGTGGGGAAAAATTGTGATTGAAAACCCCTTCCACCTGAAGTCTGTGGATAGTTAATACAATGTTAAACAAAAATCTGCACACCAGTCAAGCCATAAGACTTGCTTTTCCCACAGAAATCCCAAATCTGCAGTGATGTTACAACCGCAAAGGATTCTGGGTAGGCATATGCAAATTAGTTTAACAAAGAATCACATTTTGCCTCATTCCATTTTAAAGGAATCCATGTTTAAAATGGAATGAGGCAAAAATGTGATTCTTTGTTAAACTAATTTGCATATGCCCACCCAGAATCCTTTGCGGTAGTAACATCACTGCAGATTTGGCATTTCTGTGGGAAAAGCAAGTCTTATGGCTTAACTGGTGTGCAGATTTTTGTTTAACATTGTATTAAATATATATATATATATATATATATATATATATGAACATTGTGACTGTTTATATATATGGAAATAATGAACAAGGTTTAAGGAAACTGACTTCTTCCTGACAGAAGACACAGATATAAGCAAATATCAGAAATAATAATAATAATAACAAAATAATATATATATTATTAATTATTATTTATTTTAATTTATTTTTTTGCAGATGTTTGCCGCTTCCCCCCCTTATTCTCTCCATATCTTTTTTGTATTATATAGTTTGAATGAAAAAAGAACACAATAACCTGGACACATATTTAGTGTAGTATAAACACACTGCCAATATAATTGCTGTAGATAATTCAGATACTCCTCACCAAAAACAAAATATTCTGATCTCCCACATAAGACAGACCCGAGAAAAGGAAAGATATGAAGAGGGATGTGGTCCTAACGGGAGGCTCTCCCTTTACAAAAAGGATGCTACGAAATTGTAAATTGGTGAGTAAACAGTTGTTTACCAAAGGGCTTGTTCTACGTAAACTATTTTCTGAGTGAGTGTATCAATTTCAAAAGCAAAATATAACACCATGTTCTTAAAAAATAATGCTGAATCATTAGATGTTTAATGTATTTTTAATAAGCGCTCCAAGAGCTGTTGTAGGAATCATTAATGTATTGCACTTTACTAACTTTACATTAAACATATTTGCACTTATGTATTCTGTATTCTGGTGCATTAGTCATGCAAACAGGAACTCTCTAGAACAAAATAAAAGGAACATACCTGCTTGACCAGTTGTAATGCTGACTGCAGCAAAAAGTCTCTGTGAACGACTAAGGTCTGAAACTCCATTGACAGCTTCAACTTCAAAAGTGTAGTTAGCATGAGCCACAAGGTCCACAATTGTGATGTAAGTATCTGCTAATCCACTCTGCTGGGGTACATATCCAATTGTATTCGCACAGGGCACACATTCTCCCTGCTCCCAGCTACATCGTTTGCAAATGATACGATATGTGACATCATTCCTTCCTCCATTATCAGCTGGAGGGCTCCATTCCAAACTCACTGTTGTCTGGTTAATATTGTAAATTAGATTCTGTGGTGCTGATGGAGGCCCTTTCAAAAAGAAGACAAATGTAATTAGCATATTTTATTTCTAGTGTTGGTGTGTCTGAGTGTAGAACAGAGATTCAAAGCAACTAAACACCCAGTAACATGCCCCCCAGTCTTGCCACCATTTACACAATAGAGTTTAAAGGAACACTATAGGGTCAGGAACACAAACGTAGTTCCTGACTCTATAATGTAAAAAAAAACACCATAGCCACCGTAACTTATTGCAGTGGTAATTGCGTAGGAAGCTCTGGGTTTCAAAGTCCACCCACTATTGTGCCCATTCTGTCCAAACCCACACCCACTAAGTTCCTGCCCCCTCAACTTACTACTGACTGAGTTGCACTAACAGACTGGCATAGGAGCATTACTGCCCTCAGTCATGGTCCTGGCCAGCTGTGCTACATTTCAGCAGTGCAGAGCCACAGCTTAACGCCCTACCCTGCATCCCCCACCCCACTACGCTACTGATGCACATAAATGTAGACTTACTCGCTTGTATTGTGAACAGGGAGTGAAAGGAAAGTACAGAAACACAGATATGGGGCAATGATACCTCTCTATGTTGTTCCATGTGATATATAGTAAGTGTTTCATCAAATTGTTCAATGTCCCTTCCACAAAGTAGCACTAAATAATGTAAAGGAACACTCCAAGAAGCATAACAATCACAGGGTGATTATGATACCAAGGGTACACTGGCACCACACACCCTTCATGTAAATAGTCTGAACTACAGTTAACGGCTTGACTTCTCACCTAGGTTCAGCCAGGCTTGATCGTTCTTGGTCAATAATTTAAGCCCTGAGTTTAGCTCAATGCAGAGCGCTTTCCGGTCTAATAGAGGATGTGACTTAAGCTCAGCCAACCAAGATAAGAAGTCAAACTACTAGCAAATGCTAGCAAATGGTTTACATTTACATTGGGTACCAGGTCATTCTTGGCACCATAGCTCCTATAATGTACTGTAGTGGTTATGGTGCTTGGAGTACTCCTGCAATACTATTGACTGTATTGGTCTATTTCTGTCAATGTTATTTATTATGTGTGTGTATGTGTATGTGTGTGTGTAATAGAACATGCACCTGTACTAATAAAAGTTAGAAAAAATGTCCACATTGATGCAAAGTGTACTTAAAAGGATTAAACATATTTTGCCAGCCAAATTTATGGAGATAATTGCTCCAATTGTTATTTTAAAGTACAAAATGCAGAGATATATTTTGGAACATTCCAAGGATTGTATGTGGATTGCATGAAACATAGCTCCAGTTTCACAATTTTATAACATGACAGGAGGCTTCCTATTTTGCATTAACTCTCTTTACTAAACTCCACAGCAGTAAAGAAAAACGTAAAGAGTAACAAATAAATCACTGAGCAGCATAGTATATAAGGGTCATGCTGCCTGTACACTTCCTCTTTCTTTACTGCTCCATCGCAGACAGGTCAGAATATTGGCTCCCCTGGAGCTTTATACATTTATTGTCACTACTTGTTATTCATTCAGTGTAATACTTGTTTATTCCTTGCTATTTCAATATTCTTTATTATCATTGTTTTAGCCTTTCATTTTATTTCCTTGTTCTATACCAGGGCTGGGGGACCAGGGGCTTTCTGTGGGTTTTCCTACCTCCTTCTGCCCCTCTGTGCCTCCTGGGACCCTCTCTGGGCTTCCCCTTGGTCTCCCCAGGTCCCCCCTCTGCCCCCCTACCCTGGAGTGCCCTCCTGGGCTTCCTCCTTGCGGCCGGTTTTATTCGCGGCCGTTTTCGCGCCGGCCCGCTTCCGCCCCGCTTCCGCCCGCGGCCGGCCTCAAAAATTTAGTCCCCGGCTTGCGGCCTACCTCGCGGCCGCCATTTTGGATCGCGGATATCGCGAGATTCTCGCGGCCATCTTAGTTTTGCCTCGTGCATCTCATTAGGGACTCAGGGTGGCTGTGTTAGCTTTCTGTTACCTCCTAAGCTGCTGTTTTCACACCTTTGTGGCTGACACCCCTGTGACTGAAGGATTACCTGCTCCAGCAACTCCATCTGCTGCTTTCAACCTGCTACTCAGTCTCTGTGCCTCATCTGCTTCTATCAAGCTATCCTGTGGCTGGGTCAGTCAGGTCAGTGCTGCTGCCTGTTTATTGTTATTGTGGCCTGCACTTAAGGGTACCAACCCTGTGCAACCGGGGTGAGCCCCCACTATAAAGACGCTGCTTACTGGGAGACTAGCTGTGGCAGTTCTCTCTAACTGGGTGAGCCCCAGTTTATAAGGTCACTACTATACCCTGCTGGGGTTATTCTGGGCTTGTTCCCACCATACTTCCAAATCTGACCCTACGCCCACTATCAAGACCTGGGTGCCCGTTCATTGCTGTGCCTCTCAGTGACCTATAAGCCTACCCTAACATGGAAGATTCCCAGAACGTCCCTGTGGACTTCCAGGCCATGATTAACGCAGCTGTCGCTGCCTCTGTGGAGAAGGCACTCTCCAAGGCCCGAGCTTCGGCTCCTGACGTCCCTAAACGCAGACGTCCACGCCACGAATCGGATTCTGAATTGTCCGACCACCAAGCACGGGAGGATTCCCGCCCTAAAAAACGCCATGACAAAGGCGAAGACTACACACCCAAACCGCCTAAGGGTAAGGCACCTGCCAAGCTCAAGTCTGCCAAATTACACACCCCGGCCCCGCGTCAGGAGTACTCTTCAGACGAAGAGCAGGACGCACAGTCCATGTCAGTGCTGGATGAATGGCAAGCTGACGCCTCTGACTCGGACTACGACGCATGGGGCTCGGACGAGAAATCTGTCTCCGCTTTTATGCGAGAGACCCTACTGGGTGCGGCACAGAGAGGAGATGCTGAGGACACTGCGGACGCAGAGCCTCCTCTTGATTCAGACGCCATCTTGGACCCCTCAGGCCAGGTGATGTTCGACCCCCACAACATTCGGCACCCCAGATCAGGTGACTGGTCGCCTCCAGAACACCTTGCAAGGTTTATGCACCTGTGGCTCCGCAAACCTCTGGAGAAAGAGGTCCGCAGCCGTCTCAGGTCTGAATGCCCACGCCCTTCCCTGCCGGATAAGGTCGCTCAGACCCCGGAATTCGATAAGGTTATGTCAACCTTCATGACGCGCAGTGGTAGAGACCCTCGCCGAGGGGTAGAGAAAGGCCTATGGGGCGCCCAAGATAACCTGCTGGATTCTGTAGGCCCCCTGGCTCGCATTATGTATCTGGCTGATGATGCCTACACCAAAGCAGATTCCTTCTCCGCTGAGGACATCAGGGAATGGGCACATGATGTTCGTGAATGGGCACAACGGTGTTTTTGTTTCATCGGAAACACCAATGTTACGCTCTCTTCGGAGAGAAGAAAAGCAGCGTTGTACCGTATTAACGGCAAATTGGCAGACCTTGGCACAAAGGAGATTGGGCCCCAGGCACAAGGGAAACTATTTGGTGAACCGTTCCTCAAGGAACTCAACAAACACGTAAACGTGTTCACCTCCCTTAATAAAGCGCAGTCCTCAATGCGCAGAGTTTTCAGAAGCAACCCTACCAGAGGGGTTTTTGGAAGGGCTGGCCGGCAACGGGGCCGTGCCGCCAGCCGATTTTGGCCTTCAGGCCCCCGCACCCAACCAACACCATTTTACCCGACAAGAGACTACCGGCAGCAATCCTTTTCCAGAGGCTCGGATAGAGGTCGTGGACCCCGCGGACGCGGACGTTCCCGCTTTACCGCAGGTAAGGACCCATATTCCTCCACTGTTACCATGTACCCGCACTGCGGGCCGTATTTCCCTTTCTTTCCAGAATTGGGCCGCCCTATGCTCAGACACATGGATCCTACAAACTGTACAGGGATATATCATAGACCTAGTGGGGACCCCCTTTCAGGTTCGACCCCCTCGCCCCATCCACATGTCATCCTCCGACCACAACCTCGTCAACACGGAGCTACGCGAGCTCCGAGACAAAGGGGCTATCCAGCCGGCCCGCGACGGGGGTGGCTACTTCAGCAACATCTTCCTGGTTCGGAAAAAATCGGGAGAATACCGCCCCGTCATCAATCTACGCGCCCTCAACGCATATGTGGTCTATCGCCACTTCAAAATGGAAGGCATCCACCTCCTGCGAGACCTTCTTCGAAGCAACGACTGGTTCACCAGGCTCGATCTAAAGGATGCGTATCTGTCAGTCCCGGTGCACCCGGACTGTCGAGCACTCCTACGCTTCCTCTGGCACGGACGCCCTTGGCAATTCACTTGCCTCCCTTTCGGGCTCAGCTCAGCCCCATGGTGCTTCACCAAACTCCTAAAACCAGTGGTGGCCCACCTAAGATCAAGGGGCATTCGATGCATCATCTACTTAGACGATCTCCTCATCTTCTGCGCAGACGAACACAGACTACGCCAACACACTCACCTGGCAGTATCCCTACTGGAGTCTTTGGGTTTTATCATAAACCAACAGAAATCGGAGCTGACCCCTACCCAGACGATACAATTCCTCGGCTTCGAGATCGACTCGACGACATGCACTCTGAGGCTACCAGCCTCAAAGATCACAGCCATTCGCAAGGAGATTCGCAGGGTTCTCCGTCTCGATTCCATTCCACTACGCAATCTGGCCAGGATTGTAGGACTCCTCTCGGCTTCCATTCAGGCCATATTTCCGGGTCCCCTCCACTACAGGGCCATGCAACGTCTCAAGGCGAAATACCTACGCCGCAGGCCTACTTACGACCAACCCGTCCCGGTGACGACGGAGGTTCGCGAGGAACTATCATGGTGGCTGGACAGCATGCAAGCCTGGAACGGCAGGGCCATATTCGGAGACGCCCCAGACTTCGTACTGGAATCAGACGCCAGCCTGTGGGGATGGGGTGCCACCAACGGAACCATCTCCACGGGGGGAACATGGACGGCGCAGGAGCTCTCCATGCACATCAATTGCCTCGAACTCCTGGCAGGATCCTTCGCGATTCGCAGCTTGGCCCGGGAAAGATCCAACTGCTGCATCCTCCTGCGCATGGACAATGTATCCGCAGTCCAGTACATCAACCGCCTGGGAGGCGCTCGCTCTCGCCTGCTGTCGGATATCACGAAAGGCATTTTCGACTATTGCCTCCCTCGCAACATCACGCTACAGGCAGAATACTTGCCAGGAGAAATCAATCTCACAGCCGACTGGTTCTCTCGTCACTGGAGAGACGTCAGCGACTGGAAGCTAAACACGAGAATATTCAGGGCCCTTGCAGCCCGGAGGGGTCCCTTTCACCTGGATCTGTTTGCCTCTCGAAACAACCACCAGACCCCGGAGTTCTTCAGCTGGCTCCCGGACCCGGAGAGCAAGGCGACAGACGCATTTCTCCAACAATGGCCGTCGACAGGAGCCTACGCCTTTCCCCCATTCTCCATGATTGCGAGAACACTACACCAGATACGGACGCAACAGATCAAACTGGTTGTCATAGCGCCCTTGTGGCAGAGCCAACCATGGTTCCCGGACCTCCTGGCCTCCTCCTACAGGGACCCTCTTCTCCTACCATCCTTCCCGGACCTGCTCACGGATCCCAAAGGGCATCTCCACCCACTACTCCTGGAAGACCGGCTACCCCTGGTGGCTTGGTCTCTTTCCGGGGTTCCTGGCGAGTCAGCGGACTATCGCAGGCTGCTAGGGACCTCTTATGGGACTCATGGGCCCCGGGAACTAGACGCTGTTACCTTTCAGCTTGGGCCTCCTGGTCTACTTGGTGCATGGAACGGGACTCCGATCCCTTTACAGCACCTATTCCCATGATTCTTAATTTTCTCTCCTCCTTGTTTTCATCTGGCCGCTCTTACCGTTCGGTCAACGTCGTGCGCTCCGCGATTTCGGCGGCTCACACCCCCGTCGGGGATCTCCCGGTCGGCAAAGACCCTCTGGTCTGCCGTCTACTCCGCGGTATGCGGCTCCGCCGTCCCCCGGCCCCCAGATACCCTCACCTATGGGATGTGGGACTGGTTCTCCGCTTCTTCAGGGATTGGCTTCCGAATGACCGCCTCTCCCTACGCCAACTATCCGCTAAGTGCGCTTTCCTCCTCTGTCTCGTATCTTTCCGACGGGTTTCGGACGTTCGGGCCTTCGACGTGGACGCTTTCGAAGTGGCCCCTGAAGGGGTCACGTTTCACATTTCCCGTCGCACTAAGTCGGGTTCGACCTCGGTCTTTTACCCATTTTTTCCCGACGACCCGCAGCTTTGCGTCGTGTCCACCCTCCGCAGGTATGTTTCGGTTACCTCCTCGCTCCGGTCCTCTACGTCGGGCCAACTCTTAGTCTCCTACGTGCGCCCTCACGCCCCAGTCTCGGTCACCACCTTGGCCCGATGGATCCGCTGGATCCTTTCCCTCGCAGGTATAGACCCCGCATTCGGCGCCCACTCCGTTCGCGGTGCGGCGGCTTCATCTGCCTTCCTGGCAGGGGCGTCCCTCTCAGATATTCTCAGAACGGCGGACTGGTCTAGGGAATCCACTTTTCGTACATTTTATTTTCGCACTCCCCCTTCTGCTGGGATGTCACTTCTTCAGCGTTAAAATTGCAAAATAGGAAGCCTCCTGTCATGTTATAAAATTGAAGATTATGCTAGCTTTAGTGTACTAATAATCTTAATTTTAATAAGGACAGGAGGCGAGTATTTTCCCTCCCTTTTGTTCCCTACCCTGACTCCTCGGGGGAGTGGATCTTAAGGTGATGGATTTGGGATTCATATTGTGGTTCCACTATCTTCTGGACATATTCGGTATCCCCTCCATCTCTATTCCCAGTGTTTCCATCTAGACGGACAGTTTAGTTGTACAACATGCTTACACCTACACATATTGAGCCTATGGCCAGCTTACATTCTGTCTGTACTGTCTAATTTACACCATTCTGTTAAAGCCCACAGGCGTGAACAGTTACGGTTCAGTACCTAACCGATTTTATACTCTCCTTTCAGTGTAACCCTCTTCAGGACCTCCGCTGGTCGCTGGTTCGTTAACCTCACGACTCCGTAAGATGGGATGACGGCTTCGTTTGGTCTTTCCTCCTATCTCGTTACCAGGAGTCTCCTCAAGTTCCGCTCGCCAGAGACCGCAGTTACCGTTTCGTTGAGTTTCTGGATGTTCGAGCTCTATCTGGACTTGGATGTCGCTTTAAGAAAGAGGAAGTGTACAGGCAGCATGACCCTTATATACTATGCTGCTCAGTGATTTATTTGTTACTCTTTACGTTTTTCTTTACTGCTGTGGAGTTTAGTAAAGAGAGTTAATGCAAAATACTCGCCTCCTGTCCTTATTAAAATTAAGATTATTAGTACACTAAAGCTAGCATAATCTTCAATTTTAAATATAGAAACAGAATGTGATATTCAGTTTTAAAAAGTCTTATCTAATCAAATAATTTTTAATTGCTGACATATGTATGTACTCATTGGTTTTTGTTTAATTACATTTTTTATATTGAATTTATATGCATGAATATTGTCCCCAGTTTACCAAAATTCATATATATGTAGTGTTTTCTTTTCCGAGTTTTAATATTTCAGATGCCATAACCAAAACCTCCACATTACAGAAAAGAAATCACTTTCTGTTATTTCTTCACCAAGATAATTGAATTTCAATTCCTTTATTTTGAGAAAATGTAACAACATGCACATATTATATTTATTAGAATGGTTGCATTAAATGAATCTGCCTAAAAATATATTGACGCTCTTATTGCTCTTTTTGTAAATGAAAATTAAAAAAAAATGTGAAGAAAAGTATAGTAAGCTTTTTGAAATAAATTGCTTCTACCAATTGTTTTGACAGTCAATGGGTCATATTTGAAGTATTTTACGGTCTTGAAAAATACAGAAATCTACATTCCTAGGCTGTCTTATGTGACATTTTCTAAGGAAGGTATTGTGTGACACATCATTTATTTGTTGCCATTTCTAAATTATTCATTCTGCTGTTAAGGTTTTAATGATATGTTTTCAGTATCCAACGGTGGGACACTTTAGTGTATTATTGGATTATAAATTCCACAATTTTATAGCAGGTTTAAAAATGCCTGAATTGTAGTTGAACAACAACTGGTGGGTGTCTATAGAAAAATCATGAATTATGCTATCTCTGTTGGAATTGCAGTGGGATAAGGTTATCGTTTAGAGATTGTCTCTGGGCAAAAGAAAACACATCGGGCACCAGCACACTAACAAAAAGGAATAACAACAGGAAGGGACTTTGTGGCCCGCTGTATCCTAGAATGTTCTATCCAATCCTCCATATTCTACAATCTCCCTATTTTTATTTTACATGATCTCTTCTCTTGCAACAAAAACCAAGAATAGTCAAAAGCTCAGAGAAACATCAATAGTTTGTCATTCGGTTAGTCTTCACTTAGATCTCAAAAATGTTTTTGCTCACTTGTGCTATTACCAATAGAACTATACTATTTACATATTAGGCTTTTTCTATTCATAACTAGCCCAGGCCCAAAGTGTTAGCAAGTTCTCTCTGCACAAGAGATACAGCAATGCCCGGACATTCATTTGGCCTTCTCTGGGCCTCGTCAGCAAGGTGTAGCTGATACCCCTTAATGCACTGGGAATCCAGGATCCATATTGGGATTACCCTTTTAACTTAGGGGGATCCTAAGTAAATGCACTGCAACAAAAACAAAGAATATGAGAACTCTGAGAACGGGCAAAACCTCTGTAGCTTGCCATCAGCCAGTCCCCATTCAGGTCTCAATTTTTTTTACTTATTTGTGCCATTACAAAGAGAACCGATATCATTTGCACATCAGACTGATCTGGCCAATAAGGGCAGTCCAGATCTTAAAGGCTGGCAAGTTCCCTCTGCATGATAGATACTGCAAACCCGGACAATCTTTTCAGCTTTATTTGAGCTTCATCAGTGAGGTATAGCACAATTCTAAAAAGGTGCCAGAGCCGTGGCAACCTGCATGCACATTTCCGCCTATAATTGCTATGATAAAACATGAATCAAGCTAGCTTATCAACTTGGGTTTTACGTCTCACTATATACTAACTATACAATGTCTTACTATAAAGTCACTACAATCTGTCGTATCCTTGAATGACACCACTGCAGCAGCTGCAAAGCATATCCAAACCACCCCCCCCCCCTCCACATTTTAAATATACATATGACCTATTTAGTTACACTTTTAGTGTATTATGTATATAATGGACTGGAGTAACCCACTACAAGCCCCACACATACACAAATATAGTCAGCAAAAAGTATGTACACACAAAATCTTAGTATGTACTATGCATGCAGTATGTGTATTTACATTTTCTTACCAAACTGACCTGTTCATCGACATGCTTTACCTACAAATGTGTTAAAAAACATACCACCACTAAATTAAGTAAATACGTCACTGAAGGAAATTACTATTTATTATTATCACTACTTTAAAACATATTCCTAAAATCAAATACAGTGACAGGATAGTTGCATAAATGACCTATGGTCAAACAGAATGATACCAAATCACATTCCGTTCCTAAGTTGTTTAATAAAATGCCCTTTAAATGTTGAACTTACTTGTGCAGGCTGTATAGGGTTCATCTAAGAAAGCTCTGTAATAGCCATCTTCACAGTCACAACGGGGCGAACCTTCCCTGTCCGAGAAGCTGTGCGAAGGACACCTGGAGCACTGTAAGTCTTGAGATGATGATTTGTAGAAGCCACGGCCACACGCTAAGAAGAAAATAAAAATTATTACAAGATAAAACCTCGGCAATGCACAGATACAGCTCACATCTCGTGTATGAATTATTTCTAAATATTTACCAACATGCATTTCAAACTATGTATTCCTCCTTTAAGAAAAATGCCTTTAGGAAACACAGCGGGTTTACCACACATTACCATCACTGTTAGTAGTCATGTATTATACATTCTTTTAATACAGATATAGATATGTAACAAAGAGGAAACGGCTTTAAATGTTACAGTTCAACAGAGGCAAGCCGCATTATCACTATGGCAGTCAGCCAAAAAAAGGGTACAATAGGTATAAAATTCACGAAGGGTTTATCCTTTGATTGATGTCCCTTTATGGGTGGAAATCTATTGTCAAAGTTGTAGTAAAGGGAATACAGAGTGACTCATGCAAAAAGTATTTTGTGAAGCTGAGACAATAACCACAAAGCTATTTAGCTTTTATTATATTTTTGATTAAGATGTTAACAACATGCACATTGCCATGCATTCTCTGGAGATCCAAATGTATGCATGTTACTTTGCCAAACAGAAAACCAATGCAAACAGAATGAAGATGTTGCCCGTAAAAGGATTTGTTTAAAAAAAAAACAAAAAAAAAAAACATAACAAATATGTTTGTGGAATGCAAAACTGTAGGATTTGTACAACAGTCTTTTTATGTTTAAAGAAATATTATTTCACTTTGATATTTTACATGTCACCAAAACTGGTAATATGTAGAGATCAAAGAACATCTATACAGTTGCAGACAACAGCAAAACAGCGCCAGTCACAAACAGATGGGAATGTGTATTCAGTCAAGGTTAACATCCATAAAGGCATTACTGCGGAAACATGTCAACATATCCAGTGTAATAAATATGTCTTCTATATTACTTGAATTTCAGACCTTGTTAACCTTATTTCCAAACGAAAATCATACTTTTAGAGAAACAAAGAAATGTACATTATAAAAGGCAGATAGGATGCAGTTCCTCTATGTATTCTTTTCTTGCATTTATCTAAACTTGCATGTCTATGTCTTTGAAGACAGATGTGTATATATATATATATATACAAAAAATACAAGTAGCTCCTGCACTCACGCTCCAGTGTCCCTTAATGGCCGGGTGCCAACCAAAATCAGCTTCAATATCCAAATAATCCAAGGGTATGGCTGCACTCACATTTTAAAAGTCCAAAGTTTTATGAAAAAACAATTAAAATATCAAGTGATCAACGTTTCAGTCGCACAAGACTTTCATCAGGATCATGATGAAAGTCTTGTGCGACTGAAACGTTGATCACTTGATATTTGAATTGTTTTTTCATTAAACTTTGGACTTTTAAAACGTGAGTGCAGCCATACCCTTGGATTATTTATATATATATATATATATATATATATATATATATATATATATATAATAATCCAATATCTGGCACTCACCCAAAGTAAGATAATAGTTTCAAAATGACCCAGGTGCTTCCCAGAGCAAATATAGAACAGTGAATGAGGAGACCGGGTTCTCATGGTTACTATACACATTAGCCATCACGGCATTCCCTCACGCATGACGTCACTATGCATCACGCGCATGCACGTCAGCGCAGGGGCACTCTATCGGCACACTTCTGGGTTCAGACGCACAGATGAGCACTATCACACACCTAGGGTAAGTCACTCATTTATTATTTGATATATATTTATGCACTGTACTAGTTATTATTAATATTGATAAAGACCCAGGAGGGTCGAAACGTTGATTCTTTTAATACACATTTAAAAAATCCTGTGGTGTGCTCCGTTCATTTACTGTTTTATATATATATATATATATATATATATATATATATATATATATATATATAAATATACACACACACACACACACACATATATATATACACACACACACATATATATATATATATATATATATATATCTCAGGTAAGATATTTATTAGGTGAAAATTTTACAAGTGTGATGCATAACCTTAGGGGGTGGTTTTATGGAAGCAAAAAGTATAAAAATAACAAAGTGTAAAAATTATTTAATTATAAGTGTAAATCATTTTTTGCCACTTGTTATATATTTAGCAACAAAGTAAGCTAAAATAAATGTTTTCATATATTAAAACTCTTATTTGGTTAAAGTTGTGTTTCTACTTGCACTTAGCAATTTGTCTATATAGATTATGTCTAAAAATCTAATGTTGTCACTTCTTATCTGTCAAAATGCATAACAAGTAAAACATAATACTGGCATTTACATTCAGATTTACTTTCTGCCAACTATACATTATTAGAATTATCCATGATAATTGTTCCATTCCACGTCTTCTATTTGTGTCCCAAAATGAAAACTTATTGGCTGAAAATTTTCAAATTAATTAATCACGTATTAGAATTCGATGTAATATTATCCCCATGTTTTTGTCTCTTTAAGAAAATTACATCTAACTTGCCTAGATACAAAAAAATTATACTAGGCCATCTTCTCATATCAGCTAATTCCATCATCTCTCTTCAATGGAAGTCACCCACTGTACCAATCTCGTTTTTGAAAATAAAAGGTGTGAATTGGGTTTTTGTGATCAATCTACTTTGACATCTATATTGAATGGTCAATGTGGGAAGATGATGTGAAAGATAAATTCGGACCTTAACCATGTTCCCACCTGACTGAATACATATTCTGCTTCATGAATTTTTTTAAGTACCATGTTATTATTAATTACCTGACACTTTATTTTATATTTGTACAGTGTTTACATATTTCAGATCCAAATATTTGTAATATTTATGTGTATTTTAGTCGATTGCTTGTTTAGTTTTGATAATGGTTCGTAAGTCATTATATATATGCCAATGCTGTATGATATGTTGTACTATTTAAAACATTAATAAAAAATATTTGACGTAGAATTATCTATGAGATGATAATTCATTTTTTCAATCCACCAAGGAAAATTTTCTCTACCAAAAAAAAAAAAAAAAAGGAAAATTAAAATGCCCCTTGACAAAATATAAACAACACAAAAAGAGAAAGCTGATGATGAATAAATAAAACTAAAAGTTGTCCGTTAGTGTTGCAGTTATGTAGGATATTTTTTGTTGGTACACATATTAAGACTGTATCGAAACCCCCTGTATGCCACAGAATTATTACTGACAAACAGAGTATGGTCGATTTCTGCAGAGTTTTTTTAATGGATACTTCCAGCTGGATGATGGACCATGTCACTTAGTAGCATCATTCAAGATGGTTTCATGAATATGACAGTGACTTTAATTTACACAAATTACTTGCACAATCACCACATGTCATTTCAGCAGAGCATCTCTGTCTGCAATAAGGTGGGACAGGAGATGAGTAGCATAAATGTGTGGACAAAAAATCTTCAGGATCTGCATGATGGCATCTTATCAGTGTCAAGGACCAAAATGCCTAAGGAATGTTTCCAGCAAGAATCTTTTACATACATACATACATACATGAGGCAAAAATGTGATTCTTTGTTAAACTAATTTGCATATGCCCACCCAGAATCCTTTGCGGTAGTAACATCAATGCAGATTTGTGATTTCTGTGGGAAAAGCAAGTCGTATGGCTTGACTAGTGTGCAGATTTTTGTTTAACTTTGTATTAACTATCTACATACATATATATATATATATATATATATCCCTACTTGCACACCTACACAATTTGAAAGTCCTAATAAGTACACCAACTGTAATAATTTGTATATATATTGTATTTTAGAACACATTAAGAGAAACCATTATTATTTTTATTCTATTTCACAGAAATAGCCACCTTTTTCTAATTACTTTTAGTAAAGGAAAGCGTATCACATGAACATGAATTTTCAGTATCTCAGATAAAACATAGCGTACAGAAAGACCCTATCAAAGGTTAGTTGATGTATTAGATTAAATTTAACCAAATAGAATCCATGTCAAATGAAATAATATACTGCAAATGTCAAAGCAATAATGTCACACTGGTGAAATGTCATTAATTTTTCAAAATTAACATGTAAAAAAATGCCATAAGCTAGTGGAATTTTAAATTTCACATGTAAATTCATAGACCTGTATTTGAGTTGTTAGTATTGAGACACCTGGGAACAAAACAGACAGTGATGAGAATACAGCCAGAGGTTTGCATAATGCATTGCTGCTGTAGTAAGGCTTCCTTTATTTGAATTTCATAGATTGGTGGCTATAACACCATGCCTTTAATATTAATCTGCCTTTAACAATATTAAGAAAAGCCTGAAAAAGTTAAAGTACAAAAATAAACAAATACACAAGCATACTCTATTGTAGTTTTGACAAAGATATGCATGTACATTTATTAGCATTTTAATGTACATAATCTGGAAAGCAAAACAAGATCAGGGCATGAGCACAATCTACGTATATGTATAGATAGTACTTTCCTATTTTCCATGTTCAAATATAAAAGGAAGATTAAAATAAATAACAAAATACTTGTAGCAAATCTATCTCTCGGGGCATCTTTTAATCTATCGCTTTATCGGTCTATCTATGGGTCTGTTTGTCTATCTCAAGGCACCTTTGTGCTATAGATGTTAATACCATTTGACTCTGTGCACCCATGATGTTTACCAGGAGCAAGAAGGCCACAGGATCTACACAGAGAAAAAAAAAAGGGCTTGATATTGAGTTATACCAATTTGATATAATCCGAGTTTACATTTGCAGTCACCCATTTATTTTTTAGACTTTACTGCTGTCAGCTGTCGTGTTCATCTCCCAGCCTAAACTATTCTGATGTCCAAGTAACAGTAACACAAAATGTGCAGAGTGAAAACCATTATGAAGATTTGGGTAAAAGTACCCTCACAATTTATATCCAGGTAACAATACGTGCATTGAAAGACCCCAAAGACTGTGCACCACATGGTTTGGTCCTTCAGGAGATGAATTTGTTTTTTCTCAGGCTCACAATAGAACTCATACTGTAGAAAGTATGGTCAGTACTGGTCATAGTCAAATAACTTAATAAGTTTGTTCATTATTGTACATTATAACAACACATATTACACATTAGCTGAGATCATATAATATATATATATTTTTATGATACTATTTATGATATTATAAATCCTGCACTTAGAGAATGTTGGTATGACACATTCTGAGTTGTGTGTATTGCCACTCTCCTTGTCAATATGGTGTGAATGCCACAACATTCTTTTTCCAAACTCTAAAATAATTAAACGAAGCAACATTACAGACAACTTGTAGCACAAAATCTATAAATTGACGGGACAGGACCACCAAAAAGTATACCAAGCAAGCAGCTGGGAAGCACCAGATGGTGCAAAACATGACAAGTGTGATTTTATTTCTGGCTGTTGATCACTATGGCTGTTTGATATGGGATTATGGAATATTTGTACGTTTAACTTGGCCTACAAATTAATTGGACAATTCAACTAACAATCTGCGTAGTACACTTTTTGGAGGACCTACCCATTAATTTGTTTAATTTTCTTTGCTTGGCTCGAACTCCAAGCCACAGCCATGTCAGAAGATTGTGTGCAGCAGATTGCGTGAGGTAAATTTTCAACTCTTATTCTTGTTACAGTTATCTCAATTTCCTAAAAGTCAAGGCGCAGTCCCCACTACCACAAGATCGATAACCAGACCAGCTTTTTTTTTTTTTATAAAATAGATATCATCTACATAGATAAGAAAAGGGGGTGTGCGTGGCAGTTACTTTTATGCATCATGGTTAGGAATAACACATACCATGTTAAAAAATAAACAAGCAAACAAAAAAATAAAGACACAACATAAAATATGGACTACAATATGGAATATATTAAAATTGATAATTATAGTTTCAAATAACAAGGGAAATGCATTTATTTCAAATTAGCATACATGAATTACTTCAAAGTATTTTGTGACGTAGGCAAGACCATATAAACTCATGGTCCAATAGGGTGACCATCAAACATTGTTAATGTATAAAATATTACCCATGCAAGCTATATCATGCATATTTATATTTAAAGTAATTAAATGCAGCCATCGTTATTTAAGATTTCCCATGAAATTGGATGTCATATGTAATAAAATACAGCTTTTTCCAACCTGCACATAATGTAAATTTAAGGCCTCAAAGGAGATTTTCTGAAGTTCCACAGATAAATATAGAAGATGTAAAAACTTGAAGGATTAGACATCAGTGTATTTTAAAGACAACATAAATAGATTTCTGCTGATGTGCTAGAAACATTAAATCCATAATATAATATAAATAATGAAATTGGTATATTAAGTATTTTTTAGTACTATTGGGAATCAACATTAACGTAATTAGATTTTAAAATATTTACAGAATTATAAATGCTTTATTTTGAAAATGTAATGAAAATATAGAAGAATAATGAACATTTTAAATATATCGTTAAACCCTCTGCAACAATATCAAGTTGAACTCTCGGGAGAAAAACAACTTTAAATTCATTGAGATACAAAAAAAAAATAGCAAATTTTGCAATGTATTATTCTATTAGCATGTGTGTGGTACATGTGTGTGTGTTTTTGTGAGCTTAAAAAAGTTAGCTCCCATGGAAAATGTAATCATTAGTATAAAAAGTACAAACATGAAAAAAACACATATTCAATACATAAAATTAAGCTTTATTAATATAATGTTGCTGTGGCAGACTCCATTTAAGCCATCATTTGTATAAAATGCATGTCTGCTTCAGACAATGAAATAGCTTTTGCCAAATATGTTGCTCTGAATTTAATTACATTGAGTGCCGAATTCTAAAAGGTTATATAAAGTACTCACATGTACATTTATTCGATTACTTATTTCATTAACAGGGCTGGAGAGGAAAACAAGATCTACATTTAATTTTTTTTTTTTTTTTTTAAACATACTCGCTACACTGTTAAACATAATCTAATAATTTTAACTACATTAATATTGGTATTAATGGAATATTAAATGAAGGAAAAAAATGTATGCTTTAGTTGAATTATTATTCATTGGCTTAGTTATCTTAGTCCAATAGTATAATGGAAGTATTATTTTGATATATTGCATTTTCCTTCTGGATAAACTTTATAGACATGAAAGTTAATTGATTAATCTAGAACAGATTCTCGATTGATAGTTCACAGTGGGTGAATTTTCTGATCTGTAGAGGATCAGTGGAAAAATATACTTCTAGTTATGTCCAGAGGAACTGGCTGCAATATTACAGCTAATCCCTGTTATCCTGTGGAAGCCAATGAAA
Source organism: Pelobates cultripes (assembly GCA_933207985.1). NCBI lineage: Eukaryota > Metazoa > Chordata > Amphibia > Anura > Pelobatidae > Pelobates > Pelobates cultripes. The sequence goes on from OW240913.1 coordinate 286,351,619, forward strand.
AAACACACTTACAAGTGTACATGATGTTCAAAGTGCTTTCCCTTAAAGGACCACTCTAGTGCCAGGAAAACATACACAGGGTCCCCCTCCCCGCCAGGCTCTGGGGGGAGGAGGGGGTTAAACTTACCTCTTTCTCCAGCGCTGGGCGGGGAGCTCTCCTCCTTCTCTCCGCCTCCTCTCCTCCTCGGCTGAATGCGCATGCGCGGCAGGAGCTGCCGCGCATTCAGCAAGTCCATAGGAAAGCATTCACATGAGACAGCCACTAGAGGCTGGATTAACCCATTTATAAACATAGCAGTTTCTCTGAAACTGCTATGTTTATAGAAAAAAGGATTAAACCTAGCTGGAACAGGCACCCAGACCACCTCATTAAGCTGAAGTGGTCTGGGTCAAAATGCTATGTTTTGAATATTATAAAAAAATGTATTTACTATCTTTCAGGTGGCACTGTCACTTTAAATTCCTATCAATGTGTACTTGGGGCAGTTTCTCAGCACCAATCTAAGAATCCAATATACATTATATTATATAACTATATATATTATATATAATAGCAAGACATAATTCTGCTGAATCCCTTGTGGTTGTGAAGAAAAAAAAACCTTCATACACACAAGATAAAGGACTGAAAACTAGATGACATATTTGTTATGTTCATTCTTCTAGTGTCTTTTAAACATTGTATATTATTTCAGCTTTTAGGCAATGTTATACATAAACAAATCAGTGTTGGAAGTCCTCAAAATGTAGTCTTTTCCGTTTCTAATAATTTACGACTTAAAGGGAACCCATGGGATAAAAGTTATCCGTTATATTTAAATGAATTAAAATGAAAATAATTTAGAAATTATGCAAAAAATAAATATTGCAAACTACTCAAAGAAAGATTCCAGCGGCACAGACACACACATACTGCACATGGAACAAGCTGCTGTCCTGATGCATGATTAGAACTGCTCTGTAAACTGATATCAGCCATATTGAAGTTACTATCAGTTTACCCAAAGACTTACTACATATTCGTTCTCCTTGTCAAAGTGGTTCCTCACGAATGTTCACCTACCAGGCTACGGGTTGGTAACTCGCAGAGGGTGCAGGAAGCTGTGGTTGACTCTGAGAAGCCTAGCCACAGGCTCTGTCATCGATGCCCCAGGGACTAGACCCAATAGCAAAGCGTTGACGGTCACGGGGCAGGGAAGTGGCGACCATGATTAGAGTGGACGATCCCATACCTGGGACTAATTTTTTAGCATGTACAGTACACATGGATGTTCCGTGCACAAGGGAAGAAACATGCCTAATTGACACACTCTTGAACGCATACGATAATACATGTAGACCTGTACCTTTTATTGCAAACCCAAATTGGGATCCACAGGGGAGTAGTAATGCTCGCAGTGGGGATTTACTTCCGTAACGGATTCCTGCCTGTACACTATGACTGTATGTTGTATTACATTTGAGAAAATCTCAATAAAAAACTGACATTGTTAAAAAATAAAAGTTTACCCAAAGACTGTTAAGTTGAGCTTTCGGCAGAAACATATAATGATGTAATACCCAAGTTGGGAATATTCTGAGATATGCAGTGTTGGGAGATATGCACTATAATTAGGCAAGAATATGAATCTAGGGGAACTGTTACATAATTAAGAAACAGTTTAGAAATAAAGTAATTGCTTGTCTAACCTAAATATGGTAGTCTGTTGCCAACATATAATGGCTGGTAATTATCAAAATGTTCTGTTCTAAAAAGTTGTGCAAACCCCCCAACCCCCCCAAAAAAGGAACCAATAGATGTGCTTGCTGGTTCCTCTGGTTTGCCGGGTGATTGCCACACTTTTAGTACTTAAGGACACTTAAAAACTCAGTCCAAAAAAGTGTGCAAGGTGCTTATATCTATTAAAGTGTAATGCTAATGTATAAAGAGGAGCTTTTAGAGAAAATTACGATTATACATACATCAACATTACAGTATTTGTTGTCTTGTAATTAGTATATCTAAGTAAAACTAACAGTTTTTTCCTTTTTAAGTATTGGAACTTTGTATATCACTTTTGGAAGAGTCATTTAGTGGATGTCCCTCATCCACTTCCTTTGTGAAATTTCCCTTTTATGTTACTTTTGTAATTTATATTCTGTTATATCATAATATTAGTGTTTTTTTATTGATATAAATGTTCCTTGGATGTTTAGTGAGATTTGCACAATTAAAGTATCATTAGTACCGTTTGTGGACTTTCACTCTATTAAAGATAATTAAAGGGACACTATAGGCACCCAAACCACTTCAGCTCATTGAAATGGTCTGGGTGCAGTGTCCCTATTACACTTAGTGGTACAATGTAAAACACTGCAGTTCCAGAGAAACTGCAAAATTTACATCTCAGTCTGCCTCCAGCCGCTGGAGACATTTCCTGGATCTTAACAGACTTTTGGTCTGGTAACTGACGCTGGACATCCTCGCACTCATGAGGACAACCAGCGTCAGCTATTTCCCCTTAGGAAAGCAATGATTCAATGCTTTTCTATGGGAAGGATCTGAAGTGCGAGTTTAGCACCTCATCATCAGTAACGTCGGAGAAGGCGGAGCTGCGAACTAGCACAGAGAGACATCGGCACTGGGATTTTTTAAGCCTTTATTTATTGGAAGGGGGGTTGGAACATATACAAAAAAATGGAGGATTTAGATGTACCACAAATGAGATTTGGTGGACTTTTGACAGTCCTGTTTTACATGCTACTTACTTTTTGGGTGCTTAGTGAGAGTTTTTAAGTGTATATTTAATAAGGTGTTTTGTAATCCTGCACAGATTTTCCCTGCTTTTACTCCTTAAATGTTGCGATATGCATATGATTCCAGTGGGACTCTCGAACCTCTCCTCTTATACCTGCCAGGATTATGTAGCTCTGGAGGAAGTGAGTGCAATTTCAACGGGTAACATGTACATAAGCAGTTTTTTAAGGGTTTATTTGCCCTATTGTGCATGGTTTTTTATGCTTACAGCTTACCAAAATTTATGCTACAGTAAGATTTGAGATATTTTGTATTATACACCCATGAAATATTAGATTTAGCGCATCACTTTATTTGGTTTTTCTATGTTCACTTAAAACTGAACACTTTGATTAATCTCGCCCAACGTATTTTAATCTTCGATAAAATGTATGCATGTTTATTTGTCCTTTCGGTCTGCACACGGCACAGGAAGGAAGTAAAAATAGAGAGAAAAGAGTGGACAAGATCTAAAGCCTTTTCTTGGAGAATAATTAGCTTTGATTTTTTTTACGATTCAGTGACAAAGTGAAATAAACAAATAGAGAGCTTTTATGAGGGAAAATTACAAGCACAGAACAGCCCATATGGTGAACCTTAAGAAGCAAAGAACTAGAATTCTCAACATGAGCTTTCAAATATTCCTGTCATGTTAGTGTCTGCACTGCTATAATTCAGCACTGCAAGCACAGCTTGCAGGAGCAGTACTCCCACTGTCAGTGCTGCTGACCTCATCTGGGATGGACAGGTCCAGAATCCTTATTTTAATCATATTGACAGCTCCACAGTGGGAGTAATTACACCAATCAGACTCAATTTCAGACCTCCTGTTTCACATACAATACCATTTCTTCCACTGAAAATGAACTGCAGGTTATATATCACAATTCAGAAAATGCATATCAAGATTTATGAGCTGCACTAAAATTCATAGACCTCCGGTTGCTAAAAACAACATCCAAACTGCAAGGAAAATATGGATAATAGCAATTTTTCCACACAAAAAAGTCTTGGATTTAGGAAAATTATGCATATCAAACATATATATATATATCTTAAATACATGTGTCTCATTTGTTTGTCAGAAATATGAACATGGCCAAAAGAAAAAAAAGGATGTTTTTAAAGCTACTGTTGCATTCCCTTCTTATTCAAAATGTCAGAAAATTATAATGCCAATCATGTACATTCTCTTTGTTCAATTGCACAGAGGGAAACCGGCTGTGGAAAATTTGGGATGGATCTCTACAGTTATTTGTGTGTATGCCTGGCTTCTTCCTTGATATTCTTGGGGAAGCAAAATCAACAAATTTGAGTGTGTTAATAATCCTGACTATAGGTGGAGCTGTTGCAAGAACATATAGTTGTATAGAATGCACAGTTTATTCCAGTTTCAGAATGCCTCTATATTAAAATAACTCAATTGTAACACATTGTTTTTACATTTTGCTTTGTTTCTTTAATTCTTGTAGTTTTTGGGGTAGGCATGTTTGTTAGCAGCATCCAAAACCTTTGCCTCCAATCTAACTCCCTTTGCCCACCACAGTGATATAAAAGATTTAACGTGTTGCCGATGGTAGACTGAGATCGCCAGCTGACCCTCTCGGCCTTTAACTGGCCACCCACTAAGAGTAACAGTACATACCATAGACGTGCGCAGCCTGTTGCATTAGGGTGTGCACCCTAAAGCACAAACACACGCCGCGTGTATATGTATTTTTATATACACATATACACACATACATATATATACATACAAATTCAGATAGTGATCAGCACTCACGGATTTTCAAGAATTAAAATTAACAATTTATTAAGTATCCATTAAAAGATCAACGTTTCAGTCCTAGCAGGGACTTTCATCAGGGTCAGGCCTGGATTTTAATGGATACTTAATAAATTGTTAATTTTAATTCTTGAAAATCCGTGAGTGCTGATCACTATCTGAAGTTATTTGAATTTTCCTGGATTACAAGCACCCGGTTATTAAATCATCCAAGCGTGAGTGCAAGGACTTTTCTATTTTTGCTATATATACATACATATACACACACATATATATATACAAATATACATAGGTGCAGTGTGTGTGATTGTGAGCGGTGCAGCGTGTAAGGAGTGCAGTGTGTGTGATTGCGAGGGGTACAGTGTGTGTGTAATTGTGAAAGGTGCAGTGTGGTGTAATTGTGAAGGGTGCAGTGTGTGTGATTGTGAAGGGTGCAGTGTGTGTGATTGTGAAGGGTACAGTGTGTGTAATTGTAAGGGGTACAGTGTGTGTAATTGTGAGGGGTGCACTGTGTAGGTGACAGGGGTTAGGTGGGTGGAGGGGCAGTGACAGGGGTTAGGTGGGTGGAGGGGCAGTGACAGGGGGTAGGGGAGTTAGCGACAGGGGTTAGGGGGGTAGATGGACAGGGGGTAGGGGGATGGAGGGGCAGTGACAGGCGATAGCGGGGGTAGACTGTTAGTGACCGGGGTTATGGGGGGGAAGTGGTAGAGGGGTAGTGACAGGGGCTAGAGGGGTAGTGACAGGGGTTAGGGGGGTATGGGGCAGTGGGGGCTACAGGGGCAGGGGACAGTGACAGGGGGTTGGGTGGGGGGCAGTGTGTGACAGGGGGTAGAAGGGGGTGGAGGGGCAGTGAGTGACAGGGGGTGACAGGGGGTGGGGTGCAGTGAGTGACAGGGGGTAATAAGGAGGTTTAAATACCTTCCCTGGTGGTCCAGTGGGTGCCCTCTCTCTTCAGTCTGTAGCTCCGCCGGGAGTGAGCTTGCAGACCACATGGCGAGTCTCAACGCTCTGACAGGCTGGAGATCGCGATACACCTCAGTCTGCAGCTCACTCCTGGCGGAGCTGCAGACTGAGGCTGGATCTCGTGCACAGCAGACTGACAGGAGGGGCCTCTCACCCGGCGGCATTGTGGGCAGCCGCCGGGCCCCCTCCTGTGTCGGTTCCTCAGTCATAGACCAAGGACCCAACATGTTAGTCTGCCTTAAGGCAGTGCAGCACTGAGGTGTGATTAGGGTGTGCCCAGGCACACCCGGCACACCCTGTGCGCACGCCTATGGTACATACTAGAATGATCGACAAACTTTTCAGTCCACTGTGGCAGTTGCAAGGAGATAGGAATTGTCGAGTACCAGGGCAACAAGAATGGAGTTAAATCATTGGAAATGGTAGATAAGGTAAGGCAGCCTAGACACTCATGCCCTGTAACAACTACAATGACATTAAGTTCTCATGGAAGTGCTCTTTTTAGTTCTATCACCAAACTTAAATGGTTAGGCCAGCCCTGACAATAAAACTTAAATCAGCTTTAGCTTGATGCAGCCGTTTTGGTGTATAAATCATGTCCCTGCCGCATCACTGCGCAATTCTCTGCCATTTAGGAGTTATTAAGCAGACGCATAGCAACAGAGCATGTAATAGGGAAAAATAATCACAACTCGGGGTTTTGGGGGTCATATTGTTAATTATGAGGTCTCCAGAAGCCATTGTTCTAGTATTTCCACATAATAAAATAAAAGGTTCTCTGTTGTGTATCCATTTCCCCTCTCTCTAAGATGGATGGACAGACAGTCAAGGACAGACAGATATTCAGACAGGTAGCAATAGATAGATACATGGATACATTTAAATGTATTATGTTTCTTCACATTCTTTCAATGTGCTTTCCATTCGTCTAACTTTTTGATATTTTCTCGGTAAACTGCTTTGCCACATTATTTAGTTTCTTTCAGCACTATGAACTATAATCTTCATAACCTGTCACGCTTTTTATGAGTGTTTCATAAATATTTGTCAGAATCACCCCACATCATAAAACAAAGTATTATTTCTAGATTAATTTATGCTGCTACATTTTAGGCTGTCAGTAGAGAATAGCTTGTGTCATTTTATCCATGTTTTTATAACTGATATAATTATGGTACATGGGAGGTTTTGGATCTAAAACTACTTACCCATTTATCATACTTAACAAATTGAAGCATATTTTTTCTACTTAATATAATAGGCTGTATAATACAAATTGTGAGAATTTATAGTTTATAAGTTAATTTGACATGCATACATTGCATTTAATTTTAATCATTACCTTGTGTTAGTCATATTATAGAAGTTATCATATAGCATACAATGACACTGACTCCCCTTGAATACATGGTAAGGATACTCTGTATTTGCGTAGTACATTCTACAATAAGGATATTAATTGGGAAATAATCATAAAAAAAAGTGATAGCTTCAGAATGGGAGATAATATTGTTCTGGATTGTCCTGTACACTAATAAGGACACGTATTGGCACAATAATATTACAGCAAACAACTATCACTATTCATTTTAGCTCACAAATTTGAACAGGAAACCATATACTGCCTGGCTCAAATCAGAACTAGCTAGTTCCAGTTCCAGTCCACTAACCTCGAGAACTCTGCTAGTTTAAGGAGAAACACGTCACAAATTTCCAGCCTGTTCCTGCATGTCTGATGCCAATTTGAAATCCCTCTGTCCCATGCAGCTTCCAAAAAACCTTGAGGCCCCCCAGCCACTGGCACTCGTAACACCACCAAGTCTAATACCGTGACATGATCGGAATAAGTCTTCTGGGTCAATTTCCCAAGTCCACGGGTTAACCACACAAGTCCTTTCCATATAGCTTTTGACTTCGTTCAACTAACTACGAATCATGAGTCATTCTTAAAATTCTCAGGGCCTTTTACTACAGTCTACTTACATTGTACTCAGCCTTTTAGGCCTCCTGTCACTGTTTGCCAGCAATCTTACCTCTCTATAAACACATAACATAGGAGCCAAAACCTTCTCTCATTCACAATTTTGGGTATTCTTCCAAGCACACCTCATGGATGCCAAGCGACCTACCAAAACCCCAACATTTCAGGACCTCAGACTGGATTAGCTCATCTCATGGCCATGGTAGATTGCTGGCACACTCTGCACTCTCTGTACAGCAGATTCATCCCTCATCCCTCAACCGGAGATGGAATTAAGGCAGGCATTTAAAGTATTGGTTACGTAATGTCAATACGTATTAAAATGTTAAACTGTTAAACTTTTTGCTCTCTTTTTACAGGCCTACCCAATCGATTTCAGCACACCACAACCAACTTACACCACCACTACTATAACTCGGCTTAGTATCCTTGACCATAAATAGAAAGGCTGAGCCTGGAGTTGTGGGAGGGGTTACCTAGCCTATAAATACATAGGTCATCCCTTCTTCTGGGGCAATACTGCCTGGTTGAGCCCACCCAACACTCCATCAAGCCATTTAATTTTGTGGGTCTTCTTTTTACAGGCCTACCTCAACGTTGGTTTTGGCACACAACAACCGACTTACACCACCACTACTATAACTCTGCTTATTGTCCCTGACCACAAATATATATACACACACACATATATATATATATATAAACATTGTTCCACTTGTGTGTATTGTGACACCAATAAGTTGCAAAATATCTACAACATACAGACCACTGTACTAGAATTATTATTTTGTTATTTGTTCTGGGTTTAAAACAACAAAGCGTGAGTTTTAGAAGAGAGTGCGGTTTAGCAGTAAAATTGTTTCTCCTTAAAAGGGAACCATCATATCCCAGGATTTTTAATATTATCCCTTATATTTAACAAATATGTATATGTGGGGTGTGCAAAATAAAATTAAATGTAGAAATACTTGCACCTCTATTTCCTCTATCCTGAAACTAAGCATCTCCATCTTGGCTCTCTTTCATTCATTGTAATCCCTCTGCCCTTTGCACTTATTGAACGGCATAGGTAGCAGTAAGTGGAGGAGAAATAAAAGCAACATGGGATATTTATCAAAGTGTGCTGAAAAGTGATAGCGAAGTTCCATCATTATTTTGATCATACTTATCAAAGGATTTTTTTTTTTAAATTATCAAAAAAACAAATCATGCTTTGACCATGCCTGAACTGAATTTTATAGCAAAATCTATAGCTAAATCTTTATTATTTATTAAAAATTATTCAGAGCATCAAAAAAGGTTAGTGCAATTTATAGTTGTAGTGGTGTAATTTCCGAAAAAATGACAGTTCTCCTGAAGAGATATTGGGCTCCATTGTGCTACTGCCTCTGTTCATTGTGATGCAGACTTTCTCTTGATGAATCTCATTAAAAAACAGGTTCAGGTCGTCAATGGAAGGAGACAGCTTAAGTTACTTAAAGCTAAGCAACTTGAAAGAACAATGAAGGAAAATAGAAAAAAAAAGTACTTTTCTACAGCTCTGCACATTAACCTGTAAGAGCTAAGACGTGATCCCAAAAGACCATGTGTAAATTACTAGCAAATGGATATTGACAAATAGATGCTCCTAAATTTTAGTTAGAAATGTTTGTAAACATGCATAGAATCTGCTGATATTGTGGATTCTCTACTACAGACAATGAATCATACAATGTTCACCTACAATACTTTTACACTTTAAATAGATGCAGGCTGATTGTATTATACACTAACTTTTATATTTCTCAATTTCTGACATTTATCAACATGGTCCAGGCCAGGGTCGATCCTGGGCGAATGAACAGGGGAAACACACCAGCATGTGGGGGGTATCGCGAGGAGAGGACCCATGGCCGGTCACAGTGGGCCCTGGAGGTGGCCAGGTGGCCACCTAAGAGCGCCCCTGATCCAGGCATTTCTTAACCAAGGCAGAGTAGGCACTTGCTTACTTTGACTAATGGTGCGTACTCTGCCTAAATGCAGTGTGTCCAGGGAAGAGAGGAGGTAGGTGGCTGTGCAGGCGGTGAGGGAGTGCTGATGTGCTTCCATATCCCACACCAGCTCTCCCATGGCGGCTGCATGGGCCTCAAAAAATAAAATAAAACAAGAAATAAAATGAATTTGTGAGTGACAGAATGTGTAAATGTCAGTGTGTGTTCTTGTAGTGTTTTTTTTTTCAGATTTGTTTCCATTGAATGCTAAAATATTAAGTAAATGTAAGTTCTACACCCATAAAGAATACAAATTGATTGTTACAAAAATGACTAAGACAAGTTATTTCACTTATAATCTTTTCAAATGATTTGACACGCAAAATCAGTGTTTTTTTGCTACACTTGAGTTATTAGACAAAGAGTACTTTGGTTTAAAAGTCCCTCTTAGAGGTCAAGTATTGCAAATGTAAGCTCATGTAATACGGTGTCTTCATTACAATTTAAGTACCATAGCTGAATGCTAGATAGAAATAACGATGGGAAACTCAATGCAAAATTGAAATGCTCAACATTAATGGCCTAATAGATCCCCAGTAATGCTAAAAGTACGTTGGTAAATGTTCTGCATGCAGACCTCTACAGATGGATGCTTAATCTTGGATCTGTGGGAAATGTTTTAAATATACTGTATAATATATTGTCTCACATCCTTCTTTTAAAAGAAGCACTGGTGTTAAAGGAAGACTTCAAGCACCATAACCACAACAGTGGTTTGGATAATGGTGGTTATTGTATATATGGTTATGATTATCCTATTAAGGCAATATGACTATTTAGCACCAATCCTTAAATAATTTGCTATTTGGGTAAAGCATTAGATTCCTTCTAATTTTTTTTTTTAATTTTAATCTAATTTATTTAGTTTTTATGCCTTTTTAAATAGCATAATAAAAATCCTATTATAAATCATGTTAAAAAAACTATTAGATATTCGGTTGATTGCATAAAATTTAAAACACGTTAATGCTGGGTCTTTTTTTTTTTTCAATTTGACAATTTTTATTTTCCAAAGCAAATTTGGGGTACAGAATGAAGGAGGGCAAGGTGGGGGGAGAAGAGTCAACTATTAATGGCAGGTCTTAATAAAATAATACAAACCTGTTCTAATATATAAATTGCTCCATTCCTCTCCCATATTGCATTTGTACAGGTCAAAACTTCAGGAGCATCAGACAAAAAATCCCAAACTAGTTCAGGCCCAGAAGTTGGTATAGTCAAATTACTATTCTTGTACCAGAAAGTCAAATATTCCTTAGGAATAACGAACTTAGGAGGTTTAATTTGTTTGCATTGGTGTCAACCAACTATTCTTTAGTGAATATCGTTGTCAACTGTATCTCCATGAAAGCTAATTTAACCACCGTTGGTGAAAGGGGTTTGCAACATGCAGAAAGTTTTGACCATATTCCAGTAAAGTCTTTAACTTGAGGTATATGGCATAAACTGTATTTCTAAAATACTGTATATATGATGGGAGTTTAAAATAACAAGACAGTTCTGTACAGTACAATTACACATGAAATTATTTAGATAGCGTCGACATATTCCACAGTGCAGTACAATAGTTAAACAAGATTACGTTTAATTCTAACAAAACAAATATGATATAAGGGAGCAGTAGTTTACGAAAGCCCTGTCAAAATGAGCTTACAATCTAAAGTAAGCGTTTTAAGAGCATCTCAAAATAAATATTTTTTTTATATTATAAGAACAAATATACTATATCCAGTATTTATGGGAGAGAAAGTAACTGAAGGCTCTATTTAATATCAATGTAAACACAGAACAGTTAATTTGTTGTTATTGTAGCTAGTGTGTAGACAGGAAGTGATTGGTCAAAATGATTGAAGGAGTTCCTGTTCTATGTAAGATCAAGATGGCGCCATGTTATCAGTTTCCTCAGCTTGAGTACCATTGATATGCATAATTTGAATCAGTAATTGCTTATAAGGGAAAGTTCAGGTAAACTGTAGCCCAAGAACTAAGGGAGAGACAGGCAGCTAATAAATTATGTTAGTTGCAGAGTTGCTGACTCGGAGACTGTTTCCAATGCAGCTAATTTGACCTTAAATCTGAAAATAATTTTTTAATTTACTTTTAAATCCTGACAATGCTTACCTAAAAGGGTAAATAACCCTTTTAGTGTCAGATAAAGACAGAGAATATAAGAACTGGCAAAAGTTCAGAGAAGCCTCAATAGCTTGCCCTTTGGTTAATCCCCGCTCAGGTCTCAAAATGTGAAACTATACCATTTACAGAACAGGTTGATTCCGCCCCAAGGGCAGATGAGAACCAAAATGCTAGTAAGTCCACTCTGCACGAGAGATACGAGAAGTACATACATTTATTTTGGCCTTCTTTGGGCCTCATCGGCGAGGTGTAGCTGATACCCCTCTAGACACAGTAATCATGTCTGGATTACCCTGTCATCTTAGGAAGAGACAAAAAAAATGCACTTCAACAAAAACAGAGAATATGAGAACTGTGAGTGTCAGATAAAGTCTCAGATAAATGTATGAAAATTACATTGACAATGCGTTTTCTGATTAAACAACTACATAATTTAAGATATAACAAAACGGTTAACCAGCCTTCATGCACTGACAGAGAGTTATTTGTCGAATAAACATGATAATAGAGATTTTAGCCCCTTGTAAAGCAGAGCAATTAAGGGTATTAGCTTGCCCCCAGAAACGCTATTGGACAACACTGTTACCTTTAAAACATTTAGCCCAATTCCACCTAAACAGAAGATGCAAAGTTATATTCCAAAATGTATGCTGCTGGATGCAACAGGGTAAAAATCCTTTAAAGTTCAGGCTTTGACTTAGGGATTTGTCTCACAAATATATTTGCAGTTACCAAAGGGATGAGACAGGAATGTCCTTGCACTTAAACCTCTGGCATCAAGAGACAGAAGAACTACTAATATTCATGGTATTACAATAGGACACAAGGAATATAAATGAGGACCATTCATGGACAATGTCTTGTTCACACTGATAATTTCTCTACCAGCCCCCACAAATTCTTAAAAGGAAAATACATCTGTTGAAAATACAACAGTTTGCAAAATGCCATCAGAAGTTTTTATATGGTGAAATGTATATCCAAGAAGGCCCTTTACAGTTCTGCCGAGAGGAGGAGACAACTTCAACAGTTAAATACAGTACTGAGAGTCAGAGCAGACATCCAACATTTTATTTTATAACCCCAGTGGTTAGTTACTGAAACTTGTTTTTCTACAATGGCACACTTCATTTACGGAATACAAAATCTGGTATGACATCTGCCAGATATTCTACCAATTACTCATGGATTTATGAATTAATTGGCCATTAAACACAATTATGTGTTCACCAACACCTTGCTCTGGCTACTCATTTGAAAACAATCCCATTAATGATTAATACCACCAAAGTAATTTATTTAAAATGAAATTTGGCAATTTTGACAGTCATTACTGGCTTCACACGCTTACAAATTCAAAATGGCATTCACAGGCCTCCCAACTTTCCTGATTTTGGGGACACCAGGGACCTGTCTCCAACAACTGGTTTGAAAAAGTTATGTCTCTTTGCAAGCCAGTTTAGTGAATGGGGATTCACTAATTGGCTGAAAGTGTTAGCTGACCAGCGGCACTCCACACTTTCTGAAGTCACCAGGGGGGGAGTGGACATTGCCCCCGGAGGCAACTTTGGGAGGTAGAACTTTGGAGTGTAAAATTTCCTCCAGGGACCTCCTGGCACCATAACAACTTCATTTATATGAAATTGTTTTGGTGCCTGGAGTGTTCCTTTAACTTGAGATATATGGCACCGACTGTTATTTTGTACCAAAATACTGTATATATGTATATTGTATTTATAATTGTAATCATACTGAACTGTTTTGTTAAAATTACTGTTTTGTTATCTTAAACTCCATCATGTATACAATGTAGTATATACTGATTTTAAGGGCCAAACATTTTTTAAGAGCACCTGACTAGTTTTTAAAATTTCGTTTGGGAATCCTTAATCTTTATTTATTATTATTATTATTATTATTATTATTAGCATTGATATCACACTAACATATTGCACATGCAGCTTTTTACAATTATAGAAACGGGATATTCGCAGGTCCTAGTCCATGGAAATTTGCACTAACCACTATTACTGTAACAAGTTTAACTGAGATGAAAGCAAAGCATTTTAAAGGGCTACTAAAGTGCCAGGAAAACATACTCGAGCCCCTCCCGTCGGACTCTGGGGAGAGGAAGGGGTTAAACTTACCTCTTTCTCCAGCGCCGGGTGGGGAGCTTTTCTCCTCCTCTTCGGCTGAATGCGTATGCGCGGCAGGAGCCGCACGCGCATTCAGCCAGTCCATAGGAAAGCATTCACGATGCTTTCCTATGGACGCTGGCAACTTCTCACTTTGATTTTCACAGTGCACGCAAGCGCCTCTAGCGGCTGTCAAGAGACTCTCTGAAACTGCTATGTTTATAAAAAAAAAGGGTTAACCCTAGCTGGAGCTGGCACCCAGACCACTTCATTAAGCTGAAGTGGTCTGGGTGCCTATAGTGGTCCTTTAAGCAAGGAGTGGGAATGACCTTGCAATTTCTGACCTGTTAAATGTGTGCTTTCTGTGCATTAGAGTTAATCTGTGAAGCCTTAAAACAGTTAACATATACCAAATAAGGTGCTATTGGCAGTTTTTCCAGATAAAACATTTATATTTTCTTTTTCTAATTCCAAGTTTAAGTTCTTAATTGCAAAGCCCTAATCAGTTTCTTTTTACTTCTGGCAAGAAATGAAACTATCAGCAATGCACATGTAGCAGCTTCCTTTCCTTTGCAATTTTTATCTCTTTAGAAAGGCATTAATAATTGTTTGTATTCATTAAAGTTGTATAAAGATATAGCTTAACTTAAATTTAAGTAGAAAGAAATGTCCCTACTTAATTTATTTTTAACAATTTAACAGCAAGAACAATTGCACACAAAATGAAAAAAGAAGCCCAAAAAATATTATATAATAAAGATACTACTGACATAAAATATAGAAAAGCATGTTGAATTAATCACTTGCAATTTATATATGATGCTTATATGTGAAATAATGAAAAAATACGAAATCATCAAGACATATCTAAAGTTTCCAGCTGATTTTATTTTGACTTTATTAAAATTAATAAAATAATATATGCAATAATGCTGTCAATGGAAACTGTATAAACTTCTCAACTTGTTTCTCCCAACATATTAGTTCCAGAAACATTACTTTAGACCATTACTTTAAACCAGGGTGTGACGGAACGCCGTCACTGAGTGCCATATCCACGTGTGCCCACTGCTTATTCGTGTGTTTCCCCTTGTGTTTCATACTGTGCTCTGTTTCCCATTTGGGAATGTTCATACGAACGGAATCCATTCATCACCCGGTACCCAATAAGAATGTTCACACCAATCAATTAGAACGTTCGCACCTATAACATATGTGCAAAACCGCACATAAAGGGAAGTAATTAATGAGTGCTCCCATGGGTGGCCGCCATTTCGTATAGACAAATGCCAACCAGGGGGAGCATTCGTATCCCAAAAGGAGACGCTTCCCTTGCGGGGTCTTCGCACTGGAACTCCACGAACGGGTTCCTGAGGTTGGTGGGGACACTTGTGGAGTACTGGCTGTTCGGGGCCCTACCTATTCCTAAAGGAGTTTAATCACTATCCGGGCTAGTGGCTGCCAAAAGAGCGCTCTCTCCTGTGCTACCTGCATGGACATATCCACCGGAGAGAGAAAGCCGAGCCCAGAAGAGAATCCCTGGAACAGTGAGGCGTCTTTACGGCTTCAGAGTCCCGCTGGCAGCATGGAAGTCCGTGCCGGCCAGTAGTAGAAGGGCTGCCGTTCGAACTGATTTTGCGTCCTTTATCCTGATTGGCCGGCGAAACACCTCCCCTTCTCAAGCGCCGATTGGCTGTTGCTTGGTTTAGGCGCAAAGTTTGAATTCACCGGACTAAACCAAGCAACACCGTGCGGGGATGTACAGAGTCTCAAGCCCAGACTTTATACGATGATTTCTCAGGCTCTGAACATCTGATAGCTCCGCTATTTGCAGGGATCCTAGTTAGGACCCGGGGCTATGCAGGGATGTATATTTTATATGTGTACCCCTTTTCCTTCCATTGGCGCAGAGCTCCTTAAGTCTCCCTCATGTATGTAATGTGTCCTATTGTCTGTAAATGTTGTACTGTTGGTATCTCTCAGAACGGGAAATGGTTATCTGTAAACTATCCTCCTCCAGCCTAAGACTGATGGACTTGTGCTGAATGGAATGGAGACCCCGTGCGGGGGTCTGAGTATAAATTAATGGGACACTCCAGGCACCCAGACCACTTCTGCCCATTGAAGTGGCCTAGGTGCCAACTCCCATCACCCTTAACCCTGCAAGTGTTAACCTTGATTTCCTATGGAGAGGACTAATAACCCTGATTTCCTATGGGAAGGTCTAATGCGCACGCGTGGCGGGGGAGGAGCGTGGGCGTAGCCTGAAAAAGCACTGAGGGACATCGTCGCTGGATTCAGGTAAGTGTCTGAAGGGGTTCTAACCCCTTCAGCAACATGGGATGTGGGTTGGGAGGGAGAGGGGCACTGCAGGAACCAATATGTTTTCCTGGTACTGGAGAGTCCCTTTAAGCCTTTACCAATAAAGATCGTCAGTGTTGTACTCCCAGAGCTGTGTCTCATCCAGTTACTGGGGGGAAATGGATGCCTGCTTGTTGTAAGGGTTCCTGAGTGGCTAAAGGAAGGTATTAGCAGGGGTAAACCGGGGTCCGCTACACAGAGGTAGTCAACCTTTTAATACCTACCGCCCACTTTTGTATCGTTGTTGATGGAAACCATTCTGGCTGTCTGATGTGTTAGCAAGAAGATGCAACTCCGGACTTTTATAAAAGTGCTGACTCTTGATGTAGGGAACTGGAGTGTCCCTTTAACATCTGATATCAAAGGGAATCACTAGAAAGCTACAAATAAACATTATATAACACATTACACAAATAATCAGTAGTCTCTTATTGTATATAAAACATTCTATTAATTGTGTCTCTTGCTACTGGCATGCTGAGACAATTGTTAAGAAGCATACCATGGTACACTTTTCAGATGAACTGATGATGTTCAAACTTATGTTGCGCATGCAAAAGTGGCTTAAATACATTTTACTGAATTAAATGGGGAAAGCGGGGGTGTGTGTCATACCATAAATTTTTTTTTTAACATTTATTTTACACTTTAACACAACTACAGTGATGCTCATCCAGCATAGATGGGTACCATGGGAGAAATGTTTCACAGCAGACATGTTAATAGTCGTTTATCCATGTTACTTTAGCTCTTGTGGAATGCAATTCCCATCTCGCTCAGTTGGGACAAGATCAAAGGTGTAAATGAGCCTGATGAGAGTTGACAGAAGCTGAAAAGGCAGGCAATCTGACAATCAAGATAAGTTAAGCTACTCCATAAGTGGGACATGAGAGAAAAAAAATAATATTTGGGTGGGACTCCATTAGGACTGTCCTGTTAGACCACGGGTGGAAGGAACACCATTTATTTCAAAGAAACAATTGTTGCTGTTGGGATAAAACTACAAAATGTGCTTAGAATGATTTAACGTAGATACAATAAGCAAAAGCAATTTTAAAGCTTAGTGTAGCAAGAAAAATAAAATAAATACAACTCATAATAGATTCCCTTTAAGGGCTGTATTTCTTCTCTTTCACTCTTATTTTTATTAGAAGTGCTAGCAATTATCCATGCAAATACAACATCTCTGCAATCTCAAAGCGAGAGCATGTTTTCTAATTAAGATAATGCCATATTTTTACTTGAGGCAGAAAAGAAAGAATGTCAAGAGTTTAGGCACATTATTTTTAGATTTCAAGTTCAAATCAAGTTTGAAATAGTGCTGTACTTCTTTACAGTACATAGTATTTCGCTCATCCCTTACAGTAACTATAGCATGGCAAACTTCCGAAAGACGACAAATATTTCGCAAAAATATTAAAATTAAAGGGTAAGATTCCAATCTATTCCAGAAGGGCTACTGATCTATTCACTATGGTTTCTTACATTCATCTAGTACAGTGACTGTGATTTTAAAATGATACAGTATACAGTAAACACCAAAGAATATTTCTATTGGGACACACAACCCCAAAAAAGGGGGTCCATGTTTAGAACAATGAATTAAATTGCCATCATGGTGCCTTGGTGTTAAATATCTCCCAAACATCAGGGCGCCATTACAATATATCTCCAAAAACACATAAAAAATCAATAACCCACACAAGTCTTATATTACCATATTACCAGGATAGAGCTTTCAACTCCTTTGTTAAAGTATTGATTCGCCACCCGGTTAAGTTTTAGTAACTGCTGAGAGATTCGTGGCTATCCCCGTGAGGCTCAGTCACCAGGTGACTAGGTGGTTTAGGTGTCTGTTCCTGGTGCAGGGTAGGGGAAACCTCATGGAGTGTGAGAACATGTCTCTTCAAAGTGGTAGAACTGTGGTTCTGTTACACTGACCTTCTCAGCCTATCATCTGCACTGCCCACCCAGTAAGAGAAATCATGTGTGCTATTTCTCTCAATAGAAGGCCAATGATAGGCTAAGAGCATCTGCTCACCCTCTAAGACTGTCACCAGCTGTCTGGTTAATCCTTCATACTGTGAAGACAGCGAGGAAGAAAGCAGGTGGACTGCTGTTTGGGGCACCGGAGCCCAAATATCGGGGGTTAAATGGTTGCAAAAAGGTTTAGTCCTCGATGCTTCAGGACATACATGCCACCACAACAATTTAAAAATCATAAGTTGCTATGGAGGTGGGAGTGTTCCTTTAAGTCAAATCATTTCTGCTCACAAGCTTCAGCAAGCTATGCACATTTTCAGCCTTGAAATGGACATCCTAATGCACTCTTGTTTGCATAACCAGGGACGCACAATGACATGTCTCTGTGAACCCACCTTGACCCCCTTTCCAAGGGGATTAAAGATAGGGACTGTAAATTTGAGATTTTACCTTACACAGAGCTAGTCACTAACATGTAGACTGAAAGCCATGTGCATTTTACATTTTAGAACACAATAGCACAAGTTGGAATACAGTAACTAAATTGAAAAAGGAATCAGCTATGTTACAGAGCAGCAAATTTGAGCTAAAATGTCAAATTCTTCAACTTATGAGATTCCAGCTTATGAGATTCCAGAACAATCCGTTTTCCTGGCACTGCAGGTCCCCTCTCCCTCCCACCCCCCAATCCCCGGTTGCTGAAGGGGTGAAAACCCCTTCAGTAACTTACCAGAGGCAAAGACATGTCCTACGTCGCTGCTTCTTCCTCCGCCGCCGCTCCTCCCTGTGATTGCGTTGGCCGGTGAGCGAGACTGATCCCGCCCACCGGCCGGGGAGACCTAATGCATGCGCATTAGCGCTCCCCATAGGAAAGCATTTAAAATGCTTTTCAATGCTTTCCTATGGGGAAATGGGCGATACTGGAGGTCCTCAGACAGCGTGAGGACGTCCAGCGACGCTCTAGCACAGGTTTTCTGTGCTGTGGACAAGGAAGTGCCCTCTAGTGGCTGTCTAGTAGACAGCCATTAGAGGTGGAGTTAACCCTGCAATGTAATTATTGCGGTTTATAAAAAAAAACTGCAATAATTACACTTGAAAGGGTTAAGAGTAGTGGGAGATGGCACCCAGACCACTCCAATATGCAGAAGTGGTCTGGGTGCCTGGAGTGTCCCTTTAATGCAAGACCCAACTGATAGGTAAAACCATTTTAAAACAGTATGAATCCTTAAAAAGGGGTAGCATTGCACACTTGAGACAGCAAGCTGTACTGGTTATTGTGCTTGCAGTTTTCCTTTAACCCCTTAAGGACCAAACTTCTGGAATAAAAGGGAATCATGACATGTCACACATGTCATGTGTCCTTAAGGGGTTAAATACATTACCCTGGATACAAGATTCAACACACATACTCCAGTCTCAGCTTTCTATATATAAAAATGCTGGGTGCTACAGTTCACCTATTATTTAGGACACTCTAGAAGCCTAATAGACTATTAAATTGTCATTATAACTTTAGGATGTCACAATGTTATTAAATCAGTGGAGAATGACACACGCTTTCTTTCAGGAAATTAGAGTTGCCAAATGCCATCATTTTTATATAATGAACCCTTCACTTGTTTGAATATTACATATACAGTTCATTATATAATTAATGGTGGAATAAAGATTTAAACAAAGATATTCTGTCCTCTACTAATAAACTGAAAATTATCACAACATAGCACATTTATACCAAATTAGATTATTTATCATAATAATTGTATTAAATTAATTATCTTGGACAGAACAGGCACACAGATTGCAAAAATACATAGCAAAGTGCTTGATAAAGAAACAGTCATACCAAACGAAAGAGGGGAAAAAAGTAAAAACATCCCACTGTTTTAAAAGCCTTTAAAACCGTGTTTGCTTCTACTTGATATTTACAGAATTAGCTGCAGCTGTTAAGTAAATAACCATAAAAGTCTGATGTTATCCCTGTGCTTTCTACAGGGGTGCCTTGGTGCGCATTTTAAAGTACGGTAAATAACCAGTGGAGAGTCTTCTAGTTTTTTTTCCGAAATAGAAGTCTGTTTTTGCCAATGTCAGCAACAACTAGTAGTATAGAAACGTGGAAACAACGAGATGACGCCATTACAGTAATATGTGACAATTTAGAGTGTGTTTACCAAGTGAGTTAGCTGTCAACAGCTGCTTTTTAAAAGCTTCACAATCCTTACACCATTTCTGTTTGTCAAACTGTTGCTCATTTTTTTTTTTTTCGCTCATGAAATCGCATCCGAACTGTCATTGCACACTTGACTTAATTACCTGAGTATGAGAAATGCGTGGAGCCTGACTGAAACATTCACCTGCTAACGAACTGCAATCTGAATACTCATATGGCTGAGCAAAATACAGCAGCTTTATGTTTAGTGAATGGAAAGTAACAAGTTGAATGAATATAAGCTATATAACAGCCAATGGTTATTAAATAATTCCTCTTCAAATTACTTTGATAGGCAGCGACCTCTAATATTAGCATATATATATATTCAGAAATTGCAAACAGACCTAAAAAAAGAGTTAAAGCCTGGAACTCATCTTTTAAATGCTTCTTGAGTTTTCTGCCGGCTAATATGTATATATATATATATATCAGCACCAGCATATTATATATATCATCAATGTGAATAATTGAAAGCACTATTTTGTCTTTAAAAACTATAAATTGTAATGTATCAGAATCAACATATTAAAGGTGGTGATATTAGAGAAATATCAACACTATTCACCATGCCTCCCAAAAGTCCAGATTTTTGCAGGACAGTCCTGTTTTCCTGCTTTTGGGGACACCAGGGAACTGTCCCCAACAATCATAGTGCAAGCCCATCATGAGACGTGCTTGTGCTATGTTCAGGGCACTAGGACCCAGCAGGGAGCACTGAAACAGTGCTCCATGCACAGCCAGCCCTTAGTGGGCTGGCTATAATGATTGGCAGGCAGCCTTGGGCAGGTCTACCTATTTTTGGGCAGAGCCAGTGACATGATCAATTCACTGACCTGCCCCCTTTAATTCTTCCCATCTGCGTCCTGATTCTGGGGCTGCTGATGTTGAGAGGTATGATACGCCAAGGCCCTACAATCCAGGAGTAGCCAAGCAAGGTATTGTTAAATATGTTTTTAACAAGATAGCTCTTACCTGAGTTATCTTAAGTTTATCTTAATTTTCTGGCACATAGATATGTACCTACATTCTGCATTCAGCTAACTACCTTTTCAGCATGGATTTGATAGAAGTGACTTGTTAGCCAACTCGCTGCCAATTTAGAATTATTCTTCAAGGAGAATATTGCATGTGACTTTTTAGATGCAGGTACCTGGTTGGGTACCTACCTTTCAAAAATGTAACTCAAACTTTTGTACACTTGTATAGAATTTAGGAGCCACTCTGCTAGATATAGAATTTAAGATCATCTATTTGGGTGTCAAAGCTGTGCTTCTATAGACTTCTATATATTTAGTAGCCATGGCTTCTTGGCTCCAGGGATTTGTAAAACCCTATGTTGTAACACAATAACATATTGTTTAATGTATGTAGCTTCATATTAGGCGACTCTAAATTATTATATTAAGTGTGCATGCAGACATGAAGTTGACAGAAAATTACTTCCGAGATACAATTCACCTTTTTAACATCATCCTGTCATCGGCTAGATTCAATAGGGATATTAAAGCCTTGAGCCATGGACACAATTGGAATAAGGACTAAGAGTGCATGGTTGGTAAAGTTTAAAGGTGGTGGGGCACTGCCCCCTGACTTGTTGGGTTCTAGCATTTAACCCCATGAGATGGCATGCCCTTTTCAAAAACACATGCATCTCCAGTCATCTATAAACAGGGAGAGAATAGAAACAAACACCATATAAAAGAAAATGGGCTCCATTAATACACTTGAGTTTTATTTGTACCACAAATTTCAGTAGTTACAAAATAAATTTAAGATATATGGCATATGAATGGTGTTCTGACTATTTAAGTGCTAAATTGTCTGAACAGCACCTTAAAAGGTGTATTTTGGAGAATTTAATAGATATATGGTGCTGGATTCTCTCAGCAGCAAATGCATTTATAAAGATTCTGGGATGGATTCTTGTAGCAGAGGAAGGGTTTACTCCACTGCAAGAATCCATCCCAAATCCTCATGTAGTACTCATATTGGGAGGAAAAGGCTGCAGTCAGAAGTCTTTTTCAGCGTTTGATAACAGGTATGTTTAATAGCATTTAAAGATATAAAACAGAGGGGAGAGCTATTCTAAGCTGTACACTCACAGTTTTGATTGAGTTTCTTTGCGGATCGGTAGATATAAACAAAGACCCAGGCTAGGGGTAAACTGATAGCAACCGTGATATGGCTGCTACTTGTTTACAGAAGCGATGGTGAACCTATGGCATGCGTACCACAGCAGGCAGTCAGAGGCCTCTCAATTGGCACGCGAGATATAAACTATCCACATCTTTTTTACAGCACCAGTCAGCCACACTGAGCTATTCTCTTATGCTCCCCCCCCCCATCCTGGTTTGGGGCTAAGCTACAAGTACGGTACTCAACCATACTCCCACTTAGATTTGTGACAGGAAATTAGATAAGCAGCTCAAAGTTTGGGGTCCTGGCGAACAAACTGTGCGGGGAGCGGAGTATTTATAAATGGAAAGGCTGTTATTACATCAAGACTGCCCACCCACCCGCCCATAAAGTTCTCTTCCTTACACTCCTGGGACATATTATCGTTTCTCTGCCGCTATTTCTTGTCATCACATTGGATCTCTGACCAGGAGAATGCTATGCCCAGTTTCCTGTCACCCTTGAGGCTGGTAATGGGGAGAAGGTGTTGGTAAGCCATATGTTGGGGCCTTATGTAACTCCTGCCATTGCGGTCATTGTTTTGGGCTTGAGTTGGGGACAAGATGTTGGTAAGCCATTTGTGGGGTTACAGGAAGACTCCTGTATCCCATGCCACTGCTTTCATTGCTTGGGGCTAATTAAATCATCAAGAACACATTTATTTATTTTTTAACTCCTCAGCAAAGTGGAGTGAGCCAGCTGGTGGATGATGTTAGTGTGCAAGTGCCCAGGGCCTGCATGAGGGGTGTCACTTCTGCTCTCTATACAGGAAGCTGCTAGAGCAGGTCTGGGTCTGCAGGGGTCATTTATGTTCATGGGATAGGGTAGGAAGCAGTACGTAGAAAAGACAGGTAGACCAGGATTGGAGGAAGACAGACTCATCATGTGATGGAGATAGCCACATGTTTTTGTAAACTAAAATTGTTTTCAGGTTTATTTGCAGCTTTGGCACTTTAAGATAAATATGTTGTTTTGTGTTGCAGTTTGTGCACTAGGGTTTAGTTTGTTCTTCTAAAGGTAAGTAGATTTTATTATAACACTGTTTTTCTACAAAGAACACGTTTACACTATAAACACAACCTACTTTATAAGTGTGAAAATGTTTTTTTACCACGTAAATAATTATATGGTGGGTTGTAGCAGTATAGGATTAAATGGAAAGAAAATGTGTGGAAAAGAACAAAAAGGTATATGGCAAGTCAGAAGACAATCATAGTCTAAAAAGTGAAAGAGGTATAAATATATATATATATATAAAAGAGTTTCCTGAAATATTAATACTGAACAAATTTATTTTTTTTAGTGCAATGTTTGGACTAAACTTGTTATGTCATGTAATCAACTATATGTTCATATTACTATTACGCCACTGAATTATTTCCAGATATATCCTTAGCTTTGAAATGCTTAAACCATTTTGGATAAAATTTGAAAATGTAAGTGTCAATGGGTAAAGCCTAATTCCCTTTTCTTGCTCACTCACAAAGTCTGACAATTCAAATCACAACTATGCTGACAATGTGAAAGAAAAAGAACTTCAATCTATACAAGTGATTTCTTCAGAGACCTACAGCAGAATAGGTGAGAATTAACCATTATTCTCAATAATAGAAGTGGGCAACATCTCTTCTCTGGAGCTCTCACCCTCTCCACATTAGATTAATCAAGAGAATAACTACTCTGTCTCCCATGGTAGATGCGATCTCCGATGTCCCAGTGTGCACTTCTGCTTGGTTAACTCCACAGGAACAGCTGGACACAGTGACAATGTTAAACCAGCTGTTAGCTTTGCCAATCTTATTTTTCCCTTCAGACAGAAACAAAAGAAAAACAGACACATCCCTTCGATACCCACAGCTCACAGCATGACATGTCACTATTGGTCCAATATATCTTATGCTGTCACTTAGCACAAAGAAGCTGTCCTCTTACATTGCAAATATCCACAAACATACAATTAAATCAAACAATTCTTTTTTTTCCCCTGTTCTTTACTTCTTGAAATCAAACAGGAATGACAGGTTTATCCAAACATTGTCTCTTTTTTTTTTTTTTTGCGTAACAATGGGGTGTAACGGCATGTAACAATGTAGCAATGGCTTACATTTTCACACACCGAAACGGTTATATATATATATATATATATATATATATATGGTGAAAGAGAACAAGAATGTATTATGGAAAAATAATATTTAAGGGGTTTTGGATACATCTTAATAAAAACAAAAGACAAAAAAGTCAAGAGGTTTAAAAATGTCTCCTGAATCCTGAGATTTATTAAAGAACCACTATAGGCACCCAGACCACTTCAGCTCAATGTTCTGTTTTCATTACAGGTTAATCCAGCCTCTAGTGGATGTCTACCTGACAACCACTAGAGGCCGCTTCTGTGTTTCACAGTGTGAAAATCACACCAAGATGAGGCTGATGTCCATAGGAAAGCATTGAGTAATGCTTTTCTATACTCTGAATGCGCGTGCGGCTCTTGCTGTGCATGCACATTCGGCGGTGACGTCGGCAGGAGGAGGAGAAGTCACTAGTGCCAAGGGAGCCCGGCGCTGGATTAAGGTAAGTGGCTGAAGGGGTTTTAACCCCTTCAGCCCAGCAGGAGGGGGGCCACGAGGGTGGGGGGGAACTAATAACCCTATAGTGCCAGTATAACGAGTTTGTTTTCCTGAAACTAGAGTAGTCCTTTAACATTAGAGCATTATTTTCCCCTAATATATGCTACTCCATTATGTGTATTTTAATATTGCTAGTCCTAGGGCTCTTTTATTCACAGAGTTGCACAAGATCATGCATGTCATAGCCTGCCCAAGATTAGTGGGAGGTACACTCCAACGTAGTAGCACCATTAATTTAGCTCGATGGAGGGCTGCCTTATACTAACAGTAGCTGATATAGCATCTTATCTCCACAAGCATAACTCTGACTAATCTTGGGCAGCCTTGCTAGGAAATGTCTCATTGTTGACCTGAGATTAGGGATGTTGTCACCAACTTATGCCAGTGTGGGAATTGAAAAGATCTTCCTAAAAAGGAAGATAAGGACAGTGGTTACAAGATCATCAGAACCGCACAAGTTGAAATATCCGGCATGATAAATCTAAAATGCCTCATCTATGACATCACTTGCTGCTGCAGCCTGGCACAGGTCAAAGTATTGTGGCGGTTGCCATCTTCAAACGGTCGTATTTTAAAAACTATAAATCCTACAGCGAAGAGCTTTATATTGTGAGAATCACAAGACCCAGACCTACATTTTGCATAGTATGTCTCTGAAGTATTAAAAATGAAGGCACAGTCGCAGTTTAGAAATTGCCCTTCAAATTTGAGCTGGCTAGAGTAGAGTTTCAATGAATGTCAATGGATGGTGTTAGTTGCAAACAAATGGTCATATTGTGAAAACTATCAGGACTATGGCTTAGCCATGGACACGTCTAGTGGCAGCAGGGATAGCTGAACGTTTTGATATAAGATTTGTGTAGGTGGGCTTGAAAATGAGGGAGTGGTGGCAGTTTAGAAATCATGTCCTGATTTTTCAGCTTTTGCCAGCTCCAATGGGACCAATTTCACCACAAGAACGACGATATTCCGTGAACCATTCCGCGAAACGTTCCACAAAGTAATAGCAATCCAATCAGGAACAAGCCGCAAGTTTCGGTATATTGCTGTCTATGTAGTGTAAAAATTGTGGGAGGACTTATGGTGGTAAATTTGGCTATAATAATAATAAGAATAATATATATGTGAGTTAACATTAAGTGGTCTTGCTATGCAAGAACACTTAATAATGAGATTCAATAGCATTCAGAATCTACATTTGTGGAAATGTGTAAGGACTCTTTGGAAATATAAGTGTAACCTATTTTTGAGAGGAGGTTAAACAATTTCAAAATGTAACCACCATGTCATAAACCGAAATATGTAAGCAGTTGATTATGATTTGAAGCTGCCATCTTTAACTCATAATTTTCACAATTTGCAAAGACCCTGGACAGTGACATCGCTGCTGGTGGTCTGGTGGCAATGGGGCAGAGGGGTTGGCATGGAATGAATGATTTACTTACCTGCACCTGTCCTTACTTACCGGAACCTGTCCCTCGCAGGTGCCGCCAACTTATTCCATATGGTCCATTTCTACTCCTAGCACCCGAAACAGACATCGCTGCTGTATTTTTGGGTAATAAGCACTAAAGTAAACACTATGCTACAAGCCTGAATATATTCAAAATAAAATGTATAGTAAAACTTGAACTGTTTCATTCATTCACTCTTTACAGAATACAAACATTACATCTAAATATGAGTAAACCTTTTTTCAATCAGTACCAACAAAACAACAAGAACAATATATTTAGTAGTGAAGACAGGTAGCCCATTTTGGGACTTTCTATTGGGTAAGTTTTGGATCGTCTTTATGTGTTCTGCTACATTGAAAAGTATGAATTGGTTACAGAAAATGGATTACAATCAATTTGCCTATAGTTTACATGGAGATTTTTTTTTGCAATGTCAACCTCACCTGTCATTGCATTAGTTGTTTATAAGGGTGTGGCAACGTGACCTTTAGTGTACACACTTTGCGGATTTTAAACAGTAGGCATCCATGTATACACCTGCAGTTTGAAGACAAGTTCAAAACCAGTATTTATTTCTCTGTAAGCCCTACAAATTTTCCCTGCCTCTGCATGAATAATTTGTCAGTGCCAAGCACAAGAATTTCTGCCATTTTGAATTGCTTTATAAATGTTTCTTATGTAATTCTGTTATTACAAAATAATGGTCTTTGTCATTTTTTTCTCACATTCTTCATTGAAGAACTTTATTATATGAAGCACTGAAAAAGTAATAACGTGTTATGTATGTGGATGCAGAACAGCTCACATTTACAGCTATCAGCAAAACAATATGCAGATAATGAAACACACTAACGTAAAACACTTATAGGACATGATTGGTGTCAAACGTGAATGCTATTTAGTACATCCTGAAGTTCTAACTACATCTGTAACATTTGCGGTAATGGTTGTCATGAAATGGAATAATAGAGGCGATGATAGTAAGGGAAGGTGTTAAATAAAAATAAAATATATTAATATAAATGCAAGTAGAAAACTGTATCTTCCTATTGCCGAAGGGTTGATAACTTTACAATGCATTGCACACCTACCTGGTCCGCAAACCAGACCAGGGAAGTTATGACGGCTCAATCAACATAGCAAATAAGCTATACATCTTAATTTTAATATATTGCGGCTTGTAGCAATAGTGTTCATATTATTCTTTAGCCAGAATGCCTCTGACAGAATATAATGCTTAAAGGAGCACTATAGTGTCAGGAAAACAAACTCGTTTTCCTGGGACAATAGGGTCATTAGGTCCCTCCCACCCTCATGGCCCCCCTCCCGCTGGGCTGAAGCCACTTACCTTAATCCAGTGCTGGGCTCCCTCGGCGCTGGTGACCTCTCCTCCTCCTGCCGACATCAGCGCCGAATGCGCATGTGCAGCAAGAGCCGCGCGCGCATTCAAACTGCCTATAGGAAAGCATTACTCAATTTTCACAGTGAGAATTGCGAAAAGTGGCCTCTAGTGGCGGTCAGTGAGACAGCCACTAGATGCTGGATTAACCCTCAGTGTAAACATAGGAGTTTCTCTAGAGGAACTTGTTTATTAACAATAGTTTGAAGCTTTCTGAGATATAGAGCTGAAGGTTATCAATGGCCAAGTAACAATACTTATAGGTATATATAAGCATCTTGAGTAGCAATAACAACAAAAAATATTTGTGCGTTTTCAGATAGAGATGGATAAATATAGAAAAGAAAATAAACTGTGTGACAAAAGAATAAAGTATATCAAAAGAAATAAAATTTGAATTAACAAAATAGGTCATAAAAAACAGGTTTAAATAAAGGTCACGAAAATCTGATTAGTTACAGTATACATCTTAATTCAAGAGACAAAGCTGGTGTCTTCAAGGTATTCTCAATCGATCACAGAGGCAGTAGGTCAAGATGAAGAAATGCATGTATATATTTATTATACAACAAGGACACAATATCTCTCAATTTTGTTAATAATAATACTATTAAAATTAATGATAAAACATTCCACAGCCCCAATAAGGCTAAACTGTTATTTTATATATATATATACATAAACATACATTATTTTAAAATTATCAGAAGAAGTATAATATGGATTTGTTTTAAGTTTTTGTTTTTTCTATTATTTTTGCATTATTTTTATTCTGTCTCAGTTATTTAAGTGATAGTGCCAGCCAGTGAATAGTCTCCAAGGTTGGTATGAGTTTGTATGAAAATGCAGAATTATGAACTAACATGCTGTAGTTGTTATTGTGCTTAGGGTGTCCATTTAAAGTGATATAAGACAGACAATTAACATGACAAGATTTTTGTTTTGGACTTATGCACACGTAGAAGTAAATGAGTATGTATGCATATAAATAACTGTCTTGTTTCTAAGGGTAGATTGGGTTTTAAATCATATTGCACAATGTGACTAACTGTAGCACTTGATCTATCAATCTTAGTGCAGCATCAGGACATGCCCAGGCCTGCCTGAGATAAATGGGAGTCACACTCCTGGTTTCAATTTGGCCTCTTTTCGATATTCATATGGAACAAGCTATGGAGAAAGGGACTTCCTTGCACCTCGCTCAATGTGTCACTAATATAAGGGTGACAGAAGTTATGATGGCAGCCTCCAATTATGTGACTCACATCAATCTTGGACAGGCGGAGGCATGTATATACCAATACCACCCTAAAAATAAGGTTAGCATGTGTTTGAGTGTACGCATATCTGCATGTATTTATCAAAATTATCATAATTTATATTTTAGTTTCCTTTACTTGTTAATATATGATCAAAGATGCATCCTTTTTTCCCAACAAAAAAATTGAAGTCTTTATGCTATTTGTAAGGTCATTGAATATTTACTTACTATGCTCTTGGCTGAGAATAGTCTAATGTCAGCTATAGAGATGTGACTCTTCATTTGAGCATTTAGAACGTGACAGAAAGCTGCCACTAAATAAGATGGATGAGCGCACACATTGACCCTTTCTTCCACCCTTCCCCCTTAGTGCCACAGTGCACCCTCTTCAGTATCTTTAAGACAAAAGGCCCTCTTTCAAGATCCCAATGGCCTTCAGCTTTATTGGTGCTAACAGGTGCAGACATTTCCATCGATCGGATTCTATACCTCTTAAGCGCAAGAGCTTGCCCTCTTTGGTGAGTTAAGCGCTGGCACAGATGTCTTTTTTGTAATTGCTTCTTTGCTGTCTGCTGGGAAGGATGCAATCGGACAAGCGAACATCACCGTCAACACAGAAAATGCCGCAGCACTTATCTCAGGTTCCCTGTGGCATTTAAGAGAAACTGATATGTGCTGAGCCTGAAGACATTAACCATTTCTTTACTTTAGCTAAAATGTTCCTTTCCGTTTTGTTACAAGACAAATATTAATTATCTTTCCTTTCACTTATATTGATTTAATGGGCATAACGCCTAATAATGTTTCATTTTGGGGTAACTACACATCATGCTTAAATCACTAGATAACCTGATGTGTATTCGTCTATTAAACAAACTATGAAATTTAAAGGAACATTATAGTGTTCGGAATGCAAAACTGTATTCCCAAACTATATGGTGTCACACTGCCCCCCCCCCCTTGCACCCTTATTTTACACTCCTCTGATTCCAGGTTGGGCTCCTCTGTAGATGTAAGCCCTGGTCAGCCTACCCTCTTTCAAACATAAAGTCTTACAAAGCATGTTCCTAGCAATGAAGGGACATTTCCCACATTTCAGTATGTAGGATAACTAGGTCAGAGCCTAGCGAGGCCTGAAACATTAACTAGCAAGGCCTGAAACATTACTGATCACTGCAAGCCATAGTACACACACCAGGGATAAAATTGTAGTTGCCAGGGCAAATTTTACTTGCAGTGGCTACTGGTGATTGGAAATTTTGAGTCCTGAACTAGGACATTGCAATGTAATATTGACTGGTAGACACAACTACTATACCCAATAGAGAGATATAGGGTGAATAAATAAATAAATATATATATAGTGTAGATTTGGTTAGCCTTATTAGTCCTGTAGACAAGATGCCAAAATACCAGAGTATTGCAGTAATCAATTATACATTTTTTATTGGACTAAAATAATATTTCAAAGACAAGCTTTCAAATATTATGTTAGTCCAATAAAAAAGGTATCATTGCATACTACAATACTTTTTTCTTGGAATGTCTGTATTTACATCTATCCAGCTTTGTATTTAAATTTTATGAAACATTGTATTTTGCAATATTTTGATAGATTCATATATTTTTTTTATATTTTCATATTTTCAAATAATAATTACGGTACATTTATCCTAAAATAGTTTTTTATTTAGAACGTTTATCTAAAATATTACATCAAGGCCACAATTAGTGGTAGAGGAGAAACCGATTCTGCTTTCCTCTTTATTTTCCCTGTGTGCCATCAATTGAACTAGATTGTGATGTCATTTTTAAAAATGTTACCATACATTTTAAAAGAAAAAGAAATATCATGTAATAAAAATATTTTTTAGCTGTAGGTGAGTTTTAATGTTTTACTAAATGGTATAATATCCAGAAACATGACGTTTCAAGAATTAGAATACATTTAAAGATCGGTGAGGGATTTCTTTTTATTATTGATAGAGCGCGAAAAGCAACGTTTTTATGACATTAACACCTTTTTTTTAACAATATGATGGTAATGTTAAAATCAAGAAATACAAATGTGGAGTCTTCTTTTTTTTAATGGCAAAAAGATAAAATAGAATTTAAAACTATTTGCCTTTATACTGATGCTATCAGGGCAATATTCAATAATAGAATTGTCAAATATCAGGAACTATCAATTTCGAGCAAATCCTTTACACAAATTCTAGTTTAAATATATGGACAAAGGCATTGGTTGAATTTTGGTCTGGATGAATTCAGGTCCTTTTTACTATGTTCTATTAAGTTCAGGCACTTTTTACTGCTGATATATTATCGCAAAACGTAAATAGTGACAATCCCAAATATGAAAATCAGAATATCAGTCAAGGGCTCTTTACTTTAGTTTACCAGATAAATGTCTGATGATGACAGCCAACCGCAGCCTCCACCATAAAAAACATTACCTTTCAAATCAAAAACAAAATGAACATTGCTAAATAGTCAAATTTGTGCCTGGTAGGATGCCTTTTAGAGCTTCAGGGCAACTATGGTGTTATGTATCTAAATGGCTGGAGTATATTCTCACAGCATGTCTATCAATCAATGTCACTGCTCTCTGGGATTCCTGTAGCCAGTAATCTTCTGCATGCTAATGAGCAGTAAGTGTGCCTGCTCTGCTTACATATTTAGATATGCTTACAATGATGGCATGATCAGCAGGGGCTTAAAATGTGTATTCATTTGATTTGGCTGGTATGAGAGAAAAAAACTGAACTTCTATAGCTACTAATTAATCTCTTCGAGTGCTGTGCGGCTTATATACTAAGCAAAAAATCTTATACACTAAGCAAAAAATAAAAAAAAGCACAAAGTACAAAACCATGCTTACAATAGCAGGTCTTTGCATTCTTGACCCTTTTTTTGAGACTTTGGCCTCTCTTTTATACTTGGTTGGTCTCACTGTTCTTGGAGGGGGATCTTATTATTTTTTTTTTCCCTAAAAGTCCAATCCTCCCCTCCCTATACAAGTGGGACAGGGAGAGGATGGGGCAATGGGGTGTGTGCTAGTGATCCAATATAAATCATAGATGCCGATTATGGAAACAGCCTTCCCGAAAAGGGGGCATGCTAGCCTACCACACACATGCACAGGTGACCAGCAGCTCTGGTGGCCATCCCACCCCTTGAGATTGCCAATGTGTGATAATTAGCCAAGAGCTGTGTTTATTGGGGACATTTCTCGTGTCTCCAGAAACAGGACACCAGAAAACAAAACTGGGATAGTCTCTTTCATTCCCTTCATATTAATGTATACACCTTTTTATCTGTGTGCCTCTTTATCTCTTAGCCATCCCCAGCTCCTTAATTTTATGACGTTCTCTGAGACTCAACATTATACCTCTTTCCTAGCTTTCTTATGTCTGTCTCAAAGCAGTCCCCTCCTGCCTACCTCCTAGTCTCTCCTTGTGTCTGCTCCACCAGTTATGTGTGTCCCTCTCATTCTCCATGTTGGCCTCTCAGCCTCCCTCACCCATTTTCTAAATCAATCTCTCCCAGCTTAGGCCAACAATACCTGTGTGCCTGTCTCTCTGCCCTTATTCTTCACCCCTTTTTAGTTTCTCATTCCCTATCTCTGCTTGTGCATGTCCCTTGCATCTGTCTCTCGCAGTCCATCAGATGTTTCTTGGTCAGTGCAATTTTATGTACGTCTCACTGCCTGTCTCTGAGGCCCCTTCATATGTTTTTTATACCCCAATTCAGGTCTGTTTCTCTACACTTTGTGTCTGTAACCAGTTCCTATCTTTATGTCTCAGCCATGCCCCAAAATGTCTCATTCCTCCATTTTTCAGTTTACCACTCACATTATTATGTATCACTTTATATGACGAGGGGCCCAACCCTGCCAGTCTAATATAGAGAACAAAAGTACTGAGTACATTTCCCCACTCAGTTCTCGCTCTCATTTTATCTCCCCTCAAGTTTCATTGTGCTCTGGGGCCTCTATAGGGGGTTGCTCTGGCATATAACATAATTCGTAGCACAGGGACATTAATCACAAGCCTATCATAACACAAAGAAGCAGAGACAGAACTGAGCAGTAAAGTCCCCAGTTTTTGTGCTCTATTGTTAAAGTGAACTTGTTAATAATTATTTAACTTATCTTAAATCCATATACATTTAATAAACCATACAGCACAAAGATACATGGTGTATTAAATGTATCATATTAAGATTTCCTCACTTCCAGCGCTGCAAGCACCAAGCTTTGTGGATGTTACTCTTCAGAAAGGCCCTCCACTCTTCGTCAACTCCGCCACTGCTCTTCTTTGAGTTGCCCTGCTTGGGATGCATCCCCAAGTAGGGAAAATATCATCCGTGATGTTGGCATGCTAGGTTTGTTGCTAGTTGTGCCGGATAGAGAGTTTCCATAGCAACTGCAGTGCATGCGCTGTGGTTGCTATGGGAGGAGTGCAGAGGGACCTTCTGTGGGAGGCAATGACTAACAGCTTGGGGCCAACAATTCATGGTAGCAGCAAACAGGCAGTTTACTTTACTTACAATTTGCTTTTCTGCACTCCTCCAGCTAGGTCCCTGGTGGTCTGATAGTGTATGCAACGCTCTGCACCTCATGCAGTTTCTCTATCAAATCTTCTCCCTCGCAGCTACGGCCCTTAGTTACTGAGTCAGAGCGCATACGAGGAGATTCCCAGCCTCTGCTCTGACACATTGTGTCCCGGAAACTCAAGGAAGAGAATATCAGAATGTAACAGCAAGGTGCAGAGCACCATATACATCACCACCACCAGGAACCAGGGGGACCATGGGGTCCCACCACATAAGTAATGGAGGCAGAGTTGCAGGCGAACTCACTGATAGAGAGGGTAAATGTTTCTATGTGTGTCAGTGTATGTATCTGTAAATGTGCATCAGGGTTTATGGATCTGTGTGTGAATCTGTGCCTGTATGTCAGTAAGTGTCAATGTAACTGTGTATGTGTGTCAATCTGTGTGTGGGTCTCTCATAGTGTATCTGTGCGGATATAGGTCTGTGGGCACCTGTGTGACAATGTATGCGTGTTTATGTGTATGGAAATGTGCCCCTGTACGTGTGTGCAGCAGTGCATATGTATTTGTTAACACACATTTACATGCTATCACAAAAATTACACATAAACACACCGCTAAATTTAAACGCCAACAAACTCCTGCTTTCAGACACCAGCACACCCCTGCATTCACATGCCAACATTACAGACAAAAACATTGTCACATTCATACAATAGCACTACAAAAAAAACACATTGCATCAGTGAGCGTCAGACCGCAAGGGAGTGATTACCGTGATCTACACCTCCCGGAGGTGCAGACCACACTATCCCTGCTCACACCGTGTCCTCCCCAGGACCCAAAGGAGCAGCCCTGCAGATTGCCTGTGGCAGGGCTTAAAGCCCAAAAAAACTTCCTACCCAGCGCCTGAAACTGCATGTCGAGCATTAGGAATTTCTCATCCATGTCACGGTAATTGGTATATTAGTTGATTTTTTTTTTTAATTTTTTTTTTTTTTATCTGGTGACTTGAACTAAGCCAGCTATAAGTGAAAGAATATAGGGAACTTGTCGTTTTTTGCAACTTTTGTGAATAGATGGCATCCAAACTGCAAAAGCAGAAAAAAATTAAAACCAAATCTTGTATCAATCTTGTATCAAACAGTCACAATTGTAACATCATTTTATTTCTTTAAATAAAGCAGTGTTAAGCAGTCTTCATAGTTCCACCTTTACTTTTTATTTGAGTGTAGATGTAAAAAAATGGAATAAACCTTCGGCTTCAGAGCAAAGAACAATTTGCAGTATTGTGTGTAGCTATCAGGTTATGCCTTAACAGCGGCCCACTGTTTTGAGGATAAAAGAATGAAACTGAAACTCCCCTTTCCCTTTCTCTACCTTGATGAATGATTAAATCACAGAACAATTTAGCTAAAGCTCATCATTACATAGCTGATGCTTTTTGATGACTTGTTTGAAAGAAACCTTCCCAAAAGCTATAATGCTCATCTGTGTGTTTAATATCCAACAATAAAAATGCTCCAAACACTCATAAATGTAGTCACTAATCTAGCCACAAGTACACTGTTAAAATGAAATATTAATCTAAATGTATATCAGCTAATAAAATAATTCACAATACCTTCATGGAATATATCTATACTTATCATTTATTTAAATCATAACACAATGTCAATATATTATCTGATCCATGGGGCTGATGTCTCTATCGTTGGTAAGGCAGAAATGAAAATATAGGTTTCCTAATATTCCTGGATGTTCGGAGAGTTTTCTTAGTATAGGCAGTTTTGGTTGAGAGCAGGGGAGCCCAAAAGGTAGATCCCCAGATGTTTTAAAACTACATATTCCATGATGCTTTATCATACTAAAAGGCATGCAAGGCATCATGGGGGTTGTAGTTCTAACTTTTGGGTAGGGATCTACCTTTTGGGCACCCCTGGTTTGGAGCAAGACACAAACCAGGCCTATGAAAAGGGCTTTACAGACAAAGGCACCTCTTCACTAAATTTGAGAACTGTAAAGGAATGACAAGAGAAATTAAAACTTTAGGCAGACATAGTCAAGCTTGAAAAATTCTCCATTTCAGCATTATTTTAAGCTCATCTACTTTGGCCTAAAATGTCCTGCTCCCTTGTAAACTCTCCACAGTTCCAGATTTGGTGGATAATTCCCTGATTTCTAGTTTTACATCGGAGCATTCCTGTATTCCTTTTTTTTTTTTTTTCAAGCGGTTTATATTTGACCGTTATTGGTAATCCCTGCCTTTGCTTCTTCCTTCATTCACTGCTTTTCGACATTTATTTTAGCAAACCTTTCTAACAAGGAAACTCTAGGAAGAGAGGATTGACTAAAGCAATATAATCATGCATTATTAATGCTGAAGGCAAATTGATTTCTGCACTATAGTTCTTTGTGGTGATATATAAATCGCATGCATAGCTGCAGGCCTTGATAAACATGTAGAGAGAGGCGTCCTGCCTTCCCAGGTGAGAAGTTACTGAAACAGGCAATATGACCAAATTAATTAAACTAATCACTGAAAATATAGTGACAGTAGTATACGGAACAAACACGTTCTGTTAGAAGCTGATAATGTACAGATTGTTTATGTGCTGCAGGGATTACTACTGCATTAGCTAGCAATCGGTGGGAAAGAGATGGTGTTAGGGATTTTGCAGAGTGAACTTAGATTCACCTATTACTCAGTACAGGCTACTAGACCATTACTTGCAGATACTCAAATTTCAGGGTTATCCACCAACTAATGATTTGCTTCTATTAGTAATTTCATTTCGTACAAGTGTTTGTGACCTTTGTCTAATAGTTAAAACTGTAGAATAAATGAGATGTTGGTTTTATGCGATTTGTTTTAGTTTTTATCCCTTTATATTTACATGTAGGCAGACAGATATCTAATTTAGTCTTTAAAATGCAAATAAATAGGTTTAGTGAAAAAAAAAATACAAAATGACTGATTTTAAAGAAAGAAAAAGCATTAAAAATACAACACACACAAAACAAAAAGCGACAAAATGTATGTTCATGATTCAAGTGGTGCGCCAAAAACACGTGTTGATCTATAGATCAGTGACACTGTATTGGCAAGTGAGCTGCATAGCGATAGCTTATGAGAAATTCACAAAAACACGGCCAGGAGCAAAGACGAGGCACAGTGGAGAAGATATTTATGCATTTTAGGGCGAATTATCTTCTCTGCAGTCATTTGGGACTGAAGCTTGGATTGGGAATTATTACAACAAATATACAACGCACAGCCTTCAAGAATAAATTACAGTATAAGCACTTAAAAATGAAATAGTCTACTTGAGTAAAAAATGTACTAATTATTTCACTGTGTTCAAAACAGCTTGACTTCAATACTATAGAAGGACAATAATTAGAACAGGCATTTCGCTGTTGTAAGAATGTATTTCTACAGTAAGAGCTTTGGGATGCTAAATCAATATTGAACAGAGCAAGAAACGGTGTAGCTGTGTTATTTTTGATGATCACCTTTATCACTTTGGGTTACAGAGACATTCACCCGAAAACTAGAGGGAATTTGAAAAATAGGATACAGTCCGTGACTTTAATACTGTTACCTGCTTAAACACATCCGTGTGAAATGATTGAGGTGTCTTTGCAACCTATAACCTCCATTTCTAACTAGATTATCCTTCAACTTTAAAAACTCGGCTTCAATTTCCCTCCTACACACGTTAAAGTGAAATGTGCTCAGACACAAGAGAGTCTGATCAACTATGCCGAAATCCACTACAGCCTTGCAATTACCGAGCTGATCTTATTAAAGGAAGCAATTTCAGTTTCCTGAGGATTATAACATTTGTATCATCAAAAGAAGTACGTGTTAAACTTACAAGCGCTTAGTCCAGTCCCGTTTTATTTTACATTTAACAAAAAGCATACTTTATATTTACGTTTCAAAGTACCACTTTATGTATGGGAAAATTGTACATTTTAACTCTTCCCTAATTGCTAACATATACCAAGCATCTTTTCTTGCAAAATCACCAACTATCAAAGTTGACATTTGTCTGAAGCACAAGATGATGATTATTTAACAACTGATATTTAAAGGTTTGATGTATTTCTATCCCTCTGGTAGTTCTTTCGCATACAATACGGTAACAAAGATTTTAATTGAAGGTGTGCATAATAAAACTGATATAATGCAGGCTAGGGAGATTGGAGTTTTGTGCTGATTAGAGGAGGGAACAGTGTTAAGTATATTTTTGAAAGTACAACTAAATGGAAACCTGTGCTCCATGATCTCTATCTCACCAGCGACTGGAGAACACAGAATGTGTCTAATAGAAAATACCACTGCTTTAGTTAAAGTGAGAAATTCAACAGCGTGTCAATTCCAACCCTTTCATGCTCGCAGAACAGAGAGTGTTAAGGATTGGGGCAATAATATCTCCTGGGGGAAAACAGCACATGAGCTGCTCTGATATTATTTAAATAATTTGAAATAACAAATAAGTATGCATTCTATCCTGTCTCTGCCAGGCATGTTGCTACTTGGTATGCATTTAAAAGAAAAATCTACGCACTGTAGGATAAAACATCTTCCATTCTAAAGGCAGTGTTATGTTGGCTTCCCTGTGATTTTCACTGTGCGATATTACACCAGATTTTTTTTTCTTTACAGTAAACATAATCAGTGTTTATTATGCCCCAACACTACCTAATTTTCTTATGCTCTCCTCGCTGCGGGCATGTTGAAAGTTCCTATTGTGCAAATTGACTTTCAAGAAGAGATTGCGCGCTCTATATAGTCTGTGAGGAATATCAGGAGGTTTTCAAAGTATTAAGAATAGGGAATGACAGATGTTTTGCTCCTATTCAGAAACAAAAATGCAGCTTAACCCCTTAAGGACACATGACAGAAATATTCCGTCATGATTCCCTTTTATTCCAGAAGTTGTGTCCTTAATTTAATCGCTTTTCAATAAACAAAAATGGTAAACAATTATCAATGCAGAGATATTTTGTAAGTTGTGTTTTTGGGATATTATATATATATTTCCTTGTACAGAGTAAATGGACATTAAATATGCTTATCTGCATCAACAAAATTGAGAAATTATTAATTATACACTTGAAAGTCATCCTCTAATCCCTCTTTGCTCTCAAAATATTTTTTTTTTTTTAAATCAACGTATAGTTAGTGCATTGAACATATACCATACAATGCTTTTTACTATTAGAGTTATTCAATAAAGTGTCAATTATTGGGAGTGCAAATGTAATTCCAAATTATAGGCCAAAACGGTCAAGTGTTTTTGCAGTTTAGTTCTTTTGGCTTAAACCTCTAAATTCACATTGAAATCCTGACAATTCACACTTTATTGAATAACACTATATGCAAATTTGCAGGTGTGGTATGCTACTCAACTCAGTGATGCCAGCTATATGCCCTTAAAGCCTTTTAGAGATAAACCGTGAGTTTAAACTGGCACAATAACAAGGCATTTCCAAATACTTTATTTTATTATTTTAGGTGCAGAGTCAGAACAAACTTTCATTATAAAAGACTAGAGTCAGTAGGCTGTTGGTAAGCACATAACTATATATTTATTTGTTATTTTAATCAGCTCTGACCCTACAATTATGTTTTTTCTCACCTCACCTACATGTATACACAGGGGTGAATTTCTTTTTAAGAATAAACCAAAAGACATACTTTTCACACCATCCTGAAACTGCTTCCAATAAAAAAATTTGTCTGGTGCATCTGCAGCTACTAGGCAGGCAGGAATAATATCACCCCAATACACTGGCATGAAGCCTGTTATATTTACCGTGCCACCACCTAGAACAGTATGGGAAGGGTTGTAGAGCTTGGTCCTAGGCAGCAGTGCCCATGGGGAGACTAGCATATTAAACAAATTATGATAAAGACAAATATTTGTGTCTTTACACAGGCTCTGTATTTTCTGTGGGCACAGTTGTGTAGCATAGAAAACATTTTACACATTGTGCTGACATTCTGTGAATTTACATTCCCAAATATAGCTGCATATTCCTAACATATAATTCTGAGCAAGCAATTGGACAGATTTTTGGTATTTGCACTATGCCTTATGTACTTTTAAAATATTACACTTGGTTTTGTTCTGTAAAAACTATTCTCAAACTGTCAGAAGGATTAGCATAAAGGAATACTATATAAGCTCTGACATTCTTTATTCTAGAGATTTCTGCAATCGATGAACAAATAAGTTAAAAATTCTAAGTACTTGGATTTTGTTTTTTAGGTGCGGCGTAATATCAAATTATGCTGCATTGAAAATACATATAACTTACCATGACACCATAAGAATATACTGATTTTGGTGTTTTTTGTTTAATTTTAGATTAAACTATTTAAAGTCCATATTCATGCCTAGCACATACTATTTTTTAAAAACAGTTCCGTATATAACAGAATTAATTTTAGGTTACTTAATAATTAGATGAAATTTAATTAATATAACATAAAAAACATGCGCCTGGGTCAAATATGCTTTGTTTTGTTGTAAAGTAAAATTCCACGACAATATAAAAATGGTAACTGCCACTGAACATTTTTTATTTGCAGATAATGACTAATACGTTGCATACAATTTTAAATGTTATATAAATTAGATATAAAACTGTAAACCCCTGTAGGATTTTTTTAACAGTTATGAAGCTTTCAAGAAATCCACCATGATTAATTAGTCACTAAAAATTCTGTAGGGCACAAGTACTAACAAATTTATAGTATATTTAAGTCCAACTTACGTTCACATGTATCTCCTTTTTGCTGGTATCCTGCTTTGCAGATACATTTCCCGATGGGAACCAACCACTCGCCTTCAGCACTGCAATGCATCCTGGGAGAATTCTCGGCTTCTTCTTCAGCATGGCTGACACAAGTTCCATGTACTTCAACTAAAGATGAGAATTCTGAGCCAGTAACTGTGTCTGGGAAAACCGCTAAATTCTCAATAATGGTCCAGCATTTTTTGTAGTAAACTTTCACAGAAACCAGAGCAATGCAGGCTCCAACGTCCTGAAATGCCAGGTAAAATCCTTTTCTGGAAAGAGGTCCAATCTCACGAACCTCTGTGTTAAGTTTCATTTTTCGTTCCCCAAGGTCTCCTTGGGTAAAACTTTCGTCTGCAGCAATAGTATCTATTTTCACGTATTGATTTTCTCTAAGGTTTCTGCCAGTATCGTAATCTGTTTCGTAATAATACAAGTTAAAGGTTTCCTTGCAAGTTCCCAGAACACCAGGAAGACTATTACAATCTCTTAACGTGAACTTCAGCTCAACAAAAATCCTTTGTGCGTTCCCCTTTGAAATCCAGTTAGTCCGCAGCCAGTTGTTCTGGTTGGGTTCCAAGACTTGACATACCTGATAAGTTCTAATTGGTGTGTAATTTTCATCCAATCCACTGATTTCTTCCCACTGGAAATAGATGAAATTAATATCAGCAAATGTAACAAAGAAAACATTATTTAACAGGAGCCTTTTCTGATCTGTTAAAGGCCTTGTTCCCCTGTAGCCAACATATTGACATCATTTACGTACAATGTGATCAGTACATGATATTTCCAGAAATTAGCATTTTATAAAGAGTATAAAAAGGGAAATTTGGTTTATTAACTAACACAACAAGATCTGGCTGAATGCAGAGGGAAACAAAATGATTTGGCGCACATTTTACCTTTTTGTGCACACGCTTGGTTTTGAAAATAGGTATATTAAATAACTGATTAAATATCTATACATTTTAGGTCTCTATGTTTTAATTATAAGCTAGTCTTCATGGGACCGGGAGTCACCTCCATATAAGTTTAATTTTAGCCATATGGTACTTTATTAGTAATGCGGCACTTATTGTTGGATGGTGGCTGCATTGTTGATAGTAGGGACAAATGACTGAAAAATCTGGTGGTTTCACAGATCAATTTAAAAATGTGGAGGAACACTTTCAAATATACTATTTTCAACATTCTATCAGTAAGAGAAGTCATGTATTTTAATCAACACAAATACTAGAAGGAAATAGTATTTGGTATAGTTGACAAAAATACCCATGTCCAATTGTGCATTTCAAAGTAATGAATTCAATCTACAGTGTATTAACTGTACACATTGAAATTAACCCTTCTCTCACTGCATGATTTCCAAAATATTTTCACTTGGGGGGAGTAGTTCTTTACTGTGATGCATTGCACTGTAAAATACACATTAAAAAAATCCCATTCAGTTTGCCCTTTGAATTTTAAGCTTAGGGTAAGCATATAACATACATTAACCAAGCCAAAGGAAAGAAACAGTTTGCAAGGGATAAATCACTAAATTATTATAGAACAGTATGAAGGAGCAAAGTATTGAGTTGACACTTGATAAATGTGAGTCTAGATTTGCTCCAGCTTCCTTATACTTAAAGAAATGAATTATAAGCTGTATTTCTGAAAATGTAGGATGGGAGAATTGGGAGCTAAAGAATAATGTGACCAGAAAGAAATATGAATCACCCAATATATAAAGGATATATATTAGGAGTGATTCATTCTTCTTTTTTTCTGTTTGCATCATGCTTTAGCTATATATATATATATATATATATATATATATATATATATATATATCCAAGAATACTTTAGCATGTATCAGTGCCTCATTCCCTATTCATTATTTTGATTATTTAGCATTATTTTACTAATTAAATACACATTTGCAAAATAAGTGCCTGAAGTATAATTTAAGACAGTTTGAACTAACCTTAACGTTATAAAACTTAAATAAACATTTATGTATGTGATGTCCTTACTTTTATCAAATTTTACATAGTATTATGGAATTGTGAGGATTCTTATAGTACTGAGTACTATTGTGTAGTGTGTAGAGAGATGTGTATGTGTTATGTGTCTATACCAGTTTTTTGTTTTTTTAATTTATAAAGGGTCTGTAGGATTATCATGTGAAATTGACTAAAAAGACGTAATAGATTTCCTTGGATCCAAACTACAAATTTTTTTTTATTTATTTTTTTTAATTCCTTTCTGATGTTTTTTCTCGTTCAATGTTTTTGTTAAGAAAGATAAAGAGAAGATATCTCACATATTTTTAGTCGAACATGAAAAGATCCAAAATCCTTGAAGAGAATTTGACTTTAATCCATGAACAACAAGACGTATTAGCGATACCCTAGTACTTATTTACTTTGTGCGACCATTGTTATGGATATTCAGGAGGTCACATAGCAACTGATAGGATGGAATCCCATCACAAAACTAAAGTTAGAAAAATAACTAAAGTAAAATCAGACTTATTATAAATGTGATCACACTAAACAAAAATAAACCATTAAACAACATGGTTTTGCAATTTGGGTTTCTATGGCTATAATGTCATATTAAATTTTCTAAATATGCATTATTAAGAAGACAAAATATGTACTCTGATGGTATGTATAATTGCTTAACAGTTTCAAGGATACTGTGTTCAGTTGAGTATGCGGAGCTCAAGAGATTCCAATATCTGATAGTTAATCCTCTGCCCCGTGGTAATTATCTCCTAAGTACTGAACTATCTGTAGCATGCTAACGTGTCGTATTTAGCATCCGGAGAAAGTCAACTACAACACACACATTATCATATTCAAATTCATGTACTAAATGTGAATGTGACCATTTTGTGTACTGATATCTGAGACTCCAGGATATATCTAATAAATGTAGTTTTTACAGAAGTCTGTAACCACTTATACTGCATAGGGAAACAATCTATTTTAAGTAGGAGAATATTTACTGTGTAATAACACTTTAATTTAGATTGCATCAGGTGTGATACGTGGATATCAGCAATATATATAAAAAAAAATTACTTTTCTTTATTATAATATATAGACATTTATGGAAGCATGTGAAACTGATTTGCAGCAAAATATATTTTTCTTAGTGGTATATAAACAGGATCTTACCCCACTGGAGGGTGTAGATATCCATTCCAGTTCTGTCTGTTGTGCTTTGGAATCCAGCAAAATAACTGAAAAATAATTAATGGCAAATGTATTATTTGCTTATTTATAGTTCTTGAAACATATCTTTTGCATTTGGTTAGTACAAAGACTACCCCATATGAAAAGAAAACTATTTTCAATTATTATAAGCTTGTTTACTATGGCATCATAAATTATTATTTTTTTATTATTTTACACCTACATCAATGCTGGATTCTATAAATATGTGCAATTGGCATTGATCGTAAAAAAAAAAACACAGTGTATATTAATTTCAACATATAACAAAAACGTAATTTTTATGAATATGCAAAAAAAAAATTTCAAAAATTATATATAAATCTCTACTTGAACTCTCTATATATACACAAACATACTTTTAACTACACCGACTTTACACATATTATGACTGTGACTCATAACTAATGTCACTAAAGATGAGTACATAATACTGTTCAAAATAGAATATTTAGGGCTTGTGTCAACTTTTTATAGACAGCAGTTTATTTTCTATGTAATGATTTATTAAGAGCCAACATTTGCAAATGAAAGTCTAACAAGTAATGATAGATTTTGATACAAAGTTTTACTTAAACCGGTGATAAATTGCTGATATTCTTTAACCCCTTAAGGACCAAACTTCTGGAATAAAAGGGAATCATGACATGTCACACATGTCATGTGTCCTTAAGGGGTTAAATAGAGTAAAAAGGTATACTAGCCATTCTCTACAGCAAAAGTTGCCAGCAATATATAACTTCAAAAATCTGCTGCAAGTTTTATACTGAGTGCACAATACAAAAATCAATACTGAAAAATATCACTGGGTCTAATAGCAGAAGTAATCCATTAAATAACTGGAAATACTAAATTACATATGAACACTGTGGATCATATCAGTTCATGAACTACTTTTTTCGTTTTATACTATTAGAATATAAAATATTTTTAAAATAATTAAAGAAACACTTATGAGTAAATATTAATAGTATAA
Source organism: Pelobates cultripes (assembly GCA_933207985.1). NCBI lineage: Eukaryota > Metazoa > Chordata > Amphibia > Anura > Pelobatidae > Pelobates > Pelobates cultripes. The sequence continues at coordinate 286,396,473 of OW240913.1, forward strand.
ATTTTTTTTATATATAACCAATGCAACATAAAGTCATGTCTCATAATTATTTTTAATAATTTTATATGTTTTTTAAACCATTTAAATTTTATACATATTTATATATATATATATATATATATATATATATATATATATATACACACACACACACACACACACACACATACATATATATATATTTATGTATATATATATATAAAATATATATTATCAAATGTGTATAAAATGCAAATAATGTATAAAATATGTAAAATATATAAATATATATTTGTATATATGTAAATATACACACACACATACATACATATATATATATCACACTCTACTGTGTGTAAGAATGTTTCACAGTTCGAAAATTCGGAACAAATACCCTACGGCCCTAATAAAGGTGAAAACTGATAATTGTCTGTGATCATGCTTTATCCAAGGGTTGAGAGCTAGAATCTGGGCACACAACACTGAGTTATAACCCCCAGCTGCTGGTGACAGCCAGCAGGGCTAGAATATGCTGCACAGAATCAATCTCATCTTTGAACAAAAACATACCACACAGTATGCAAAAACATACAGACCTAATCTGTGAAAAAGAAACTGACATTCTCCAACAACACACTTTCTCCTCCCTAACATTCTTGCATAAAATGTTCACATCTGCTGGGAGGGATGTAATAATAAGACAATTCCAGGGTGCTCAAAAATTCATTATTTAGATGTTCACCCTCACCTGACAGTGTTTTCTCCTCTGCATTGGCCTAAATATCTGCCTGATCAATGAGAACTATTATAAGGTGATGTGCTATGTATGTTTACCAGTGTGAAAACAAACAGTGCATTCGTAGATCAATTTACCTGATTAATTCTGTCATGGCTAAAAAGCAATTAAATGAATAAATATTCTTATAATCCTGATAATAAATAATATATGTCTGCTTTTGTTTTGTATTGACAGAATAATTTATATTTTAATGCTGGTGTTACTTTGAAATCTGGTACAAATGGATTAATTATATATAATATATACTACTTCAAAAATAATATAGTTATGAGCTGTCTTAATTAGTCATATCTTCCTTAAGGTGTCTGTCGTTGCAGCTGGTCAAATTGTGTATGCTTACATAATTTTATTATTAATTATATATATTATTGTATATATCAGCCATGCTGGTGTTATTTTCTTAGGTGATGCTGTTCAGTGTCCCTGATTGCCATTATTCAAGCTTAGTATGTGTGTCATGAGTACCCCCCAAAGCAGATACTTCCACATCGCTACCCTGATGTAATGCTTCAACAATGAGACGTGTGGATTCAAGCAGAAGGAGCAGAAATAGATATATTTCGCCTCCAAGCGTTTGGAGACTGATCTTTTCCACTGCCATCCAAATTCTCAGGACAGCCCAATGTAAAACCTGCTTCCAGGAGAATGCAGCAGCCTGTCTTTATCTGCTGTCTGATAATGCAGTTTGGGTCCTGTTTGGCTGGATCATTCAATGCTGACACAGAGCTGTGATCTGCATAATGCATCCCCAGGACTCTGGGGGCACTGTGTGTACCGCAATCTTCCCCTGTACCTAGACAGGGGCTGAGGGATGACTTCACTTGAACTGCTGCACCTATCCTAAAGCTTCGTCTCAATTCCCATCCAACTCTCCTGAAAGTTTAATCAACACCCCCTCCTCCCCTCATCCCTTGGAGCAGCACCCTTCTGCGATTTAATTCCCAGGACTCGTAGTCTTCTCCCTTTATCAATAGGTGCAGATGAACTGATCCATTCTTATTCCTAAACCTTATTAATGGATACATTAACATTCCATGACTGACAGTATCTTGGTTATGCCTTGGGAAAAGAAAGATTATAGAGAGAAATGCTGTATAAAGCCTTTGAGTGATAAATCCTTAAAGTATTAAAATGAGCACCCAATGAATCTGATAAGCCTGGACAGCAGCCTATTGTACAGTACAGGCATCCAGATATATTGTATATGCATCTCATGTTTACTATAGCCACACAGTAAATATGTGGATAATTTGTATACCTTTGTCTCTGTGTACACAAGAGAATATTTTAGCAGAAAGAAGGTGACACATGAAGTTTGCTCCAGCACTATTACCGTTCACTATGCTCCTTCTACAGGCACTGCATGGTACTGGGGCTCTACCTGAAAATCTGGATTGCCCTGTGACAGTGATGTCTAGCTAACCCTGGCGCCCCATTCATTTCTGATCTACATTGCCCAGCTGAGGCTGAGCATGATGGGGGATGCAGTTCAGCACCATGTGGTGTGCCAAGGTTATGCACTAATGCCCTAGCTACGACATGAGGTCTACCTGCATTAAGACAGGAGCCAGACGTTGCAGCCATATGTTTTTGCAGAGGTGTTGCAATCATTAGCAGTAATTGATTGTGACACTTGTGAAAAAAAACAAAAACAGGCTGCATCCTTAAAACCGACAAAGCCCTGCACCTTATAGCGTGACACCCCATCCTTATAAGTGTGGGTGCAGTGCAGCTCAGCTGGAATAATGCCCCTCCATTAACACTGCCCCTTTGCAGGGTACCTCTATGTCCATGACAAACAATGCTGGCGATCACACTGCATGGCACAAGTGGAAAGTATGAGACACAGAAATAAAATAAAAGCCTTAGGAAAACCCCATGACATGACCCAGCTCTCTACAGTAATCAGGCTGGCAAGGAGTAGCTCCCTAAACGGAATATTATAAATAGAGCTGATACTTAATATAACTAAACAACCTACCTCTCTGGGGACAATCCTTAGCGTAGTGGCTCTTCTTTCTTCCCATGACGTGAAAACTCAGACACTTTCTTCATAACAGAGACAACTCTCTCCATCCACTTCTTCCTCATACTGTAACATATCCCCCCCCTCCAGCCCCCATACACCCTCACATCCCACCATACCCCTTTAGACCCCCATACTCTCTTATATGCCTCTTATCCCCTCAAAACCCTCAGGCTCCCCATACCCCCTCAGGCTCCCCATACCCCTTCAGGCTCCCCATACCCCTTCAGACCTTTACTCAAATATAGGTAAAATCATTCAATAAAAACTAGGAAAACAGAGGGGAAAGGGTCACATGAGAGAACAATAAAAAATAATAAAAACTTTGTATTTCTCTCCATGCAGCAGAATGAGAGGAGCTCACTTACCTTCCTTCACTGACTGGGATCCCACCATGTGTGCAAAGCCAAGCAGGCAGCCAGCGAGGGTAATCCATGGAGGGTACCAGAGCCGTACAACCATTGTGCATGGGTCAGGGTGATGGTGTTAGTAGGGATGCTGGCTGCCTCTGCTTGCTGGGAGTTACTGTGGACGTGGAAGCCTGGGGCTCTCTCAGTATTGCTCTCTGTGGAGATAGGTGTGAGTGTGTGTCACATTGCACCGGGGCACGGTACGACCTCCTCAGTGCCAGCCAGCCTGCCGGGCGGGCGATGTGCTCAGTGCCAGCCTGCCTGCCTGCCTGCCGGTGTGGCGATGTGCTCAGTCCCAGCCTGCCAGCCCTCTGACTGCTCCACACTCCAATAATATCAATTAGGAGGACAGGGAGGGGGCGGGGCCGCGGCGAGAGTGACAGCGCTCGGCCGCCAATCATAGCTCGGGGCAGGCTGGACGGACAGCCAATCACGGGGAGGAGAGATAGAATAGTCTCCGGCTCGGCCAATGGGAGCTCGGCCTGCTCTGGTCCAAGCGTTCCATCTGGACCTCCTGCCTCAGCTCCCTCAGCTAAACTTCCAGTAGTAGAGCTCCTGCTCCGCCGAGCCGCTGCCCTCAGCGCTGCCCGGTAACAGGATACCACACACAGCCCACGGCTTCAATGAGAGCAGCGCTGGAGAACGCTAAACTATTAACGGGCTCCTGCTATTTAATATCTGGGCTCCTGCTCAGGTCACCCAGTGATGGAGCTCTGGTATCTGGTATTTAATATCTGGGCTCCTGTCACCCAGTGATGGAGCTCTGGTATCTGGTATTTAATATCTGGGCTCCTGTCACCCAGTGATGGAGCTCTGGTATCTGGTATTTAATATCTGGGCTCCTGTCACCCAGTGATGGAGCTCTGGTATCTGGTATTTAATATCTGGGCTCCTGTCACCCAGTGATGGAGCTCTGGTATCTGGATCGGGCTCCTGTCACCCAGTAGTTCTGGTATCTGGTATTTAATATCTGGGCTCCTGTCACCCAGTGATGGAGCTCTGGTATCTGGTATTTAATATCTGGGCTCCTGTCACCCAGTGATGGAGCTCTGGTATTTAATATCTGGGCTCCTGTCACCCAGTGATGGAGCTCTGGTATCTGGTATTTAATATCTGGGCTCCTGTCACCCAGTGAGGGAGCTCTGGTATCTGGTATTTAATATCTGGGCTCCTGTCACCCAGTGATGGAGCTCTGGTATCTGCTATTTAATATCTGGGCTCCTGTCACCCAGTGAGGGAGCTCTGGTATCTGGCTATTTATATCTGGGCTCCTGTCACCCAGTGATGGAGCTCTGGTATCTGGCTGTTTAATATCTGGGCTCCTGTCACCCAGTGATGGAGCTCTGGTATCTGGTATTTAATATCTGGGCTCCTGTCACCCAGTGATGGAGCTCTGGTATCTGGCTATTTAATATCTGGGCTCCTGTCACCCAGTGATGGAGCTCTGGTATCTGGCTATTTAATATCTGGGCTCCTGTCACCCAGTGAAGGAGCTCTGGTATCTGCTATTTAATATCTGGGCTCCTGTCACCCAGTGAGGGAGCTCTGGTATCTGGTATTTAATATCTGGGCTCCTGTCACCCAGTGATGGAGCTCTGGTATTTAATATCTGGGCTCCTGTCACCCAGTGATGGAGCTCTGGTATCTGGCTGTTTAATATCTGGGCTCCTGTCACCCAGTGATGGAGCTCTGGTATCTGGCTATTTAATATCGGGCTCCTGTCACCCAGTGAGGGAGTTCTGGTATCTGGTATTTAATATCTTGGCTCCTGTCACCCAGTGATGGAGCTCTGGTATCTGGTATTTAATATCTGGGCTCCTGTCACCCAGTGATGGAGCTCTGGTATTTAATATCTGGGCTCCTGTCACCCAGTGATGGAGCTCTGGTATCTGGCTGTTTAATATCTGGGCTCCTGTCACCCAGTGAGGGAGCTCTGGTATCTGGTATTTAATATCTGGGCTTCTGTCACCCAGTGATGGAGCTCTGGTATCTGGAATTTAATATCTGGGCTCCTGTCACCCAGTGAGGGAGCTCTGGTATCTGGCTATTTATTATCTGGGCTCCTGTCACCCAGTGATGGTGCTCTGGTATCTGGCTGTTTAATATCTGGGCTCCTGTCATCCAGTGAGGGAGCTCTGGTATCTGGTATTTAATATCTGGGCTCCTGTCACCCAGTGATGGAGCTCTGGTATCTGGCTGTTTATTATCTGGGCTCCTGCCACCCAGTAATGGAGCTCTGGTATCTGGCTATTTATTATCTGGGCTCCTGTCACCCAGTGAGGGAGCTCTGGTATCTGGCTATTTATTATCTTGGCTCCTGTCACCCAGTGATGGAGCTCTGGTTTTTAGCTGCTTTTTACTGTCTGGGCTCCTGTCACTCAGTGATGGAGCTCTGGTTCCTGGCTGCTATTTACTGTCTGGGCTCCTGTCACCCAGTGATGGAGCTCTGGTTTGTGGCTGCTATTTACTGGCTGGGCTCCTGTCACCCAGTGATGGAGCTCTGGTTCCTGTCTGTGCCTGATTAAGCAGGCTAACTGGTGAGGTGTTACTGTCCCATTCACTGGTTGAGCCAATAAAACAGTGGAGCTGTAATGGCTAAGCAAGTGTCCCCATTCATTGTGTGTGCTAACAGCAGGGCAACAGACCAGCAAGCCCCTTTATTGGAGGCAATGAGCTGTGACTGGCCGCAGGCTGAACAATGCAATATAGCAGGGACTCTCACTGAGCAGACATAACTGATAATCAATGGCTCTGGACATAACTATTAGTAATATTAAGCATGCAGTTATATCATATGGAGCTTGCATATTCCAAAGTGCAGTACAACACACTGACAGTGATAGCACACCTAACCTCTGAAAATATCATTATTATTATTATTATATTTTTCACATGCCTGTATTTATTATAGTGATGTAAAATGCACTTGCAAGGATAGCAAATCCAATTGACAAAGGGAGCTGATAATCAATGGCTCTGGAAATACGGTAACTATTATTAATATTTATAATATTACATCATTAGTAAGGAGCTTGCATATTCCATATCGCAGTACAACACACTGACAGTGATAGCACACCTCACTTCTAATCAATATCACTAAAGTAGCATTATTATTACATTTATCACATGCCTGCCTATACTATAGTGCTGTAAATGCACGTGCAGAGATAGCATATCCCACTGAGCAGGGGAGCTGATAATCAATGTCTCTGGATATAGCATTTTTATTATTATTAATTAATAGTGTAACAAACCTGCATATTCCACAATGCTCTATTACACTATACTGCACTATTAAACTATGTGTGAAGATGATTAGGAACTATTGAGACCAGGCACAATTTTCCTTTTGGAGGAGTTCACTAGCTATTATATATCTGAATTAAGTATAAGTGGAAAGATTAGCTGGGAAAAAAAGTGAATGCATATTTAATTTTCAAAGGGTAATAATCACGGATGTGAAATGTTGTCAAATTTACTATGTAAGCTAAAAGTATTGCACTTTCTGTGATAGGTTCTGAGTCAAACAGTGATTTTATATTAAATATTGCAGAGACCCCACATCCAGTAATCTGCAGTTCACTGAGATGACAACTAGTCTTGTAACTACCCCATATGCACAGTAACACACACACTCACTTTGCACTCAGCTGAACACTCCACCATCAATGCATTACTGGCACAATATGTGTCAATTTGGATGGTATTTAAGTCAAGCAGCAGCTTTTGTACCTGTGAACATGCTGTTTTTTTCAGGCCTACAGGTGAGTGTCTTTGTATTTTAAAAAAAAACAGCTAATATAATTTTAGTTTCAATTAATATGTATCAGGTTTCTTAAGTGTAAGTCTATAAATCCAAAAAATTTAATTAACACATAACTATGTTCTTTGGCTATTTGTTCTAGTGAATTTTCTGTGTAGATATTAAGTTTATCGGTTTTTAGAACTGCACCATGCATAGTTTTAGTATTGTCATTAAGGTTACATGAATTACTTTGGCTTTTCTTTAAACTGTCTCTTTCTTTAACATGAAGTATACATGTGTACCTCTTGTCTCAAATCCCCATTGTATTGTTTAGATTGTAAGCTCACGGGCTGTCTAGCTAAGCACTTTGTATAAAAGAGCTCCAATGGCTAGTTATTAGCTTACCGGCAGGGCTCTCTCTACCTCTTGTAATTGTCTGTGTATATTGTACGTTCTCCACTAATTGTACAGCGCTGCGGAATCTGTTGGCGCTTTATAGATACCAGTAATAATAATAATGTGTACAACCCTTGAATTAATATTCTTTATGCTCATAGACACAGATAACAGATATTCTGCAGTATTTACAGGGAGGATCAAACCTAGATGTTCGCTATCTCTAATAAATCATAGTAACCTGTCTTCATTTCAGGTATGTTTCTTTCAAAACTGCAAGTTGTGTAGCTGAGTGACATTGATAAATAGATTCCTCATGTCTTTCTTGAGCATGCAGATAACAGTTTACTATAGACTTTGTTAAAATAATCATACATTTTTTTGCTTTGTTTTGTTTCCTGTTCACTTGCAAACGCTTCATTTACTATGGTGATTTCAAGCAAAATAAGATTGATCAGACCTCTCTAAAAGAAAGTGTATGGCATACACACATACACACACATACACACACGTTCCAGATATTCTCTCAATGTGATCTCCAGTAAATCAGCAAATGCATTTATATTGCATTGCTGTACATGTCTTCTCTATTTCAATCAATACCTTCATATTTGATCTCTTAATATATGATATCACAAATAATGCGGAATTGTACATTTACCCTGAGAAGCTCAAAAACAAAATGTCAATCAAGAGAGATTTCTTTCTACTCATCTTATAAATGTGCTTTTAGAAGTATCCTTGTATTCATCTCTCTTTCTCCTAACAACCTTCTATAGTATTTAGCTGTAGAATAACATACCTTATTACTAAGCAAGAGTATTAGGCATATTAAACTTCAAGTGTAAGGTTAAATAAATAATATAAATCACAAACTACTTTTGGCATGTAATGCAGGCAGCTGAATATTATGAATGCACATACGTTCAGGTATCATAGGTCCTTAGCCTGTAATACCTTTGAGTAGAATGTACTGTTGGATATTGAATATGCATGTATTTGTTTTTGCTCCGTAAACAGAGTTGTATAGATCTGTCAAAGCTTGTGTATTGCACCTTGATGTGATTATTAATATTATTCACACTTTCACAAAAAAAATAAATTAAATATTAGTAATAATAAAAATAAATGTAAAAAAAAATATGTATATATATATTATATAGAGAGAGGGAGAGAGTGTGTAAATATATATTAGTAAAAGGGAATACTAAGCTATAATTCGTGAATAATTTTCTGTATATATTATTTATTCATCCATCAAATTTTCTGTTCAGTATAGTTTCTTGAAGAATGTGGACTTTCTAATCAATTTATCCAGTATTGTTGGGGGTTTCAAAGCAAAGCAGGGCTCAGATTTACCTTGTATTCAAAACGTACAGCATCATTATCCACTTGTCACCCATTTGTTCTGGGGTATTTGCATTCCTGAAGAGTAAGCTAAGAATCCCAGGAGCTTTTAACACTGTAAACTAAAGAATATGTTGTTATCGTTGTATCTTTGGAGCTGCAGTTAAGCACTATCCAAGGAAAATGGATGAAATCTGCTCTCGTTGAAACACGCAGTATGCGAGTGTGTATGCGTTTTTGTTTGATGCAAACAGAGCAGTGTATTTTTTTAAATCTATATATAGGTTGAATTTGAAGAGATTCAGAGGTTGAATGTAATAAAGTGTTTTTATTTCCTCTTTCTGAATCAATGTACTGTAGGTGATTATTTTAAAGTCTTTTACTTAGAACTATAATTTAACAAGAGAATGGATCGAGAGGCAATCTAGTCTTGTAACAACTTCAGACAACAACCCTCAAATTATCATGGTATTATTACATGATTGTGGATTGTTCTAGAGGTAAAGACGCAAGGGCATGAATGTATTTAGATTTTTGCTATGTAGGCCCTGTTCACACTACCTCACGTACATTTTATCATAATCATACTTAAATATGTCCCTTACAGAAATATATATTGTGTGAGCGCATATATGTATATATAGAAGGGATATGTATTATGTGTTAACATTTATGAGCTAGTACCGTAATTTGCTTGAATGTGTCATGACTACTTGAATGCATGAATAGGAATGTATGAATAGTGTGCAAGAATTAATAATAAAGTATTTAACCAGAAAATTTATATTCACATTACTCTGGTTTCCAAGTACATCTTGCCCAACATCCAGGGCAAAAAAAAATTGTTACTGTTACCCAATTAAATGGTATTGGTTTTATCTACTTCGGAAGGATGAAGGTTTCGCCTGCCAGGATTTGAACCTACAATATCCAAGGGTTGAACAGATTCTAGTGTTGATCCAGTTGCCCACTGAGCTATCTCACCAGTTTATTCTTTAATATGTTTCATAAATACCCAACTGTAGGCTCGTTACAAACCTTGGATGAGATTTTCCAGCAGAGGATGGTTTTACTCTGCATACTGAATAACAATTATCCCGCAGATTCCTACGGCGGGATTGCTATTGTCTAAATAAACCCTTACTCTGCTAAGAGAATCCAACCCCGAGTCGGTACATAAATGCCAAATGTTGTTGCTATTAACAACATTTAGTAGTTAGTAACAGCTAATAATTACTGACTGGTTTTCAATCATGGTGCTGTTTTTTTACTGGCTGACCTACGATAACGTCTACTTGCAAAGATTCTGACTACTTGCACATTAGGGATTTGCTGGTAAAGCACAGAAAAACATACAGCAACACCACTCTGTTAGTAAATAAAGACTATACATGTGCATATGTACTTCACTCTGTGGTTGACCTTCGCAGGAAACAGGTACGATGAATACAATGTATTAAGCTGTGCTTTTGTGCTATACCTGATATATAGATAGATCTTTTGGGGTTAGTTTATTTTATGTGAATTGTTCAATTAATGTTTGTTTGATATCATGTGCCAGGCATTTTAGGAAGTAGCAGCTAGGTTGGCCAGTAAAACATAGCGACAAGATTGTACCTATTTAATATTTGGCATTGCATAAAAAATGGTATTTGCTAATGGCTATTACTTTTACAGCTAATGATAAGGTTTCAACTCTGTAGGAAACCATAGGAAATCATTCATTTGGAAAGTATAGAAACCATTATCACCATTATTCACTAAATTATGTATTCTAAACCTAGTAAGACCAGACAAATGGTAATACTAGACAAGTGGCAAAAAAGTAACACAATATAATGCTCTCTTCTGTGGCTCTGAAAGTGAAACAAAAATTTTAAAGTGATGAATGCTGGGGTTTGTCTGACTCCAGCGTTTATTAACAAGCTGTCTCCAACCCAACTAAATTATTAAAATAATAAGAGGAATTCCACTGGAACTTGCTATAAGCAGGGAAAAACCTCATATAACCTCTATTAATCCACATGGGCTTTTGAGGGAAAACATACTGGTTAGGGCCCTGACAAGTGGACTCTACCCCATCCTCCATCTTGTGGGTTGTAATTATTAGACCAGAGGATACCCATCATTTTATTAAAAAAAACTATTATTTCAATGCCCAGGACAACCTCTTAGTTAACCCTCCAAAGAGACTCATTAACATATACATCTTGTTTGATTTAGATTTTTTTAGATTTTTTAAACTTGCGTGTTTTTTTTTTTTTTTTATGTGGTAAGGTTTTGAGTCCTTCTTAACTACATTAAAGGGACTCTTCAGTGCCAGGCAGTGCCCCTCTCCCTCCCATCCCATGTTAAAACCCCTTCAGTGACTTACCTGAATCCAGCGCCAATGTCCCTCGGTGCTAGGTCAGGCTCCGCGTTAGCCGGTGGGGAGACCTAATGGGCATGTGCGGCAATGGGCGCGCGGGCATTAGACCTCCCCATAGGAAAGCATTATTTAATGCTTTCCCTTGGGGATTCCAGCGACGCTGGAGGTCCTCATGCATAACGTGTGGACGTCCAGCGTCGTTTAAAACACTTTTCTGGTTTTAAGAACCCGGACGTCCCAGTGGCTGTCTGGTAGAGAGCCACTAGAGGATGACTTAACCCTGCAAGGTAATCATTGCAGTTTATAAAAACTGCAATAATTACACTTGCAGGGTTAAGGGTGATGGGAGTTGGCACCCAAACCACTCCAATGGGCAGAAGTGGTCTGGGTGCCTGGAGTGTCCCTTTAAGTCAGTAATCTGGATAGGAATTTAAAGAGTTTAACTAAACAGGCATTTCTGGACATTGCAACAATTGACTTATAAACAATGATTCTGTTTATTACTTCAGGCTTTGCATTTTATACATATAACATTTCTTTGACAACTTCAATTTGAGTTAGCTATATTATTTATAGTGGTCATTAAACAATAATGTTCTTAAGTGAGAAATGGTTTGCAATTTCAATTTCATAATAATTATATATTTTTCTCCAGTTCAATATTTATTAAGATTTTATGAAATGCAGTAACAAGTGCAGTACCAAGTCTAAATTATACAGAATGTTGGAAAAAAGAGCATATAAGAAGCATTACTGATTGTTTAGGAAACATTTGTTAATATAATTATGTAAGCTAATGTTATATATTTCAAATAATAATAATAAAAAACAAGGTTCTTGGTGCACCTTTGATACTTCACTTGGGATGGCTGGCACAGTTAGTGCCCATAACAATGATCTCTCTGTATCGATCTCATTGCAGGTAATCTTGTTTTTCAGCAAAAGCCTATTTGACATCCCACCCTGGGCCTATATCTTACTCCCCCTTCCCCCTCCACTTACCAAAATCTCTGTGTCTCTCTCATTCCTCTCCTCGTAGTTCTGTAGTCTAGAATAACCATGCTGAATCATTAAATGTGTGTATTGTTCTTCACCATTTCTATACAATCAAATGATGCTTACAATAGGGGCAAGATGAATGTGACAAAAATGTTCAGCATTCCTACTGAACGATTATTTCCATACAACCTCACAACACTATTTTAATGGGTATGTGTGTATGTTGCATTGGAACTTAATGCCATGGAATCCCTAGATACTAGACACTTATTTTATGTAAAATAAATATTAATAGGCACTGATTTTTTTCAATTAAATAATGATTAGTTGTTTTTTTAGACAGATGATAATAAGCAATATAAAACCATAAAAACTATACCTTAATAGACCTATGGCACTGGCAGATTTCAGTTTGTTTAAGAGCTGTGACTAATTTGTAGAATTATCTGAATATGCTTTCATTGTGGTAAATTAGGGTAGACATTTTTGATCTTCACCTCAGCAAAGGAGCTGGAGCACAAACATATACTGCCTTGAGAAACAAATGTCTCAGCTCTAATCTTGCACACCTTAACTGTAATATATCTGACACCTTATTCCGAAGTTGAGGGGAAAGAAAAGAGAACAATGTTATTGCTGTGAAAAATGGAGTATTCTTAAATGCTTGCTGTTTTATTATACCATTAGTCCAATAATAAAAGTATTACTAGAGATTGCAGTAATCTGCGCTTTACATTCACTGTTAACTCAGATGTTTTCTTTAATAGAAAGGTAACAACTGGCCCTGAATATTTTACTTAACTGGCCATAGATATTTTTATTCACTTGAATAAGTGACAGTTATTGTACATTTATCACAGCTACAAAAGGGCACCTGTGGGAATATAATCTAGAGCAGCATTGTGCTGTATTTCAGTGGAAGTTATGGATCTATGTGTTTCCATGCCTTTAGCACTGAATATCCTCGGCTTTCTATATCTAGAGTACTGGATGGTCTTTGCTGACATCACATATGCCCCTGTGTTAGGACTGGCAAGTTTTGGCCTAGGGGCAAAAACAAATAAATGGCCCATATTTCCCTGGAGAACATTGAAATTATGTCACCAGCCAAGCACAAAATTGTTCTACCCGTACAATGGTTGAGTGGCAAAAATCCTGTGCAATTCCTGCTTGTCTCTCACCTGTAATATTGTGCCAAAAGGCAACACAACATATCTCTAGGTGTAATTAACCCATAGAAGAATGTTACTGTGAGCCTGCACCGTACAACTCATGTATGCTTGTGGCATGCAAGCCAACTGCACCCTCTACTAACCTTGCCAGCCTTCACCTGATATCCCACAATGCATGCATGTGGAGGACACCACACTGACACACACTTTGTCACACAGTGATGTTATGGATACTGATGCCAAAGTCATGAGATGGACAGTAAATGTGGGTCACAATGTCAATCAATCAACGGCGGGATACAAGCTGGGTGTAGATTTTTTACAAAGACCATTAAAGTACCATAACTACTACATCTTATTGTACTGGTTATGGTGAAATAAAACTGTCAATTCATGCTCAGTATTTTCTTTTCAGACATTTTTATTTTGGTAAATATTCAACTTTCTGGAGAAGCAAGCCTCGTCATTTCACCATCCAAGTAATTTACTGTAAATACTGTGCTCATTAAAATCAACCACTTGTACTTGCAGGAGCTGTGCTGAACTGTGTGTTGTGAGTTTGGTCATAGCACAGAGTCTGACTTACACTGTGACACATAGTTTGTGTTCAAGTAGTTGAATGACTGAATGAAGACATTATAATTCCCCAATGTGATGTTTAATTTAAGTTCCCAGTGTTTACTAAACAATAGTATAAATGGTAGAAAATGAAATGCTGAATTTACATTGGAAGCTTCATATCACCGTAGTCACTAGTGTAAGCCATAGTAGTTATGGTGCTTTGAGTGTCTCTTTAAGCTATTGTTGATTCCAAGCATTTCCGATAATGACCATTTTTGGTATTTACTAAATGGAAATCAGTAGTAGTTTAACTTGGCAGGATTTCTAATAAATGTGAATCTTGCCAAGTTTTCTGTCTATAGATTTAGAGGATTATTGTTTGGCACTGACCTCGGTATATACCCTGAACCAATTGGTATTATATTTCGCAGCACCTTTAATTTTCACCTTGACATTCACAGTATGTTTCCGTACTAGCGAATAGTCTGACGTTGTTCTAAGTATCAGGGGAGCTACTCTCAACAAAGGTTAATAACATCATGGAAATACCCGCGGGACTGAGGCAATTACTTTTAGATTGGAGATCCTGTGAATATGTTTAAAACAAAGGGAGAGGCACTGGGTCATATTTAAAGGTCCAGGCAAAACCTGCATAAGTGCAAACTTAACTCCTTGCATCCTTAATTTTTAGAACAATGCCTGTCAAGTCGTTGCAAGACACAGAACGTATGTGCTATGTCATGAAAATCACAAACCTGTACATTGGAAGGTAATAGACTTTCTGCAGCCTAGTCAAAGTTAAGTGTACGACTACACATCTACAAAAATAAATGAAACTGTCAAATTTACCAGCCAAAAGATAGGCATCCTGATAAATGGATGGAGTGAAGTCACATTTGTCACTTGACTATCTCATACTTTCTCCTGGAAATATATATAACTTTAGGTACATAGGACTTAATTCTGTAACTGTGAAATATGCAATCATAGAAAATATTATTTCAGATTATATCCCTAGTGTACTGTATCCTCTCACTAGAGAGTTTAGTAAATTATTTTTGACCAGTTTTCCACAAACATTTGTGGGAGATTGAAAACTAAGATGACCATTACAAAGACACTCTATGAACAATATTTACTGCATTGCACAATTAAGAACCTTAAAGAAGTACTCCTCCTGCCTTCTGACATTTATTTTATTTTTCAGAATGGCTGAAAATGTATTTTAAAATGATGTTCATGGTCTGAGTTTCACCATAGGAATGTATACCTCCTAACACAAAAAACAAATTGGTGGGGGCGGAGTCTGACCTCGGAGGAAGATCCCCCAGCTCCCTTTCACCCGCGCTTTCAAACCGCACACATAAGCACAAACCCCAACATCACAGCAGCACCTCGAGCCAAGATGGCCGCCGCCTCGTGGTCGGCATATGAACGACGACCACCCAGCCTACCTTTGACAATTTAGAGGTGTCTGTGGTTAACCACAATGTTCGAATGAGGCGAAGCGGTTAACCAGCAGCACACCTTCCATTCTGGGTGGCCGGCCGTTCGGCAGTTTATTCGGGAGTTAAGGAAATAAACGAACGGGGGCGGGGGGTACGGACAGACAATTAACCGAACAAACAGACAAAACCAAAGGGGGAATAGAAATAGTTCACAGACAGATGGTTCTGTCACAGGCACATACCCAAAATATCGTCTACTTACATGGGAAAATAGCCTCCCTGGAGGATGAGCTGGAAGACCTCAACAATAGATCCAGGAGAAACAACATTCGGATTAGAGGCCTTCCAGAAACTGTCCTTCCAGAGACGTTGCTCACCACACTAACAGGGATCTTCAAGGCGATGTCCCCATATCTCACAGCTCATGACCTTACCATAGACCGCGCACAACAGGCCCACCGCCCGCAAGCACAGGGCTCCCCCCACCCCAGGGACGTCATCCTGCGCCTCCATCACTTCCCCATTAAGGAGAAACTCCTAACCCTGCCCAGAAGAAACCCCTTCAAACTAGTGGTCCGGAAAGACAATCAATCCCATGTCCTAACATGGTGCTGCTACAGGCACCACAGACCACAGCACCTGCCACCAGAAACCAAGTCATGACTCCACGGAACACCCGCCCCCAATCTCCATGACAACCTACGCGACTGGGAGCAACTCAGGCACAGTGAGCAGTACAGCAGTGCACGCAAGTAACCACACAAGTCCCCTGGCAACCCTTCACCAGACCCGAACCTTCCCCAGCATTAGCCAGGAAAGGCACAGATTCTTCCATGCAGGGGAAAAATGGGGGGTAGGGGAGGGGACTGGGTAAAATATAGGCCTAAGTGCCTGGGCAAAACTAACAGGCCTAACAGGCAAAATAACCAATGAAAGCCAACAAACAGCTGTTAAACAAATATGTGTTTTTTTTGATGACAAAGGGAAGGGGACAACCGACCGAACTGCCAGATGCAAATAACAAGGGATGAAGCGGGGGGATCTAAACTGAGTGCAACAGCAGACCGACTTAGGGTAAGATAACGACACCCGCCTGGACGCAACCCCACCCACAACTCACCTGGTCGCATGAAATTTCTCCCCAATGCTCACGCTAAGTCATCAAACACACACAAAAACTCCCCCGGACTGCACCTACTACCCCTAAGACGAGAGAAACAATGCCACAAGCTCCCGTAGACGACCTTTGACGAACCTCTCACACGCAGCCCTGACAAAAGGTTTTGGGCAACAGGAGCGGGACATCACCTGGGGCAACTCCATGGAGCAAATAGCGCATGCAACACACAGACGAGATGGACACATATGTCCACCCGACTTTGATTATGTATTGTTTTGTTCTTGTTCAATAGTTTAGATTGTGTAATACCTGTTATTCATATGATTATGGTTTAACTACTGCATATCTCTGTAATATGTGCGCTCTCACTAACATGACCTCTCAGAACAAAAACACGGGACTCCCGGCTGGGGACCCGACCCAACCATACCAATGTACAGTGCTCGAGGTAGAAGAGGAGAGAGAGTGACACCGACTCACACACTACACTACATTCCAACCACACAGAGGCAGCTGCCACAGATCAGCCTCTGACCCAAACTCTCACCCATTCAGGTTGTTTGGGACAATTTCAACTCCCCTCACCACTATGACCTGGCCACATAGAGTAAGACCAGGCCACCCCCTACAAGATCTCACACGCCAATCTCCTTCTTCCTTACCCTCCACTTCCCTCACCTTACTATCAACAATCCACCCCACCCAGCCTCGCCTGACCGCCGGCATCGTGCCGACCTAGCCCATAGGCAAAAACCAACCAGACCATCCATATGGCACAAAATGAACAGCCACCGCACAAGCCAAGGCCCTCCACATTCACATGCGTTTCCCTAAATTGCCAGGGGCTCAACAACCCTACCAAGAGACACCAACTCACGAGATGGGCAAACAGAATAGGAGCAGACGTGCTGCTCCTCCAGGAAACACACTTTGGACAACCCAGACCATCGCTATAGTGTTCCTTTAATAGAGCTCCTCCCACTGTTCAAGGATGTCGGGGGATCAGAGGGTCGGGGGTGGACAATTATCTGTTCACCCCCATTATTACATTTTAAGCCAGCACTGGATGCCAAGGAACTTGTGCCAGTTCTCCCCTGTATTGTAATATTGACTGACCCCCACAGGATTTTTTCAACTATTTGCCAGCTGGCTGAGTACCGCCAGTAAGCAAATAGAAAACATAAGCATTTATTGCTTTTAGTTGGTGAAAACAATTAAGCCATTTATTGGGCATTATGTGCTCAATAAATGGAATTAAGTCACCTCATCCAATATATTCAATATAAGATATAGGTATCATTTTCAATATTCAAACTGATATTTATCAGCTTCCGATAAGTCTTTAATGACTTAAATTGATCCGTACCAATGAAAGACTTATCAGGAGCTGATAAATTGGCAATAAAGTGTATTGGCTGTAATTAAATCAAGGTCATAGTGTTTAACTAATACTATTATTCACAAATAAGAGCTGTACTCATTGAGTTTTATGTTGCATTAACAGTCAAATAAAAAGCATAAGATAACATTTAGCTCACCTTTGCACTGGCTTGTTGTTAACTGCTAGCTATCTAAAGAGCTTGCCAGCTAAGCAGAGCACATTGTATTTAGCAACCTTAGATAAACATTATTGTTTTGTCTGTGAAGGTGTTTGTATCTCTCAAAGGCTCATAGCAATTTCCCTTGAGATAAAGAACTGCTGCTCCTCTGCCCTTTTAATAGTGTGCTTAGACATGTGAACGTGAATGCTCTAATCAGGTAACTCTTTGCCCGACAAGATACTGGAGAGAAATTCTCTATTCTCTTTTTAAAAATGTTCTACCTTTTTAAAACAATAGTGAAGTTACTTAGCACTGACTTCCATATTTGTAAAACACCATGTGATTTGTTACATTGTCATTCCAGTTCATTAAAGGGACTCTATAGGCACCCAGACCAGTTCAGCTCATTAAAATGGTCTTCAGCCACTAGAGGCACTTCCGGGAATTTACCAGACTCTGGGTTCCTTAAAAGATGCTGGACATACGACAACCAGCGTCAGTGAAATCCCCATAGGAAAGCATTGAGAAGTTTTTTTTTTACCCATTATGTGCAGGGGGTGGGCGGAATGGAGTGGGGACTAGACGGCACTATAGTGTTAGAAATACAGATTTGTATTTCTAACACTACAGAAGCTCTTTAACCTGTGCCGTCCCCATTTAAAAGGCCTTTGAAGCCGTTGCGGCGGCATAGAACGCATAGATACTCACCTTCCCGGCGCTCCGCTTCTGGTGGACTGCCTAACAGCCCAGGCAGCCCTCCCCCGGGGGCCATGTGATCGCTCTCAAAGTGGATCTGCCAGCAGGGGGACTGTCTGAAATGTCAGACAGTTTTTTACATTTTATTCATAATAAATTATGTTCCATATATGAATAGTTAATGGTAAATTAAAGCCCTGTTTCTCCTGAACAAAATGATATATAATAAGTGTGGATGCATATAATATGAAAGAGGGGAACTACGGGTGAACAGACATATAGTGCAAATTCCAGTTTTTGTTTACGTTTTATTTTGATCAGAACGTGCACTATTGACTCCGTCCTGAAGGGGTTAAACAGAATACATAGCCATACTGTTGCCAAAATTACACTCAGAAGTTAGTTTAATTGAACAGATGCATTAAATCAACGCATTTCTATAGGTAACATTCTGTTCTGCAAACATTGCACTACTGGACTAGGAAGCACATCTAGTGGCATCTGAGTGACTAGAGATGTCACTATGCAGGGACATAAACACTGCATTTTGTCTCAAAAGACAGTGTTTACATTGAAAAGCCTGCCAGACTTGGCTAAAGACACCAGAATCGCTACATTAAGCTGTAGTGGTTCTGGTGTTTATAGTGATTATAGTGTCCCTTAAAAGACCCAATAAATAGGTGATTTTCACTATCTGCATATATTATGCTAGATTCTGAGTTTAGACAGTGAATTGGTCAGAAGCTAGCTAAAAATGCAGAACACTGGATAATTAGGTTGCTCCAGACTACGATTTATAGTTGCAAATGTGGTGTATCACCAAATTAATATATATACTACACAAGGTTCGTCTACATTAAAAGGTATTTATTAAAAGGCAACAACACAATATTATAAATGTATACACACAGCCCAGACCCACGGAGCAACAACCCTTTTAAATCTATCTATCTATATAGTAACCCCTTCCACACACGCTTGATCTCACCCACGGTTAGGCCTTCACATCTAGTAATGGCTCACTGCTGCAAGTTCAACATCACATCCACCAAGGAAGAAAAGGAAGCAACAGAGTGTAACATGGTTCACCATGCTAGCACATGGCATCTGCACATCTGCTCTGCAGCACAGCCAAGAAGGAACAGAGAGGAATGGAGAAAGGGGAAGTGGTTATCTCTTTCCTGACTTGTAAAGGTATTGAATTACCAATTAACATTTCAAAAGGGTAAAGCTTATCCCACTGTAAGAAAAGCAAACATGATCTTGGTCACATGACCCCTGGTCACCATATTAGTTTGATGACAGAATGTCACCACATTCCCTCACTTTTTCTTCTCTTATGTTGAGCACATTTAAAAATAATAATTTATCCCTTCTATCTAAACTATGAGATCTGAAGTAGGAAAGGGGAGCACAGGAATTATAGTGAGTGATATAAGCAGGGTGAAAGAAAACAGTCAAATAGGGGTTGCATCACCCCACATTCCCCCACTTTTTCTTCTTTTATGTTGCTCCGTTATCTAGTTATCCCTCTAGTACAGGAAAACCTAGTGGGAGCAAAAACCTGATATACAGGAGAAATTCAACCCACCGTCCCTCCGGAATTGTTCC
Source organism: Pelobates cultripes (assembly GCA_933207985.1). Lineage (NCBI taxonomy): Eukaryota > Metazoa > Chordata > Amphibia > Anura > Pelobatidae > Pelobates > Pelobates cultripes. Next base: position 286,416,694 of record OW240913.1, read on the forward strand.
CTCAGCGACATAAGTTCTCCTGTACTTTCCTATGGCTGTCAATTCACATGTTATACAAAGTGTCACAAAAAAACAGAACTTATAGAATGTAGGTGAGAGTGTGTGTGTGCAATGTAAAACTTTATTGAAGAATGTGTGAGAGAGAGAGAAAGAGAGAGAGAAACAAACAAAAAAAATAAAAAATAAAAATCCCCCTTTTCAAGTTTCTTCCTCATCTATTTAGCATGAGTACTAGCAGCAAAGTTTGTAGGACTGGATGTGATATTTGCAGAATTCCATACTCTCAATCCAGTTCCGACTCCTCCCAGTAGAGCTGTAAATTGTCCCATTTTTCCTGACACCCTAAAAACACTGTCGCCGTTGTTCCGGACACCTTGGAGGAATAGAAGGATTATTAAAATATAGACTGTAAACCTCTCCCTTATTTGGAGTATCTTCTGGCCGTATTGCCTGTCTCCAATCCCTACTGTGATACAGCGTATACTTATCCATCCTGTAACAAGGATCCACTACGATCTTCTGTTGACACACATCATCATCCTAATACAGCTTTGCCTTGCTCTGTGGGAACACTAGATCTCATCATTAGAAAGGAATAGCTAAATGGGAGACTGGAAGACTGAGAGAAAGAACAAAACAAAAGAAAAACAAACATACATATGGATGTAGAGGACAATAAAAATTATGGGAGTTATTCATTGCTGGGGACCCCCAATTGATCAGTATTTCCCTTCCTCATCTGTTCCCTAAGCACTTTCACGTCTGCCTCCAATCTCTCAGTCTGTCTCTTTAGGTCCCAGTAGTCTGTATTCCCTTCTTTATTCCTCCAATTATCCCAATTCCGTCTATTGGTCTGATGCTCATCCCATCTATGGTTCCTTTTCCAATTATTCTCCCTATAACTGTTCCTGTTGTTTTTCTGTTTTTCTTGCCAACTGTGATTTTCCGAGTTATCTCTCCTTTTTAGCCTCTCCCAGGTATTATTATTCCAATTATTATTGATTACCTTAGGCTCCTCCCATCTATTTTTCCAATTATCTCCCATTACATTACTTCCTTTAGAACTGTCCCTATTCCTATGGTCCCTCTGTGGATCTCTCCATCTTTTGTCAAAGTCCTGTTTTGGTCTCCAGTTCTCATTATCCCTCTTGTTCTGGGGTACATCCCACCTCTGGCTTCTCCATTTACCATCTACATCTCTACCAGACTCGACCTTAAATGTTCTTACAGCTGAAACAGAGCAGGCCTGTTCTGTGAAAGGATGCTTGATCCACCACTTATCAGCTCTAGTTAGTACCATTTCCAAGTCTGTTGGTGTTGGATCAAAAAGCCTGACAAATTCTTGACACTCCCGGGGAAGGGCTTCCATTACTTTTGCTATATGTTCTGGTGAGCCCAGCACTAGAGGCTGTTGAGGTTGGCGTAGAGTATACCAGAAAAATATCCTTTGAGCTACCTCTCTAGGACCATCTGTTGGCCTCATGGTAATATTTGCTGTTTCTTTCTCTATGCTAAGTAGATAGAAATTAGTTGCAGCAATTCTTCCTGCCTGATCAGACACACTGTTATTAAATCCAAATAGTCTGCTAGCCAAAGGACCCATAGCATATTCTAACAGTTCTGTCCATTCTTCTAAGTTAAGACCTCCTTTTTTTGCTCTATTTGCTCCCCTCATAAACCAATGTGTAAAGTCGTCAGTTGGCATACTTCCCCACCATTTCTGGAAATTAACTTTGTCTGTGATTGACATAGTCCTTGTCTGTCTAGAGAAGCTAGTAGGCATTTCTCTTATATTAAAATGTTCCGTTATTATTATAGGGGCTTGTGGGACACAATTTACAATTGGCACATGTCCCTTGTGTTTTGTTCCCAGCACTGGTTCTTTATTTTCAGATATAAAATAAGATTGGTCTGGGCATACTCTAGGAATCTCCTTATCCCATTTATTTGTGTTTTCTTTAATTTTCATTTTATATTCCATGACTAGGTCTTGGAGTTCAGTGATCTTAGCACTATATGCATCTCTCTGTTGTTCTATTTCCTTTAATTCCTTCTCCAACCCCTCGGTCATTTTGTTTGTTCTTAGGGCAGCTATTTTAAAACAATCTCTTTCATCAAGAGCATCTTCCATTTTATTAGTGGTTACTAAATTAGCTTGCTGCAATTCAAGTACCATGCTTGCCAAACCCCCTATTGCAGCAACAACCGCTTGTGCCACCAAGCTTTTCCTTTTCTTAATGTGGCACTTTTTATTAGTAACAATCTGTGTCAAAACATCCATGAAACATTCATATTTTCCACAATTGGGGCCTGCTGGTTCTGGAAGCTCATATGGTCCATCATGTTTGTCAATGTCATTCCTAAAGTACTCTAGTACTTCTGCAGAAAAATACTTAGTACCTAGATATGACATTTTAAAACCGAGCTCTCCCTAGGTCTTTAATCGAAATAGACCAGCAGACTAAGGGGAAAAAAAACAACACGCTTTTAACAATGGGATTAATTTAAAAAAACCTGAAACTGGCTCCAAAGAGATTGAACCATTTGAGAAACTTAATCACATTAACCTATTCAAACAAACTCTTGTCTTTTAAGAAAAAAACTTCACAGTCTCAATACAACAAATGCCCACAGGCAGCAAAACACAAAACCACCCTTCTGTCTTTGTTTAAGTGCAGTATGGGGGGTCTACAAATAAACAGAATGATTTAAAGGAAGGTATGGGAACTGGAAAATACCTGACTGTAACTTCAGCACAATGATAATTCCCAACCATATAACAATCTAACATAGGCACCTTTACCTCAAATACAAACTGTTCATTTTCTATTAAACACACTCCAGTGTAAAAATGTAGCCTGGCTAAACAATAGCCACCACACTGTATTAGCCCCAATACCTTTATCATGTAAACACAATGCTCCTACCTAGAATTCAATGGTTCAAACAGACAAAAGATAATCCCCCAAAAAAACTGTTTGCTATTTAAACTCAGAATGCAGGGAAGCCACAAAATGTATAAAATGTAACATCTAAAAACAATTACAATATATTCAGTTTAGTTCTAGTTAGTTGCAACAGGAAAGAGACAATACAGCACATGGGCTATTAAAAATGGCCGAAACATCAATAGTACCAATGCAGTGCAACTATTCAATCTTTCCCTTTAATCACCAATACTTTAAAAATACTAGGCCTGAGCTATGGTAGTCAAAACACAACAAACTCAGGTATTTGAAACACACAAAAAAACTAATATATTCAAAATTGAGGCCTGATGCCCAAGCTTGTAAATTAAAATGGAGGTCTGCACTAGGATACAAAGGAATCAAATTAGCATTCAAATACAAAAAGAAGCCGCATGGAAGCCTACTCTAGTGTATTCAAATGCAGGGCTAGGCCTGTACTCTGATAGTCAAAGCACAACAAAACTCAACTCAGATATTTGAAACACACAAAAAAACTAATATATTCAAAATTGAGGCCTGATGCCCAAGCTTGTATATTAAAATGGAGGCCCAAACTAGACTCCACACACAATCAGTCCTTGATTTCCCATGCAGAGGATAATTAAACAAAGTCCTTCTTTTTTTTTTTTTCTCCCCCAAAAAATAAATCTGACTATCTATTACTGTGTTATTACCTCATAAATAACCTTTGTAGAAGTCTAAAATTCGTGGTCGCCAAATGTGGTGTATCACCAAATTAATATATATACTACACAAGGTTCGTCTACATTAAAAGGTATTTATTAAAAGGCAACAACACAATATTATAAATGTATACACACAGCCCAGACCCACGGAGCAACAACCCTTTTAAATCTATCTATCTATATAGTAACCCCTTCCACACACGCTTGATCTCACCCACGGTTAGGCCTTCACATCTAGTAATGGCTCACTGCTGCAAGTTCAACATCACATCCACCAAGGAAGAAAAGGAAGCAACAGAGTGTAACATGGTTCACCATGCTAGCACATGGCGTCTGCACATCTGCTCTGCAGCACAGCCAAGAAGGAACAGAGAGGAATGGAGAAAGGGGAAGTGGTTATCTCTTTCCTGACTTGTAAAGGTATTGAATTACCAATTAACATTTCAAAAGGGTAAAGCTTATCCCACTGTAAGAAAAGCAAACATGATCTTGGTCACATGACCCCTGGTCACCATATTAGTTTGATGACAGAATGTCACCACAGCAAACAGTTACACTTCACATTTTAGGGGAACAGGGCTATTATAGGTGGTTGAAGGCTGAGACATCCTCTGATCCCATTGGGAATTTTAGGGAACTTGATTGAAGGCAAGTCTGGCCTCACTAGGTTTAGCTTTGTTTTGCCTGCAGTTTCTATGATTTTCTATGGTTCCCGCTAAAGTTATGCCAGTTAGTGAATATCATTTTGGGCATAACGTGGCTACGATGTAGTAAATTGATGTGTATATGACCATATGTGAACAGCACCTCTACACCATTGGCAGCTAATAAAATAGAGATTAACATGCATCATTTTCAACTTTAATAATTGAGTAGAAAGTGAATTCATGTGTATATTTAAGGCTTCAGTAGTGTTGGAGCTGTTCATTATGCTAAGAATTCTGTAGAACTGACAAGGGATTTCCAGATTTAGCCACATATTTCCACTTCTGCTATATTTCCAGATTGGATACTTTGGCCTAAAATGTACAATTTCATTATCAGTTAACAATTAAAAAAAAAAAAAATATATATATATATATATATATATATTTGTTTATAATATATATTTTTGCCCCTTCTTACATTTGGCCTGAGGGGACTATCATGGCACAACTCCTTGGTGGCCCAGTGGGGCGGTAATCATAGCACTACTCCTTGTGGCCCAGTTGGGCTGTGATCATGGCCCTGCTCCCTGGTGGCCCATTAGGTTCTGAGATGTAGCTCCCTGACAGTCAAGTGGGAGAATCCTGTAGTCTGTATCTCTGGTGGGTGCAGATCACTAAAAAAGTGATCTTCTGGTCCAGGATCGTGAGGGAGTACACACAGTAATCAGTGAATAACCCAGTGAGAAATTAGAAGCCCTTATTGCATTTTATGTTTGTGTATGTGATTTCTGAGTGTAGTTATATTATTTGTGTATATATGATAAACATAATAATTTATAAAATTACACTTATAATATACATATGTATATTAATTCAATATACTAATATAAATATGCATACAAACATATGTATTA